>JAOTIY010001451.1:61373263-61403997 GCA_027123655.1 Muscicapa comitata
GAAAGAAAGAAAGAAAGAAAGAAAGAAAGAAAGAAAGAAAGAAAGAAAGAAAGAAAGAAAGAAAGAAAGGAAGAAAAGGAATTTAAAATCTAGCTCATTTAAAAATGGCTTTTCAAAAATATTACCTTTCTGGTAAAAATTAAAAGGTAATTGAAAATTATTTTTCTGCAAAATATTTTCTTATTGATGAATCATGTCTTAAGTATTCTTGCAGTCAAAAACATTTGCTTTCATCCGGATTTATTTCAGCATTAAATGAAAGCAAGCTGAGATGTGGGAAATTGCTTTGATGGAAGGCATTTTCTGAAATCTGTGTATTGCTTAAATTCCATTCCAGATCTGTTTTAGACTTACCCAAATTGAACGAAACCTGCAAAGTGTTTGAATTTCACCCATCACTGCTGTTAATCCCTCTTTTCTTCCTGTCACAAAAGAAGAAAGGTTTCATCTGTGTCCCTGGGAGGCATCAGAAAGATGAAGCCCCTCCTTACCCCACATTTAATTTTTTCGAGAAGATTCAGCTTCCAGGATGCTCAGGTATTGCTGGCTAGACTGTGCAAAGGACTCTGAGGTGTTTTGTCTCCTCCTCCAACTGCAGGCAGCATCTGTGCTGGTGATAACCTTTTGGGCTGTGATTTGAGATGAGAATTTCTGGCTGTTTCAGGGCAGACCTGGTGCCACAGATGCAGAGGTGTGAGCAGGGCCAGAGCTCAGGGATGTCCTGCACTGCACTCACCAGCCTTAGCTCTGCCCTGAGCCAGGGGAGGCATCTCTGCCTTCAATAGCCTTTAAGTGATTTTCCTTCCATGATTGTATGTGGTAGCCCTATGGCAAAGAGCTCCCCCTCTCAACTACACACTGGGGAAAATGGCTCTTCTTTTGTTTCTTTTTTTTCCTCTGAACTTGCCACTAACTGGTTTCATCTGATGTCCCCTGGCTCTTGCATTAGAAAAGACAGCAAACAGCCATCTTCTATTCATTTTTTCCAGCCTTGAGATCTCTATCATATCCCCTTCAGTGGTGTCTTTCCCAGCCTGGGGAATCAGAGTCCATTTAATTGCACTCCTAGTCTGTTTGAGAATTGAATTAATCTGCTTAATTATCTGTTTAGTCTATTCTTAATCTATTGTTAGGGTTTGATGGCCTGGAGCCACCCTGGTGTCTGGTCTGTGCTAGACTACTCTATAGGGCCCACCAAGGAGAAGAACCTCTGGACATGGGGCTGGATCCATCTCTTGGCATCTTGGACACCAAAGTCCACCCTGAGCTACTCTTGGAGGATGCCAGTCCCACTCATTGATTTGACAGGCAGGCTGAAATGGTGATTTTCCTCATTCAGTCTGATAACAGCAATGCCAAAAATGATGAACCATGAGCACCTTTGCCTCAATGAAAGGCAATGCTCAGTGAGGGGACGTGCCCTGCAGCAGAGCAGGGAGCAGACACAAGCAGGACACCCTTCCCTCCTCTCTGCTCATCACCCTTTGGGTTTTGCCCCACCCTTGTGCATCCACCCCTCAGTGGTCAATGCCCTGTGACCTTTTGGGTGGCTCTGGTGCTGAGGTGGCTCCTCACTGGTGGCTGCTGAGAGCCTGCCCACACTGCACTGCCCCAGCCCACACTGCTAATTGTCTTTCCTAACTGGTTTTCTTTCCTATCCCTAATTAACTCAGTCCCTCTCATTTATGATCCCACCAAGTGACACTGATAATAAGCAGCAGAGGAGAGCCTGGCTGAGCAGAGGGAGCAGGGCTCAGATCTGGCAGAAGCTTTGCAGGATCAAGCCTCTAAGTGGCTGCAATTCAAGGACGATTTAGCTCATTTGACCTGTGAAATGTATCCCCAGAACAGTGCTTGCAGCTGTCTCTCATGCACACCTCCTCAGCATCAAAAACTGCTTGTGCCTTCTTTTCATCTGCACCAGATGGTGGCTGTGACACACGGACCTGCCTTTTTTTCCATGCCATCCACACAAGACTTGACAGAGTGAAGAAGAAAGGTACTTCTACCTTGGATACCCTGCCAAACGTGCCCTGAAGACCCCACACCCCGCCTCTGCTAATTGCACCAACATTGTCTTGCAGCATAAACCACTCCAGCTCTCTGTTTTCTTTCAAAGTGTATTTGTTTTGCAGCTGACATGTTTATATATGTTAACTGTTTGCTATAGATATCTGTCAGCTTCAACTGGCAAAACCAAAAAAAAAAAAAGAAAAAAAAAAAGAAAATGAGGGGTTGGCTCTAAGCCAGAGGTATGTTTCTTAAAAGCACTTTGCTTTTTGTCACATGGTTTTGCATAGAAAGAGAAACAAGAGAGAGGGTGGACTGGCAGAGGATATTGTGCTTAAAATACTGTGGAAGAATTTCATGCAAAAATGTATTCTATATTTCAGATATTAGACCAAGAACTATAAAAAGTTATTTTATAGTCTTAGAAATTATACACAAACATTGGTGTACTGTTTGCCATAAAAACTGCTCTAAGGAGGGAATCACGCATTATGCTTTTCAAAATATGACATTTATGAGCTGTCTCTGATTGTTACCAGAACATTTTTTAATGAAATAGAAAATGTGTGTCTGTGTGTTCGTGTGTGTGTGTTTGTGTGTACATACAATAAGAGGATGTGTCACTGAGAAAGAGACAACTACTAAAAAATGTTCTTTACTCAGCTCGGAGGTTTTCATCTTTCTCCTTTTCAAAGGACAAAGACCACAACCCCTCCTGCCAGTAAGAGGAAAGGCAGAAGTGTCCATTCTTTCAAACTTGGAGAGAAATCAGCAACATTTCCTGAGATTTTTTTCCTTCCTTGCCTTCCTCTCAAATGAGAATATGGGCTAGTGCAATGCAATATCCTCTTCCCTTTGAGATAAAACATTTAAGGATGGAGGTAGAGGGACATGAATCTGTCCCCAGGCCAACGATGTTGGCTTGGGTTTCTCTTATATGTTCGAAAAGGTCTTAAATTGGAATTACATGATGCTTTTGCCTTCTGCCAGTCCTTACACTCAGTGCCTAATTGCTCCTGGTTGATGGGATTCACTGTCTCCTGGGCACTTTTTACACTGTGAGATGAACAGGCTTGTCATGATGACACATTTTTTTCCTGCTGGACTGTTTCTCCACCTTCCCTGCCCAAAAGCAGGGTGGGAAGTCAGACAGTGACTCATCCTATGCACTCTTGCTTTTAAGAGTGCCTGAAGTTTTTCCAGAGAGGCAGTTTTTGTCTCTTTGAGAGTTAAGTTTTTTTCCATAATTTTCTGGAGTTTCAGGTCTTTTTTATTTTAGTGCATGAGACTGCTCCTCAAATGGCAGAAAGCCACCAAATCTTTCCAGATAGGCTGTGTTTTCCTTCATTTATGGTTAGAGCAGGGCTGAGCCCAAGCTAATGACCACAAATGAGACACAAATTAATGCTGCTTGGGCACAGAACCATATCCTTGCAACCTTGCAGCATCTGACCCATTAGCAATGGGTGCTTGAGCTGAAATTGGACCTGTTTGGAAGAAACAGTGGGAGACTTCTTGCCTGCAGTTATGGAGTGAGGGGTCCAGATGCCTGGGGTCTATTTGTGTCTGTTGTTTGCAGCCCAGTGATTTATTAGCAGGACTCTGGACACAGACCATACTGGGCAACCCCTTCTTAGATCTTGGGCTTCAGATAGCAGGGAAGGCAGGCAGACTGTTTGCAAGGGAATCAAAAGCACTTTGAGTCTTAACTGCTGCCTGAGTCATCTCACAAAAGGCACACAGCACAGCAAACTGCTGCCCTGCAGACAAATTTCATACAAAATGACTGTGTAAAGCACCAGTGTTTATACACGAGGCTGATGTAGGTTGAAGGGCTGTTTGAAATGACTGTGGATGGTTATGTAATTATTTGAGAACAGTAGAGCATAATAAGTTAATATAAACATTGAAGAAGACAGTATGAGTTCACTGGATGCTTACGTGAATCTGTCATCTTTCTTACAAATGCCTTTCTTCAGATATAAACCAAGTACTTTGTGGGTAAGAAATCATAGGTGCCCAGTTGTGTTTGGTTGGGAAGCAGGGGAAGGATGGGCAAGGGCAAAATAACTTATCTCCATCTGGAAGGGCTGCTGGGCATTTGGTGTCTGCCAGCTCTTTAGACAATGCCTTGATGTCCAGCAGATTGGGTAGTGGCTGAATCTGGCTCCTAGTTAATCCTAGAGTGTAGGATGAGCTCCACAATGTGTGGAAATAATTGGTATGTGAGGCAGAAAGTGATACCAGGGGTTGTGTAATGCCTGGGTGAACCACGTGGGCTTCATAAGCATCATCAAGGATGTAAAACAGGCAGTGCCTCCTTAGGGGTGACTGGTGGCAGGTCTGCTCTAGTAATTTATGTGACAAGTAAGCTACTTTTTCCATTTAATGTGGTATTAACCAGAACGGCAGAAATTATGATGTGAAATCTTTTGAAAAGATAATAACTAAGAATGATAATCTCCTGGTTAGTGCATCTGACTGCCTTCCCAGAGAGGCTTCCTTTTCAACATGACATATTTCTGATAAAACATCCACTCTCTCACTGGCCTATTTCTCCATTTGGAGTATATAAGGATATATACTAAAAATATGGTGTTTTTCTTACTGTTTTCTATTCAGATTGAAAGCTCTTCAGGGAGAAGCTTTGTGCTATCGCAGCACCTGACACATGGAGTCACATTTCACAGGAAGCCCCTGCCCTCGAAAGATCACATTCTCAAATTTTCTTTCTCCTCCTCTCTAGATGAAATCATGTTTTTTATGCAAAATGTGAGTAATTCATCTGGAAAAAAAAAAAAAAAAAAAAAAAAAAAAAGTGCTGTTTATTTTTTTTCCCTTCAAAGGCAGACCCCTTATTTTTGACTGCATGATATACTGCGTGTGAATGGGAGCCTGGCATCCAACAAATCAAAAGGATATGGTTTAAATAATGATTACAGTAGTATGGCTTCTCCTTTCTTCAAAATCAAGTACACTATAATCCAATGCTGGTGTAATTCCTCCCAGGTCTGAAATTATATGACAGCTGACATACATCACTGAGTACAAATAAGGCATAGTCAGGGTCTCTTCCTGGAAAAATTGACTTAGAATTGGTATTTTCTGGACCACAACTTGCATTTTTCAATAAGTTTATCTCTCTTAAACAACAAATGAAACAGAGATGCTGGAAGAATATAAGAACACAAGGAAGGAAAATGAGGCCTGATAAGGGATTTTTTTTTGTTCTTTGTGTTTATTTAGTTATTGCACAGTGTATGTCTCCCTGCTAAGCAAGGAAAGATGAGAAGAGTGGTATCTACATCAGCAAGCTGGTGGCATGTGTAAAAGTGAACAGTGAGGCTGGGAATCAGGATTAAAATCCACTTTGGCTTTGCTGGTTTGTCATCACTGAAATTCAGTGTCACTGTGACCTTATACCATTAGGAAGAGCTGTAGCATTCCTGAGAAAAGTCACAGCAGCTATCCTACCTAGGAGAAACTGTCCAGAATAGAATCACAGAATCACAGAATTGACATTAAAAATAATTTCCTTCCAACCCCCATGGCATGGGCAGGGACACCTTCCAGTAAATCAGGTGGCTCAGAGCCCCTGATGACTTTGAGCCCTGATGGTTTTGAGCACTTTCAAGGATGGAGCATTCACAGGTTCTCTGGTCAAGGAACCAGCTCGTGTTGTGGCCATATCTGAAGGTTTCCAGGTTCTTCTATACATCACTGAGCTGCTGTTTCCAGAGCTCTAAGCTCCACCTGACACCCAGCAGCAATGCCAGGCTGCCTTCACAGCCTGCATCACAGAGGGAAGCCCAGAGTCTTCCCAGGCAAAAACGGTCTTGACATGACTTCACAGCACAAAAAAGTTCAAAAGGTTTTGTTTTCACTCCAAGGCAGATCCAAAACACATTTTGAAACTTTGAAAGTCATCGTAAAATGGATTCACTGTCTTCCTGCCAGCCACAGTCAGCTGGTTGGGCTGCAGAGAAAAAGAGCTGAGTTGCTGTAAAACACCCAAAACAGAGGAGAGCACAATTTTGTTTACAGTGACCCAGACTTCTAAAACTCTTCTTGAAATGAAAACCCAGTAAGGACTGTTCTCAATTAACGGGACATTTGTGAGCACAACCACATGTAGACAAGTTGGGGTTGGTCCTAGTCCACACTGTGAGGGGGCAGCTGCTTTGAATTCTGGTACGTTAAAGTGGCTGAAGGCAGAACTGGACCTGCTGAGAATGGCAGTGCAAAGATCCTGCCATGCATTTGGCACAAAGCCACACAGACTGCTGCAAATCATCTGGGAAGCTCAAGGGGTGAGGTCTGGCCCTGGAGGAGCCTTGTCCTCCTCCTGCCAGGGCAGGGGAATTAATTCTGCCTTTTGCAGACAAGCCCACTGCAATAGGACAAGCACCTTTGCCCTTCTCATGCATTTCCAAGAGGATGTCCTCATGATGAGATCTGGAGCTAGTCTCTCCTCAAGGTTTGGCTTGGGTTCTCTTTTAATATTTCAGTATTTCATCCTCTTACTCACACAGAGGGTTCAGAGCTGCCCTTTGCCAGCCTTATTCTGTCTGTGGTGGTGGTGCTTCACAGTCCCCTCTCTCCAAACTGGGAACTGAACATGAAATTTAGGGAAGAAATTACTCCCATCACACTTACAGTAGTTGTAATATGCTGAGATCTCGGTAGGTTTCTCAAGGCTTAAACCAGTATTATTGAGAGCTATGTAAATCCCTGAGAACAGAGCTGATGATTCTGCTGGAATGGGGAGCCTTATCCTTATTTTAACACAGGTTTCTAAAACAAAGACAGCCATATGCTTAGAGCTGAATGAGGCTGTTGTTACCCAGAAAGAAACCTTCTTTCCAGGGCTTACACCATGTTTTCTTAAATTTTCGAAGGACAAAACCCAGCTATTTTAATGAACCTAACTCAATAATTCCTAATCCTTAAATTAAACACTAACAGTGAAGCTCAAAAACTGGCCTCCCAAGTTTCAAAACACAAATCATGACCAGAACCCATTGGTAAACATTCCTGAAAATAAGTTTTGTTTTGTTTTCCCCCTCATGCTCTGCTGAACCTTGGAAAAACTAACTCACTCCTAATATTAATCCTAGTATAAACAGATTAGGAGCTCCCCTTCCCCCTGCTCTGCAAAAAATAATGCCTGTGAAAAGACATTTTTTTGCATCAATGAAACCTGAACATTTGTCTATTTTATGGACACCTTAAAAGCAAATTCTCTCTTATTTTCTTATTTTGAAGCCTGAGACAAAAGTTTAACATGTTATAAGAAAGGTGGTACTTTTTTTGCATTTATTTGATTAACAGAATTTGTGGCTTTATCAGAAAGAGCAGATCCAGCCCTTTTCCTCCTTAAATGAGGGTGTGCCAAGCATCCAGTTGGAGATATCTCCCTGTTCCTTTCTCAGCAGCAGTGTGTGACACAACCATTAGTGGCTGAACGAATGCTGGGGAGGAGTGTTTTCAGCCAGACATCTGAGCCATGGTTTGATTCCTCACAATTCATTCACTTTGAGGGGTTATTTCAGCAGCTCCATGGGCTCTACATCTGGCATTTTTTCTCTGCCCTCCTGCCCTTGAGGCAACACTAATGACAATGGAAAGAAGCAGCTTTCATCCTTGCAGATCTTGTACCAAAATCCCAGTGATGTGCAAGGGACTCCTTTCCCACCAAGCACAGAGTGATTCCTGTGGCCTTTAATGCCTGTGATTCCTTGGTGTATTTACCCAAGGTATAAGGTGAGGCACTACCCAGGGAAATTAGAAAATGACTTTATCACATTGAAAACACTGTTGGGGAAAGTTTCCCTGGAGAAGCCGAATTGTTGTCAGCTGCATTGCTCTGCCTGTGCCAATCAGACACCCCCCAGCAAGAGAATTCACCTCTCTGCATTACAAATCTCAGATAACAGCATGTGCTCCAGATTTACAGCCAAAAATGGACATCTTGGGGTATGGAGAACTGCAGTTTATGAACATTTGGTTTTGTGTTGGGTCAGACAGAGTTAAAGACAATCTTGGAGCATAGATTGGGCCATCTGTTATCAAGGGAATGGCTGATCAGAAAGTGTTTGTACTTTAACACTTCAGGCTCAACTCCTGCAAATGCCAAAGCTTGGAATTGACTTTATTTCTGCATGTGAAGATGTTGTTCACAGATATAAACTCTGTAATCTGGGTGTGTTTGAATTAGGAAGGTGGCTGGGCAAGGCAAGGTGCTGAGGCAGAAGAAAGAAGGAAACAAACAAGGAAAAAGCAAAAAGAGGAAAAGGTAAAAAGAAAAGAAAAACAGATAGAAAGATGGAAATATATTGATTATAAGGGCAAAATCTGCAAAGATTTTAGAAGTTTTGACAGATTCTAGGAGGTGCCAGACCATTCCCCAGGCCATTATTCGTGGGTCTCACCTCCTTCTCCTTATTCATGTTCTGGGCACAGTGACACCATTTGCAGAAGAACAACTCAGTGTGCTGCAGCCTGACAGGGATTAATGAACTCCTCAGTAGTTTCTTCAGAGGTATAGAATCAAGTAAAAAATCCTTAGCTCACATAGCCTCTGAAGGGGAGCTAGTAACCCTCTGCTCTGCTGCAATGCCTGAAGGTCAAGCAGATTAAAATGCTTTTGGGAAGAAGGTGGGGGTTGTTATGCCAGTACAGTTTGGGGAGGCATGGGGGAGCAGAGAATAAACAGCCAATTTCAAGAAGTATCCCAACACAGGTGCCATTACTATTGCTGTGGGTAGATTATCCAAGCAGCCTTTCTGCTGGAGAACCAAGTACCAGAAGCAGCAGCCTTCAAAACCCTTCCCCTCCCTGCATGGCCCTAATCCAACTCCCCCCAGGTGTTTTTTTCCTTTTTCCCACACAGGGCAGTACTGTGCTCATCAAGAAAATGTGCTGAAGTTTCTTGGTGTGTTTCAGCATCCTCATCAGCAGAAATGGCTCTTGATCACAATTATTCTCTAATGCTGACAAGAACTGCCCCACAATTTTACATAGTTGTACCCTTGCCTTTACCATTGCTAAATATTATGGCCTGTTGAACTGCCTTCTCCATGTAATGCTGCAGATTTTTAAGTGTTGCACAACAGCAATGACTGATGAAATTACCAATCAGCCTCAATAAATCATACTGTGACAAACAGCATTACTAATGGCATGCTAATCCCTCTGTGTTGCCTTTACAAAATCTCATAAAGGGGCTCTCAGTTCTTCTCCAGCACACCACTAGATGCACAGAAGTCACTTTGATGTGATCCATGGCATGATCCAAAGCAGGGAGAAGCTGTTCATTGCTTGCTCTTTACTTAAAAGGAGTTAGAATCGTGCTTGAATCTCTTGGGATGTGTAAAGCAGTGGTCACATGCCTGGCAGCGAGGCAGAAAAGCACAGTAAGTGGCAGAAGCAATTTTTAAGCAGAAAAAATGATATAACAATCCAAATAGATTCCCTTTCCTATGCATCATAAAGGGGTGGTGGGTGGGAGCTGAGCAGAGCCAAGCTTACTGACAGAGAGAGAAAAGCAAAGTATGGACATTTGACAAATTAAAGAGATATTTATTACTTTAATATCTTAAAAATGTCTTTTAGGCTCCCCTTTTCAGCTATAACAAAAATATAAATTAGCTTGGATTTACATTGCTGATGAACCATGGAAAGTGTGAGTATCCTAAAGTGATTTTATTGTTTAGACCTTGTCTCCCTGCACAGCTCTTATCAAACACTGGTGATTAGAGGTTTGTAGGGGTTTTATCAGCAGGGTAGGCACCTCATGGGGGCTGCTTACTCAGTCTGGAGACTCATTTCTCTGCATTGGCTACAGTCCTGCTCAGCCTCCTAATTCAGCATCCTAAATAACCTCCTGAAGAGGCTTCCTTTCCACCACTGGCATAAAATCCTAATTTTTGCATCCAAATTGGGCAGCTCTGACCAGTGATGCAAACATCTCCTTACATTATCTCAGACCTGGAGCAGCTCCATAACTAGAAGGTATTAATGCACACCAGCCTGGATGGCTGCCTATGATTTTTATGTTCCATCAGAACACTCATGGAATGTGTGATGTCCCCATTAAATGCTCATGCTACTGATTTGCTGGAGGTCAGGACAAGAGTCTGTCACAGCAAATCACCCTTCCCTCCTTGCCTGCAGACTCAGCTGCATGCTCAGCTTTGGGGTGATGGCAGTAAAATATACCAGGCATTTTTAAACCAGACTCAATTAGATTAAATTTGGACCATATGATGTGTAGTGAATCTCAGTTTGGTGGGATGTGCAATGAGAGTGCTACAGCCAAAGATTAATAACAAACCCTGTGTCAGCTGCATGGATACTGTAATGAACCTCACAGAAATCCAGGAACTCTCACTGCCCTGTAAACCCCTGTGCATCCCCATGCTTTGCTGCAAAGACACATTTTAATTGAGGTCACCCTCAGCACAGCCACAGATCACCGAACATACAACAACTGTTGTGAGAGTCTGTGTGTGTACATGAAAGGAAGCTCAAACTTTTGGACAATTAGAGCCTAAAATGCTCTGATTGTGATGTTCTCAGCCACCCAGCCCACAAAGGCTCCTCTCTGCCCATCACAGACTCTGATGACTCTCTTGGGTACTTTTTATTCTGTCAAACGGTACCAAAGGCCACTGGGGTGTCTGCTCTGGGAGCCCCATCTCACTGGGACTTGAGGATGAGGGAGGAGAAATTTGCCTTGGGAGGCAACCCAAAAATGAGATCAAGTGACTGTGATTGTCCCCAGACTTTGCACTAAGTTTAGATCAAAGACAGATGGTGACAGTGTCTCACTTTGCCTGCCAGGCTTGTGGTTAAAGCCTTCCCAGGAGGATGGAGACTACCAAGCTGAGCCCTAACCACGAGGCTCCAGAGCACTTGGGGTAGGGGACAAGATTTGCTGGGGTGCAGCTAGTGACTGCAGAGGGAAAGGTGGCCCAAGGGAACAGGCATGACCTCCAAGCAAGGTGAGACAGGGCAGGTGGGAGCAGGGTATAACTCTGCTTATGGCACTAATCATTCAGGATTCATGCTGGGGAAGACACTTATCCTGTCAGCACCCCTCTGTCTGTTATCCCTGTTGGAGGCTCTGTTAGAGGCTCTTCTGCCTCCTCTCCATTATATTTGTACAGGAAGAAGGTATGACTAATATAACACCCAGGGTGCTAAGACCTAAAATGCCCTGTTAAACCCCATATCAGTTCTTTAACAACTGTTTTACAGAACCAGCTTTAGAAAAGATATTTTAGATTTATATTTACAAGCTGAGGCTTTTTAAAGGCATAAATTGTCTCATAGCTTTCCTGGAAGAACAAGACAGACATTAAAATATTCCATGAAGATAAGTGGCTTTGCTGACTTTACATGCTGGCTTAGTGTTTTTATGGTTTCCACACATCTTTTATCTCCTCTGCAGAGGTGTGAGTCATGCTTTTTTATTGAAGGAGTGCATATAATTAAAGTGGTGTAGTTCTACACTAAAAACACTTTCACAAGAGAATAGAGCATGGGAATGTGTAAGAAGGTTTTACCCAAGGAGTTTTTATTTCCTCTGCTGAATAAACTGCATCATAGCCTCTAAGGATATGATCTGGAGGTCTAGACAATAACAGAGCTGTTTCTTTGTCCTTTAGTTCACCCTGTTTTAACTAGACAGGAATTTTGCTCACGTCCAACTTCACGTTCTCAGCATAGCTGCAGAGCACTCAGAGGCATCACCTGAGTCATCAGCAGGACAAGTTTGATCCTCTGCTGATTTCAATGCAGTGACCCAGGGAAGGATATTCTGCTGGTTTTATGGCATATGAAACAGTGCAGGCTTTGCAGCCTGTTCCTTCTCTTGTCCTCTGCCACCATGGCAGCTGCAGCCAAGGACTGCCCTTCATTTGTAGACTCATAGAATATCCTGAGTTGGAAGGGACCCACAAGGATCATTGAGTCTAACTCCTGACCCTGCCTTGGTCAAACCAATCACACCATGTGCCTGAGAGCATTGCCCAAATGTTTCTTGAACCCTGGCAGGCTTGGTGCCACTTCCCAGGAAACCTGATTGTCCACGTACTCATCAAAACCCTGCAAATAAATGGCCTTTGCTGTCTTCACTATCAGATAGCCAAACCCAAGGTTTGGTTATTCTGCAAGCCACAGTGGGGGTCAGCTTGAATTTCACTTCAGCTGTGTCCCTGAGCTGTGCAGGGCTTTTATTCAGAGGCATGGCAGAACACAGTCAGTGTACCTTGGGTTCTTCCCCAGGAAAGCACTGCAGAGCTGGGGGGCATGACTGGTGCCAGGGAAAATCCCCTGGACTGAGCAAAATGCTGCTGATACTGGTGGTGACTCACAAAGGTCAGACTCCTCTGCCCCCATCTCCCACCCAAGTCATCCCAAGTACCAGAATCTGGTCATGAAGGGTTTAAGATTTCCTTCTCAGCTTTGCTAATGTGCTGCTGAGCCCCACAGCTTCAGTCCAGGCGGGGCTGCAAGTATCTGTGCAAAGAGATAAACTGGCTCGCCAGGACTCCCAGCACTGCAGGCAGACAGGATGACTCCAGAGTATCTGACAGAGCAGAGAATGTTGCACTGGAGCCATCAGCAGGCTGATGTCTCTGATGAATGGGCTGCTCTGACTCTGCAGCTCACCCATCCATGGTGCAAAACCACTGCCTGCTCTGCACCAGCTGTATCCTCTCCCAAAAAATAGCTGCTGAACACCACAGGCTGAAGCAGTTTCTGTGATCACTAAATACATTTAAATGTAAGATAAAAAGTGACAGATCAGTGGGATGAAATTTGGGCTGGGGCTGCTCACATGACCAAAGGCTGACAGACAGCCTTATGTCTGGAGAACCCACTCTTTTTGCTGATAGCTTTTAACTGGCTATCTGGCTACTTTTAACAAGGGACATGTGAAGGGAGACAACAAGTATTTGGGTCAAGAAGGGCCCGGTGTGAGCAAAGTTCCCGTGAGAGTTAGAAGTTCAAACAGAAACAGAGACAAAGCCTCTCCTTCTCAGCTAACTGTGACACTGACACTGCTGACTCCAGGATCATTAGTCCTTATCCACATTAATACAAAAGGTTCAGGACATGGGATTTCAGACCACCAAGTAGTGATATGTTATTGTCTGTAGTAATGTGATATTTGTTTGAATATGAAAACTGTTCTTATAAGAGGTCTCATTGCCAAGATCATCTACTGTGAACGAGGAAAATTATATAAATGAAATGGTAACCTTTTTGCTCTCACTGCTTTCTTTGCTAAAATAGATAAACAACAGAATATTTCAGTCTCACAAACAATGCCAGAAACATGAGGCTGGACCCAGTCAGGGTTCAAGAAGTGAGAGGAGACACCATCTACAGCCACAAATAGCTCTCACCTGGATGAAGTGCCAAGAGATGTGCACAGAGTCTCAGGCACATGGTGGATTTTTGGAGTGGCCTTAGACATGGCAGGAGTTGGATTTGATGATCCTTGTGAGTCCCTTCCAAATGAGGATATTATATGACTCTATGATCCAAAATTTGCTGATGTTGCAGTGACTGCTATTTCCCACTGATCCCAGATGCAAGACTTCTGTCTGGACCTGAGTTCGGTTGCTTTCTCCGAATTTTATTTTTATCTTAAATCAGTTTTAACAGGCATGAACACATTTACAAAAAGAGTTTGCCCTCAGGCTTGCTCATCTTCCCTGAGGGTCTTCCATATTCAGCTCCCAAGGGAGCTGAGGGAGTGTTTACATTTGTTTGGAAGAGAAATGAAGATTACAGATTTTTAAAGTAACGTTTTCCCACCCTCACTCTAAGGGGAAGCAAACACATGCATCAAACCCATTGATGCTGGGATTTTCATTCCTCTAATTGCTCTTAAACAGATGTGCTTATAATTAGTGGACACTGTGAAATGCCAAGATTGGTTTCATACTGTGCAATCCTGACAGTCACTCAGTGGGAGACCTGCAGGTGTGCAAGGAGTTCTGACTTGGTTGTAGAAGAATATTAAAGAAAAACCCTGCAAAAGTGAATTTGTCCTAAGTCCAAGACATCCCTTATGGTTATTGAGGCTCAAGCAGGTAACAGGTACCTTTTTCATGTCCATGAATATCATGCTAAAATCTGTGGGCTTTTGTACGGTTTTGATACTGCTGCAGATGAAGCTGGACAGAAGCTCACTTCAGATCAAACTCTCCACCTCAAGCTCAAGCACCTGCAAATCCATACAAACCCCTGAGATTTCATGCTGTGAAGTGCCCCAGAGCCACAGATCAGCTCTGGAGAAGCTCAGGATGACCATCACTGGTGACATAACCACTCAACACAGGCAGTCATGAACTTCAGGAGAATGTTGATTGTATTTTCTATTCCTAGAAGTGTCAGGTCTTGGAGGAGATTTAAAAAAAAAACAAACAAAAAAAACAAAAAAAAAAAAACAAAAAAAACCAAAACCAAATGGAACTGAAGTTGCTGTGTTTCTATTCCTATTGAGTGAAGACATCCAGGTGCACTGTGCTGCCCAGAGAGCACATGGGCAGGGGACTAACAGCTCATTCCTTTGGGTCTCAATACAAAGTCAGGTGCCCAAATAAGCATTGGGAGACCAGGAGTTCTATTGTGTTTGGATCTCAGCACTTTCTGAGATCTGTTTTCTTTCACATAAATTTCCAGATTTTTTGGGTAGAGCAATAGCCAGGCTTATGCATTGCCCTGTACATGTCTCTCTCTAGGAAAATTAACCATCATATTCCCAATACCTTAATAGCACCTTCATTCATGGAAAGTTTGTGAAAAAGGGGGAGATGTTTGATTTATATCCATTCTCTCATGCCATTTAAAAACTTAATTCCAGATGAGACAAATCTAGGTCAAAAAATGTAAATGACCACCACTGCAGGCCTCTTATCTTTCAAACTCTGGTTTCAGCTTTAATGTTTTTTTCTTGTGACACACTGATGGAACTCAATTGCTTAAATGTGGTACCCCAAAGCCTTTGAGATACCTCTTGTGGCTCACCTGGCCCCCATCAGACCCTTAGTAGGTCCTGTGTGACACAGCCCCAGCCCATGTGGGTGTCTTACAGCTCTCAGGCTCTCTCAAACTACACTGGATTACTATGTTTGGGAAATCAAATCATGGACACAGTTTTCAGGGTTGCCCTGTCATCATTGAAGGGACGACAAACAGTGTTTGAACATATCTGTTCCCAGGCAGTGCTAGCTGGATTTATTTTTTTAGATTTATGGTGCTTTGATCAAGCAGAAGGACACACTTTGGTGAGTAATGGCTTTTATCAATGGAAAATGTTAAACATGCTTTTTGGCACTTAAAGGTCCTGCTTGTACACCCCAAAGCTTATCTATTTTTCAAGTTATACCAATTATTTTAGCAGGAGATACTCCTAAAAGCTTTTTTTTGCTTCTTGTGCTGAGTTGAAATTGATACTTTGCATACGTGAAGCAGCTTGGGAAGATGAGATAGGATTTAAACATTCCTCTAAAACTTTCAGCTCTTGCTTTGCAATAAAACATCTGAAAGAGAAGTAGGAATTGGCAAAGAACGTGAAATAAATAGTTCCTGAGAATATATATTTCTTAAAATAATTTTATTATTATATAAAGCTAGCTCCAACAAAACTGCACTGACTGAGAATCTGGCAAAGCTGATTTATCCAACAAACATATATACTTTCTAATTATTTTCCTGCTGCAGAGTCAGACTGTGTTTTCCTCAGGGGCATAATTTTGTTAAATGTCAGAGGATTTTTTTTTTCCAGAATTGTTATTTTGGAGTTATTTTTGAGAAATTAACACTTGTTCTTCTCAGTCTCTGATCCCCAGCACCCAGTGCACACTGTTAGCTTTGCATTTGCCCAAACAAATGATGGCATCCTCTTTGTTTTCTGTGTCCAGTTGTGACTGATCCTAGATTGTACATTTGAATGTGGGAAATGACACGTCAGGTCCACCAGTTTGAGTGTGTGTCTGCTCAGGGTAGTGAGCATAACAGAAGTATGAGTACTTTGGAGTGAAAATATGTGGAACTTTGTGCAAGAGAAACTTGGCAAATTTTCTTTCCTCAGCTGATCTGCTAGCCTTTCTGAAGAGCACTGGGGGCAGGTCCAATTTTCTGGACAAAATGATAGGGAAAGGGTTCTAAATATGCTGGCTGTGAAACCTGAAATGATGTAAAATTTGCATAGCCTTGAGTTTTGTTTGAAACTTAGCTCATTTTCCCTCAAGGATTTGCTCCAGTTCCCACCCTTTCCTCAAGCAAACACAGTTGGGCCAATCCACACTGAACTTGGACAATTTATGGCTCTGCATCATTTCTGTACAAAACTCTCTGACTTCAGATGGTTTTGACATGAAACCAGATGAAGAATTTGCTCCATCCCAAAACTTAGCATGCAATTCAGAGCAGGAACCCATGTGGATTGAAACTACAGCAAATGGTTTTGCAATCCCCTTCAAAGAGAAACAACCAAGCAGAGCAGCGGTTCTGTTAATGGTTCAAGGAAGCTCTGTTGATTAATGACTTCAAACTATTTGCAAACAAAAATAACTGGAAATCAGTTCAAAGGGATGTCACATTCCTGTCACTTAGTGAATTTTGACTAAAATATGAACACGTTGACAATTGCATAACTTGGATACGAATGTCTTTCACTGTATTTTGTGTATTTCCATGCTGTCACAAACAGGAATTTTGCCACGCAGAGAAGTGTCCTAATGAATTTTTCAGAACATAGCAGTGGCACTAGGAGAAGTTGTAGTACTTGAAAATACATAGGACTAGATGGGTGCTAGTATTTTTAGCTGATTTTTAGCTTTTCCTTCCCAGAATTTATTTGGAAATTACCTTACCACTTCTGGCATTAGAATTTTTAGATGTGGTTTGTGGAATAACCAATAAAGAAAGGCAATTAACCAATTACAGGGTTGAACACATGGCAAATCAAGTAAGAAACCTCAACCCCCATGATAATACTAAGAAGAAATATATGAGCAATATGCTCACTTCTGGGAATCTCTAGTTCTAAAAGCAGTAGATCTAGAACTGCTCCATGATATTTGCATTTCTAACAACTTTTCTTCTTTTTGGCTGAAAGCTGATATTTTTGAACACCCATCAAAGCTAAAGGATGGGTACCACTCTATGCCAAGGTGCAGCCTGGGCAGTTTTGTGGCTGATGGAAGCCCTGTTAGCACTTTAGCCTTCAAAGCCATTCCTTGCTTTGCACAATTCAAGCTGGACCTTTGGGACAGGCAGGATTAGGTGGAAGCAGCATAGAAGAAAATCAGACTGCAAACTGAAAAAATAGCAGAGGGATTTTGGTAAGAGTAGAGGAGAGAGAATGGTTGTGGAGCAGTCTGAAATTAAATGGACTTCAGTTCTTAAGCAAGATCTGTGTTTCTTCTGGCTCTTTATCTCTTTGAAACAACATGTTCTGTAACTGTCTTTTTTTTTTTTAATTTTTTTTTTTTTTTTTGGTAATCTGTTGATCTTGGCAGACAAATCTTATCTTTAAGTAGTTTACATGAAAGCAGAGTTATTCATTATGGGCAGCTCTTGATACCTCCTGTGAAGGTTTCATGAGCCATTATGGATAGTCAGTAAGGAGGGAACAGAACACCAACAGCTTTCATGTGCCGCTGCTCGAGTTACAGACCACTGCCCTCACAAGTAACCAGCAGAAGGGGAAATTTGTATTTTTTCTGCAGTCCTTTCCTTTTCCTGAGCCATGCAGGAGCAGTTAACTGAGAACCCAACCTGTGCGTGGCTCTGGTTTGTTTGACAGTATTGACCAAAATTAAGTTTTTAAAGTTTAAGAAAATACCCAAACAAAACAAAATAAAATGACATCAACAAAAAGTACCTAAGTTAAATGAGTCATAGCATAACAAAACAAAAGCCTCTGCTATTACATTTACTCCACAGTTTCTGTCTGCATGGTATTTTAATTGCTGAAACTTTAAAATGTACATATTTACATACACATAGAGTGGCCAGTGTTATGCTGTCTCAGCAATACAGCTCCAAATTCCCCATGGTTTGATTTTGCTCTACTTAAAGCATGCATTTCTAGAATATTTTAAATTATTTTAGTTAGCTGATCAGGATGAGATTAAGAGGTATCTTGGTCACAGGCCATGGCTGCCTGTAAAGGCAATGGGTGGTGGAGGTTGTCTTTAATTACACAGACATAAGCACGACAGGGTCTAGTGGTTGCAAGCTGAAGTCAGGAAAAAGCTGAATAGGAAATAAAAAAGTAAATATATTATCCTGAGCATAATTAGAGATTGGAACAGTCCCTGAGGATGAAGATAACCTCTCTCCTCTCAAGACTGGATCTCTTTCTGCCAGAACTGCTGTGCTCCAGCTCTCAGCTTCTGGCTCTAAGCAAGGAACCACACTAAGACAAATATCTGAAATGTTAGTGCTGCCTCTTTTCTGTTTTAATTTCAGTTTAACGTGCAAGCCTTCTCCATGAATATTACTACAAGATGAGGAAATGCCAGAGGCAATGTAAGGGAATCATATTCTCATTTGGCTGCAGCTTTCTTCCTGGAGGGACTCGTTCAGGAAGAGCCACAAGGTATATGTGACTGTACTGGTGGCAACAGAGAGGAGTTCTGAGAGTCCAGAGAGAAGGTGTGAAATGACCTGAACCTCAGAAAGCAGAGGAACCTCTGGAAACCTCTAATGAGAAAGAATCAGGGCTCCTGCCTCACACAGGGTGTGAAAGCTGAGGCGGGATCGGTTCCCATACCGTGGCAGTGGTTTCATGGTTTCTGGGGGTGCGCAGGCAGCAGCTCCGTGCGGGGTTTGTCACCTCGTCGCCGGCAGGTCCTGCGGGTGCGCGAGCGCTGCGCTCCGCCCGCCCCGCGGCGCTCCGGCTCCTGCCTCTGCTCGGGGGCACCGCACGGTGACACCAGTGTGGGCTTCTTCCCGACCCCCGGCTGCTCTAAGGCACCTAACTCCGGACCTCTATAGGCTCCTGCATGGGGTTATCTTAAACAAGCAAAGCAGCTAATAGTTAAAAAGGTTATTTATTACAAGGCACATCTTACTACAAAGCACATCAGTCTCAAGAGGCAATAGCAAAAGCAATGGCAAGCAATGGCAAAAGCAGCAGCAATAAGCAATAAGCAAATGGCTAGAAGCCCTGGCAAAAGCCAATAGCTAAAAGCAGCAACTCTTCCCATCCATACTGTTGTATAGGACTTTTCCAACAAGCTAAGATGCAAACTCAGACCACCACTCTTTAACCTATTAGAATTCTAGTTTCCTAGCACACCAGGTTATGTATAACACTATGCATACACCCTATCGTGTTCTAAGAAATGTAAGTGATATTCTTACTCTATTATGTCTAAGCACTGTCTACAACTGTGGGCTTGGAGCCTCTACTGAAGATATCAGTATGTTTCAACTTTCAGTAGAACAGTCACTGCTACTGTGGAATCCAGACCTTTTACTCACTAAAAACATCAAAACTCACTCTAAAACTTATTCAATCCCTGCACTCTAATTTCTCTGAAGAATTCAGAGAGACCCCTGACTCACTGACTCCAACACCACGGGCTCAGCATTCCCCAGGGATTCCCTGGGCTCCCTCAGCAGCCATGGCTCGCTCAGGGACCCCACTGAGAGGAAGGGCTGGTGTGCAGCAGCTGTGTGGGACAGGCCACCTCAGCACTGGGTTTTTGGGAACTCACCGCACCTCTCAGCAGCATCCACTGTCCCCATCTCAGCTGAAGTTACATTACACATATGAACACTCAAAACCACTTCTAGCTCTGTTGCTTGGGGTCCTGGCTTCTCTACGGCACCAGTGGTGGTGAATCTGCAATGTGCATAGCTTTGGGGCCATGGATGAGTGTACACTGAAGGGCTGTCATTGGATACTGCTGGGAACCAGGGGAAAAGCAGCCTTGAAGCCTTGGATTTCTCAGGCTGCTCAAGGACAAGAAATTATAGCAATGATCTAACACCTGCTGGAGACATGAGAGATGTGACATTTTGCAGAAAGCATATTTTCAAAGAGGTGTTGCCTCCTTGGACCAATGAGCCTTTTCTATTCTGTTTTGCACAAACTACCCTACATCTGTAGTGTTTCTTTAAATAAAGCTCTCTTTTGCTTTTCCATTACACCAAGAACTATGTTGCATTATCCTCTTCACCACCCTCCTATAGCTCAAATGCAACAAAGGGTGAGGTGTCTGTGTGAACTAAAATGGTGCCAGGAACTTCTAGAAATAAAAAAAATTTAATGACATTTCTGACAGGGCTCATTCTAGAAATGAAAGGTAAAATGAGAGCCCAAACACTGAGCACGTTGAAAATTCAGGGCCAGTTCCAGAGGTTTATTCACCACTCAGCTTAATGGCCAAAGGACATCTCATGATTCTGTAAATCCTGGGATTTTTCCCGTAATGTCTTAATTTGTGGGTCTGAAATAGAGTAGACCAAGAGCTGCTCTAACATGCCCTGAATGCAAAAGGCCATCAAAAGTTACAAAGCACAAAGTTTTCTAGGACAGAAGGACACTCTGGCCTTACCCTGTAAAGTTTGGAAAAGGCTCAGAGACTCCTGAGCATTGAGACTTCTTCAGCAACATGGATTCTCTAGGAAACCCAGGACCACTATAAAAACCAGGATAATATAGAATTGCCCTCACTTACATGAGTATCAGGTTTTTCCTTGGGTCAGAATTCATTTTTCAATCTTTAGTGACAGAAGAATCAGCCTTTTTTTTCTACTCTTTTTGTCATTCAAGTTGGCCAACTTTCAGTGAAAGTGTGTTAACTCATTTTGATAAGGAGAATTCCCACACCCTTATCTCCCAAAGAGAATAGCAATTCCCATTGTGAAAGTACTGTGGGATCATATTCCTGACAGCTGCTTTTTAGCAGCTTTTGGAGTTGTGTGCACAACTGAGATGGTTCATTTTCACACCACGGGTTACCTCAGTATTTCTGAGAAGGGGGTACAGCTCTGTATCAGAGCAGGAATAGGAGTGTCAGAGCCAGACCAAATGTATCCCTCTCTGCCATTCTTATGAATGAATTACTGACACAGAAAGGGATTCATGCTGCCCATGCTCACCAAGGTCTGCAGGAAAAGGAGGCAAAGCTGAAGGCTGACTGGCTGGTGATATTTTCTGAAGGGCAGGTGTGTTTGGTGAGCTGCATTATTTGGGTATTTAGCTTTTTTTTGGCTGAAAAGCTCACGTAGTGTTTAGTGTAACCCTCCATGACCTGCATCTGTTTTACCAAAGAAACCAACAGCTTCTTTCACTGGAAGTGGCTACTGATAAAGTCTAGAAGTTCAGTGGCATTACTGAATGCCACTTAACCATGTTCCCTCTTACTGGATGGATGAATTAATTCAATTAAATTTAAACAAACTCAAAAACTATGGGATGAGATGCTGGGAAGCATTTTATCTGGAAGGGATTAAAAATAGAGTAAAGAAAAATTTCAAAACAGGGTTGGAAGATGGAGAAGAGAGAAAAATGAGCATAAAAATAAATATTCCACTCATAAAATGCAGCATGTGTGAATGTGAGTATGAAAGCTACAATTTCCTTAGCTTTGGAGGAGTCTCTTTATTTTTAATATAAAAATGTCTCCCATTTAGCAAAGAGAAAATCATACAAACACTCTGCCAAGGCAGAGAAAAATCTTAAAGAAGGAAAGAAATTTTATAAATTTCATCCACAAGAATGAAATAAAGCTGAAAAATACTCTTTTTCCTTGAGATTTGACCATTGCTTACAGAAATGCATCTTAAGGCATGTGTGTGCCTAATTTTATGCATGCTCTGAGGGTCCCTTTTTAAAGGCACAGTGAGGGGAGAGGAACAATCCGAGCCAGACCTGCACACCCAGATCCCTCTTGGCAGCAAAGCTGCAGGTGTAAAGCAAGCACTGCTCAATGTGGTGTGTGAGTGTCCACAGAGATCAGGCCCTCTTGTTTCTCATCACATCACAAGGTTGTGGAATAATCCATGGATCGACAGGACTACAAATATCCAAATCCACACTCACTCAGGGAACAGCAAGAAGCCAATGTTTCTGCAAAAAGGGGTGTTTAACTGGCTGTCCAGATATTGCAAGACACAGTCTTCTTTATTCCTTTGTTCTGAAAGTATTTGTCAGTGTTTGGGTTATTTGCATTTTTCCTTTTTCCTTCAAGAGATGCTTTGCTTGCTGCACATGCCTTACGTGGCACACAGGCTTCCACAGCTGACTCTGATGAAACTGTTTCCCATTAGACTCAATTATTTCTTGTGACTTTTTTTTCATTAACTTCTCTGCTTGGAACAAAGGCCATTTTTGGTCCCATGGATCAAAATCCTGTAAAGCCTTTACAGACTCCTCATCTGCACTGCTGCTGGTGCCTGGTACAAAGTGACCCTCTGGCTGTCTCTGATGTGCCTGGGAAAGGAGAGCTGTGATGTAGCTGCTGTGGTGGAGCATCCCAAGGGATGCAGCCCCTAATTCCTCATTTCTTGCTCTTTACTGTTGCTGTAAACTCATTAGATTAAAGCTTGGGAAATGCCCAATGACACAGCAGTGGGACACAGCCCTGGCACATGGGCACAAGCTGAGAGTGTAAGAAACCAGCTGGGACTGATGCAGCTCCCCAAAGCCTGTGTTACCCTTCAAAACAGGATCTACTATTCCAAGTCCCATGGAAGATTCTGGAAATGTTCCTCCAGTGCAAAGTGGGAGAAGTAAAGAAAAAGAGAAGGGTTAGGGGTTGGACCAGTCCTAAAAAGAAAAAAGAAGAAACAAATATTATTGACATGCATGAAGAAGCAAAGCTTTTTAACCTTTAAATAAGATGGGGATGGTGGAAATTCTTTGACATTGCTCATACTGTGAATAGAATATTTTTCTTGATTTCAGTTTCTTAGAAAATTAAAATACTTGTGTTTGATATAGTTTGTCTTCTTTTTCTCCACTGTTATCCCCTCTTTTACCTTTTCTCAACTAAGAGAAAGAAGAAGGACAGTTATGCAAAGGTATAAAAGAAAACAAAGAAATGTACATTTTCTTTGCAAGAAAAGAAGAAAAAAGGAAAAAAAAATGAAGAAAGAAAAATGAAAGTCAACATTTAAATTCTGAGAATACTACAGAGTAAAGCCTTGGCTTTCACACAATTTTCAGTCTTTTTATCTAAGAAATAGAAAAAAATGAGATACTTTTCCTGTTAAAAATTCTATCACAGTTGTGAAGATATTTTTCATCAGAAGCAGACATTGCTAATGACAAATGTTCCAGCAAGTTCTGCAGAAAGGCATTCTGTAGTTGGCTTACACTTGCAGCACACAGCTTATCTCCATTTTAGATCCCATGCAGATTGTCATCAGCCCAAAAATCAAGTTTTGCCCACAAAAAGTGATCTCCTAATCCATGGGAAGATCGAGGGTGTTTGCAGAAAGCAGCTGGCTGTGGATAGCTCTGTTTCTGCTCGGCTTCACCAAGTGATCAGTTCTGAAAAACTCACCTGGTCCATACTGAGGCTGAATCTGACAATTCTGGACACTCAGGACCTGCTGTTCCTCTTGTCCTTTGGGAGGGTAAGACTGTAATATCACTGAGGGTGATGAATCCTCATCTTTAACCCCTCTTCAGATAAAATCAAACACCTCTGTTACCTATCACTTGGAGAACCAGGCAAGGCAAATGCTGTACTCACCCAGAATTTTATTTTAACCATGTATTTGGGTCTTTGTGAACTGTTTTTAAAAGGCAGACCACAGAAGAACAGACTCACAGAATGGTTTGGGTTAAAAGAGACCTTAAATATCACCTTGTTTAACCCCCTGCCATAGGTAGGGACACTTTCCACTCTATCAGGTTGCCCAGAGCCATATTTTCAACCTGGCCTTGGACACTTACAGGGATGGAGCAGCCACAGCTTCTCTGGGCAGGCTGTGCCAGTGGCTCACTGCCTTCACAGTTAGGAACTTTTTACTAAAGTCTAATCTAAATCTGCTCTTTTAGTTTAAAATCTGTCCTCCTTATCCTATCATTATCTGCCCTGGTTAAAAGTCTCACAGGGAAATACTCTTCTTTGAAGGTTTGCTAGAACCTCAGAAAAGATGATCAGCTTCTGCTCTGGAGAGTTTTAAATCAAAACAGCCTCTGAGAGTTTAATGCATAAGAATAAACCATGGTCTTACTGTGACCAGCCCTGAACTTCCCTGCCTCAGCTTCCTGATTCACATAGCAGCCACATGTGAAAATTCTAGTTGAAAAATGTTCTGCTTTGCCTTAAATAACTTTAACACCTTTTGTTTTGTCTTTGCCAGTGCCAATGACCACAGAGAACAGTATTATTTTGTCATCTGGCAACTGAATGATTGTGTATAAGAAGTTGGTTGGTTACACAATGATCTTTTTCCATAATGTAGTCTTGTCACAGATTATTTGTTCTCACAGGGAATTTATCCTGAAATTTATCCTCCTTTGAAGAAGCTAGCCATTAGCAATCACTGCCAAATTGCCTCAAAACTGCTTTTAACTGTATTTACATTCTCATTCAATTGGTTTTAGCTCCCCTTAAAGCAAAGGGGACAACACTAATGGGTATGGGTGTTGTGGTTTTTCGAAAAAAAGAAAAAAAGAAAAAAGGAAAAAAAAAAAAAAGGAGACTTTTGTGGAAAGTAAGTCCTCAATTCCCCTGCAAGGGGGATTCATGTGCTTCTGCTACCTCTGTAACCCAAAGCCACCAGCACCCACCCACTCCCTGGGTGCCAGAACCCACCACACACTGGCCCAAGGCAACCAGGCTCACTCTGCCTCTGCAGAGTGTTCTCAGACACAGTTTTCCATACCCTCAGCACAATTCCTGCAGAGGGCTGGCTGGGACAGCTCAGCCCCTGACAGCCTGTCCCCAGCACGCTCAGACAGGCTGCAGCTGGGGCTGCAGGAGCCCTGCTGGGTGGGAGGCCACCACCAGCCCGGGGAGCTGCTCTGGGGACCTCTGCTTCCACCCTGCTTTTTGTTTATCAGTTCCTGGCTAATGAGCCCTTCTCCTCACAAAAGAGACTTATCCAGAGTGATAGTAAAGATGAGAGCTGCAGTAAACCAGGGAGAGAGCAGTGGGGAAATGTTTGAACTTGGGGTCTTCAGCCTGGCTAAGTGGAGGGGAGAGTGTTGTTGCAGTGAGAGGACTATTAAAAATACAAAGCACAGACTCTCTGGGGCCTCAGATGTTGTTTTACCCCATGAAACATGATTTCTTATTTTTAAATAGCTGTCATGCTTGTTAGTTTAATTTATCCCTTCTCAGCTGCAAAGTACAACATTTTATGAGCCTGACTGAGGGCATTCTCACACAGGCTCTGTGGCTTTGTGCACAGCCCTGCCAGAGCCAGGCTGGGCTAAGCCAGGGTCATATTTTGTGCTTGGTTATACCTTTGCAGCCCTGCTCACACCAGCTCAGAGCCCAGTGCAAAGCCCATGAGGTTACTCAGCTCTTTAAAAAAGGTTTTGGAGAGGAAGCACCTTGAAACCAGCCTGTGGTATAGGTTCCCTGGTGGTATCACAGCCTTGGGGGTGGTGATGCTACTGTTATTTTTTTTTTTCTGATTTTGCCCAGTAATTTTGTTTTCTGCTAGATTTTTGGAGAGGTGAAATAATCAGGTCTGCTTTAAAAAGTGTCTGCAAAGCCTGTGCTGTTAGAGGGGTAAAGCCAGGAAGACACTAAGGGCTTGTGCCAGGAACAGAGTGCAGACACATGTTCTTGCATGGTTTCAGCTGATCTATGGACACACCTGAGCAGTGCTGTATCTGTGTTAAAAACAGCAAAGCCAATTGTTAGGAGGCTTATTGCTAATGCAGAGACACAATACCCAGGAGCAGCTGAGCTTGAAAGCTCCTGAAAGGGTGCACACCTCTGCATGAACTAAGCTGCTTGGATTCCCTCTAGTGGGTCCAACTCATGGATTTGAGGTATATGTATTTTGTTTTCTACTCTGTACTTTGCATGTCCCCCGAATATTTAATCCTGAGGAGGACTGTGGCTGAATGTCTGAATGTAAGCTTGAACTTTGAGTCATCCAAATCCCAGCTCCTTGCCTGAATCTTTCCTTCTTGTCCCACTCTTGCAGTCTGTTTTCAGAGGGAGCCAACACAACTGAGAGCAGTTGCTCTGCTGAAATCCCTTTCCAGCAGGCAGATGGGAGCGATGGATGGGCAGGAGTGCTCAATGCCTTGAACTTCTCCTCTGCAAAATATGGGCCAGGTTTGCAAATGAGCCAAAGCTGACCTGATTTGGTGCAGAATGTTGGGCAGATAAAAGCTTTTTTCCAAGGAAGACTATAGCCTGAGCTGGAGGAATTGTACAGTATGCGACTGAGTCTAATTAGGAGGGCACATGACATAAGAAGTTCCTCCCTGTATTCTGTCTGCATAAGGCCCATATATCTGACCTTAGCTTTTCATCAGCCTCAAATTCATTTAACAAATCTAAAACCATTTTCCAGAGGGGGAGTGTAGGATTAGACACAGAGGAGCCAGAATTGTTGGCTGTGATCAATAATCTGATTGTCAGTCCCTAGGTTTTTGCAAAACATACATTGCATTATGTGAAGCAAAACCAGAAGCAGATCTTTTTGTAATACATGGGAGGGCTTTACAGGGTGCCTTTCTTCAAGCAGACACAGGCAGGAGGTATCTGGAAATCTGGAAGGCATGAGAATGAAATGATAGACTGATAGAGAAAGAGAGACCACAGAAGACATCTGTAAGCCTAACCACATGAGAGACACAGAGGCAACTTCAAAACCGCTGGTACAGCCACTCTAGGACAGCCTCATTGAAGCAACATGCTATAGAAATATCACTCAGAGCTTTGTATGGATACAGGATGATGAGTGCAGGATGGGGAAAACAGCCCATCTGGACTGAATGAAGTGATAAACACAGAGAGGCTTTATTTGCTTCTGGCACTGCCAAAGCTCCAGAGCCAACTGTCTGGCTCTCCATTGTTTTGATTCAATTCGACCTTGATCAAAGCTCCCTTGCTGTCACGCCTCTAGGAAACACACAGAGGACATGGGGAAAGGTATGAGTCCAACAGTTCTTGGATTTTGAGTGTTTATTAATGCAAAGGTGAAAAACCCTGAAAATGAGAAGGCTGTTAAAATGCAGTTTGAATGTAATGATAACTTGGCATCATTCAGTGCAATGGAGATATTCCCCTCCTATTGGCAATAAGGAGTTTTAATGCAGCTCTTTGGAATTGGAAAAAAATCCAACAAACTGGTATATGAGTGGCTCTAGGAAAAAACTGCAAAAAACCCCAAAAAACTAAACTTGGAGCATCCCCAAATTATTTTAATCTTCATCTAAACCTCATAAGATCAATGAGGTTGTTTACCTTGCCAGGTGAACAACTCGAAGACTCTGTGAGGAAGGAAAAGCACAGCACTCTCTCTAGCTCACATCAATTCCTAAGAGGTCAGTGGGAAGAGTGGGAAGTGAAAGTGTTTGTTAAGTATCAGTTCTCCCTGTGATGCCGTTAATTCATTCATCAACAAGAAATAGCTGGAGTGATTGGCTTTAGATGAATATTTCTTGTCCCTTAGGAATAGGAGAGCAACACCACTGACTGTGGCATGCCAAGCTTAGCTGAGGCTGGGACATTACCTACAGGAGAGGGACAAACCCAGTGCCTCTGGATGAAGGACACTGCAGTGACTGTGAATGTGAGGGATTTCACAAGAACAAATACATACCCCAAAATTTCAAATAATCCCTCGCTCGAAGCCGATGAAAAATCACGCATTGATCATCCTAGGCGTTAGGTGAGATCCCCACTCAAGGGAGGGTGTTGGTGAGATATGGCCCTGTCTGAGCAGCACTGGGGGCCAGCCAGGACGTCTCCTGCAGCCCAGGGGCTCGCAGTGGTCCCACGGCCCCGCGTCGTCCCGGCGCTGCCCCGATGGCCGCGATGCCCTTTCCATCACACCCTCAGCTCCCTCCAGGGTCACCCCCAGAACAGGGGCTGTCCTGCATTGAGGGATGGTTTTCCTAAACAGCCTGTCTCTCAGAAGAAGGCCACATAATGAACGAGTGTCAGCAGGTCACGAGTTAGAAACAGATTTTGTCTTGCTGGGGAAAGTTATGTTTACCAGTCGTTCACTAGGTGTCCCAGATGGATGGGGATGGGGAGGGAGATCACCACAGCACTACCCCAAGTGACCCTAAAAGAGTCGAAATATTAGCAAATGGTTATTGCTTTTATCCCCCCACTATGAGCATATCTGACTGGATATATTCCAATAAAAAGCATTGTAACAATGGTGGGAGTTTGATCCACTTAATTAGTGGTTTGTCTTAGGGCTTTTTTTTGCCTTTACTTAGAGCTAGGATTAAAAAATACACTATGGAAATGGATTTTCTTGTGTTTGGGCTTGGCTGTTTATTAAATCAACAGAAAGTACAGAGCATTCAACAGCACTTCCAGCTACCTGCTAGAAGTGAGGAAAATGGAGGAAGATCCAGCTGCTACAAGGTCTCTTAAAGCTAAACAGCCCAATAGAGAATTAACTCTTATATTATTTATCCTTTTAACCTAATAACCAAATTCCCATAACCCTCAGTGTGACACTGACTGACCAACCAGAAACTACTACTTGAAACCCATGAAGAAGAAAAAGGAAGATGAACACTGAAAGAGACACCACCCAAAATCCTCCATCTTGTATTAGTATATACAAGTATATATTGTATATAGTATAGAATTACTATACTATAAAAAACTTAAATTTAAGACCCATTATCATGTGTGAAAGCACACTTTTATTTAACTACACACCCATGATTTTATCTCTTCAAGTTGGAAGCCTTCTCCAAAGCCTCAGGTCAAAAGCAGTGTTCTCCAAGGGGTCAGTACTAGGCAGCACACAAAGCTCAAAAACCTCATGTTTCTGGGATCCAACAAAATGCCACACTCTCCCTCATAAAAATGGTAATGATTTTTGCTGTGGCTTTAACTTGAGCATCCTGCAGCTAGTACTTTTGGGATGGGCAATGAGATAACCCCAGCTGATCAGTGTCTAGTGACCTTCCCAGCACGGTCAGTTGGGATATAAAACACACCCCATCCATGAAGAAAATTTTTTCATTTGCTTTTCAGCTCAACACTGGGGTTCCCTGTGGTTTTTAAATGCTTTCACCTACTCACTTATATGGACATTTTTCAGCCCGAACCACAAAATTAAAAAGAGAGACCTCTCCAGAGCAATTGAAGCCAGGTTTGAGAACCATGGGGTTCATTTGCTGTGGGTTACAGAGGAGACAGGGTAAAGGAGACTTCCACAATATATGAGTTACCAAAAAAAAAAAAAAAAAAAATTTGAATTTTTACATAATTCAAGTACATATTTTACCAATCTGCAGAACATTTCAGTGTTTTGTCAGGAAAAAATTGTGGCAATTGGAGACAATTTGAAAGCAGCCCACTGTGTATGGTGCTGAGGTATGGGCTGACAGCAGCCAGGGGATATGTGGGCCAACACAGGATCTACCCAAGCACCTCTGGAGGAGCTGTCTTTTCTTCCCCTCACAGTTTGTGACCATAAATTACACCAGACCCCTTCTGTAAGTTGTTCATGGCTGTGGGTAGTCCCTTGCCCATCACAAGTGGGGAGGTTGGGCCAGCTGTGGGCAGAGCTCAGAGGTAAGGCAGTGGCCACAGTGGAAGCAGGCACAGTTTGCTCTCCTGGCTTGCAGGAGGATGCCAGGCTGGTAAGAGGTTATGTCCCCAACACCCTCACAAGCACAGGATGGGCTCTGCAAGGAGCTCTGGTGCCTTCCCTAAGGTCCTCATCCCAACAGCCACAGCAGGAGTCATTTGGCCATGGTGTAACTCCAATATCACCTAAATTCCCTTCACACCCAAAGCACAACTAAAACGTATTCCTAGGGTAAGGTGAGGTGGACATCTGAAATAGGCATAAATGCCTATTTCGCTTCATCAAGTACAAAGGCAGCCTAAAGTTGCTAAATGGTTTATATTTTCCATGGCTAAAGGTGGGTGCATTTTGCTGCTCTATTCTCCACTTTACAGATGGTAACTGGAGATTTATGACAACTGAGCAAATAGATGTTTGCCCAAGTGGCACATGCTGTGGCACAGGGGATACCTGTGATTACAGTGCTGATTGCAGGGGTGTCACACTCATGCCAGCACCCACCGGTCTGCAGGACTGGCTCTAGGAAAATCCTCAGGAAGTAGCAAATTCAGTCTGCATGTCACCATAAAACATATTGGACCCAGATGAGTGGAGCTTTGCTAAGCCAGCCGTGTGTTTGGCTCCTCGTCCTCATCCCTCCCCACTGTGAGAGCAAGTGGAGGGCAGGGGAGGGAGTGGGGGTCGAGACGGGAGGGGGAAAAGGACACTCTGCAGGTTATTATTGTTCTAGTAATTAGAGCTATAGGAATGCCCATTATTGCAAGGGTGCTTTCACAGAAGCTGTTTGTACTCCACAAACTCCCTCGGTACTCAGGGTGGATTTACCTAGCGCAAGGTAATTTGTAACCCTGTTGTCTGTGTATTTACTTTGGGCCACGCACGCTGTAAATGGGAGTGAAAAATCTCAGCCATGGGGGGAGACGGAGGAGGAAGGATTCTTTGCCCTGATGAATTGAAGTGTTGTTTGAAAG
>JAOTIY010001451.1:61404113-61419823 GCA_027123655.1 Muscicapa comitata
TTTTTTTTTTTTTTTTTTTTTTTTCCTTAGCAATTTTAATTATCACTAAAAGCTGCAGCCCATTCAGGCTGTTGAGAATACAGTGGGCTCTCAGCTGAGGTCGCATTTATCCGAGTGCCCGGCAGGCTGGGAATGCGGGCTGTTTCTGTGGCGGTGTCACCGCCGCCCTTTCGGGTCTCCTGGTTCTCACATTACGCACCGCAGACTCCTCCACTCCGCATTAGCGAGGCCCAATTAAACCAAGCAGTTGATTAAACAAGCCAATCAGGGTAATTAGTTTAATCAGATTCCCTTGGTAGCCAGCACTGAACTGCTTGTAAAAGGCAGCTAAAGAATGAAGTGCAGCTACTTAAGCTCCTATTTTATTTTTATTTTTTTTTTTTTTAATGTCTGAGGTAATTAGAATTACCCATGGCGAGCCGAAAATCCAAAGGCCCAAATGGGGAGAGGGGAGGACGATTAATGAAGGCGCTGATGTGTGAAGCAAACAGAAAAGAAGACAGGATGTGTGGTAAACAAATGGAGAGGAGCAGCCCTGGGGCAGCGCACAAAGCGCGGCTCAATGGCTCTGTCTGCAGGGCCCGGCGCTGCCGGCACGTCCCTGCTCTGTCCCTGCTCTGTCCCGGCTCCGTGTCCCCCGCTCCGTGTCCCTCGCTCTCTGACCCCGCTCCCTGTCCCCCGCTCCCTGTCCCCCGCTCCGTGTCCCTCGCTCCGTGTTCCCGCTGTCCCCCGCTCCCTGTCCCTCGCTCCCCGTCCCCGCTCCGTGTCCCTGCCCCCGAGCCCAGCACGGGCAGGGATGGCAGAACCGGCAGGGATCCTGCCCTGGGTGCTGTCGGGCTGCCCCACCGCTGCTGCTCGCTGGTTTTTGGTGCAGCGGCCGAGCGCGGCTCTGGGACAGGACCGGCCCCACGGGACATCCCCAGAGCATCCTCTCCTCCCTGGAGATGACAACCTGGACCCTGACGTTAAGGGTCCGCATTTCCGAGGCTGTCCTTCTCCTTTGGAAAGTGCTGCAGCTCTCATTTGACCGGCTAGTTTTACCTGCCTGCCAGATGTTGCAGTTCTGCACGAAAAGCTGAACATTTTTAAGTGACTTTTGTCTCACTAAACAAAGCCCAGATTTTTGACTTCGTGTTCCTGCTTGGGATAAAGGTAGATTTAGTGGGTTCAATTTGTCAGCTGCCCACAGATATCAAGGAAAGGACTCAGGACATGGGGATTTTAGTTCTGCTACTGCCACAGACCCAATGTTTTTCCACAGCTGAAGAGGGTGCACAGAGAGGAGCAAAGCTTTAGGATAACATGCAGTGATGCCACATCCTCCTCCTACTCCAGCAGTGTGGGACATGGGACTTTGAGAGCCTTTTATTTCAATGGTGGTATATTCTTTTTTAATAGTCCCCAGTGACTTTTTTTTCCATCATATCTAAATGCTTTTTAAACTAGCTTCCTGCACCCACCACACTTCTGCAGCAAAGGGTTCCTCAACTGAACCACACCTGGGGCAAGGAGCTGTCTCCTTTAGCTTATTCTGATCTGAGCAGTTCTTTATCTTTGTCCATACTTCTGCTATATCTTTTTTGAGGTGATCAGACAAAAATTGCTTCCAGCATTCAAGATTAAGGTGCTGTATTTGCACAAATGAATGTCAAATTCAGAAAAGTCAGTAGGAACATAACAGAAAGCATCATTAGTCATAATGATGGTTCCTGTTATGTTCCCAGTGATTTTTCTGAATTGGATTATATTCTTGACCTCAGTAATCTACTGTAGAAATAAGTTTTACAAGTGAGCTCAGCAGTGTGGAAATGCTGACCCTCTGTTATTGCTCTCAGAAACTCAGAATAAGGACAACTCATACTGTCATTCAAGACCATGGATTATAAATAGTGTGTCACCATAAAGCATCCAAACCTGTCCTTTTCATCTGTTTAAGCTCAGGTCATTGTGTTGCAGTGTGCTAAATCAGCCCAAGATGCCCCAAACGAAAAAGAAAAGAAAGAATATGACAGTATACCCACAGCCTTGCTCCTTGCCTTGGACTGTAGAACTCCCTGAGATCATCAATCTTGCAAACAGTCTTCTAAATGGATACTTTTTTCAAAGCCTCATCCAATCTAATCTCATTCCTTTTACAGCACCACATATTCATAAAGCTTTTGTATTATATTTAATGAGTGGTCAGAGCCTATCACCCCTGAAAGGTAATAGAAATAGTTCTCTGAAATAGGCACTTTGTATTCTCCTAGCTCATTATTTTCTCACAAAATAATTTTCAGAACTACATCAAATACATTACCCGAATACACTCTTGCAAAGCACTTACAGTAATTACTTTTACTCAGAAGAGATAATTTCCCCAGAACCTGTACCTGTCAAGAGAGGAAAACAACCAGGTATCACCAGGCTGACTGTTTGAGCCTGAGAAAATTGAATTTATAAATGTTCTAGTCTTTTTCTACCATGCAAATGTTTTGGGTTTGTGGACTCTTTTAAAAACCCTTTGTCTCTTTTTGCCCTACTGGTTACTGCCAGGAGAGAAGTGCTTGCAAGGGCTTCATCCCAGGCTTCCAAGAAGGAAACCTGACCCAGACATGGCATAACCAAACAAATCTATCTTGCACCTTATGCCTGTTTGTCTCAGAGATAAACTGTGTCCATGCTTCTCCCAAAGGACAGCAGTCAGTCCTTGTCCCTCAGACCCAGTGGCATGGGCAGATGCATTCATATAAAATGTTCAAAGCATGGGATAAAATGTAGATAATATAGGGAGATGTAAAAATGGGTCACAAGGGAAAGACAAGTGGGTTTTTTTCCCACTGAAATTGATTTACTCTGACCAAGTAGATCTCATCTCTGGATCTCTGGATGTATCTAAAGGTTGTTAATTTTTTTAATGAGCTGGGGAAGTAGAGGGCACCAGTAACACCATGAAAACAGATGACTTCATTAAGAGTTGGCTGAGTCAATGTTTTTTTTCCCTCCAGGAGGCCAATAGATTTCATTAGGAAGCAGGAAATGGCTCAGAGAGCAGCTACCAGCTTTTCATTCCAGGTGGAGGTGGAAAGGACCAAGAATGAGCAGTGGAGTTGGGGACACAACCAGGAAAACCCTAAAACATGGCTGGGAGAGAGGATCACAGGCTGCCACAGCTGACTGAGCTCAGACAAAGACAAAGTGCCCACGGGGGGCTGAACCCGAAGGGCTCACCATTTAAATGATGGAATTGTGCAGCTCTGACTGCCCAGGAGGAATATCCTGGCAAAGCAGGAGCTCCTGTAGAGAAGTCTTGCAGACTCCCCTTTACTTGACACTTTAAGGTGTTTTGCATGCATCTTCCAACATGTAGGTGGTATTTGAGTAAAATTTTTTGGATTGACTTTGAAACTCCTCAGCACTCAGGTGTGTTTGGTGCTGGGATTTTCCCTCTGATGGTTATAGAAACAGTGGCCAGAAAAGCCCTGAAATTCGAATCCAAGTCCTAATTCCTTAAACTGTCTCAGTTTAGGTTTTGGTTCTGTGTTTGAGATAAATGCTAAGTCTCCCAGCTCTCTCTTTGAAAACACATGTAAAATTCTCTGTCCCTAGAACAATGTCAAGGGATGGGGAACATCTGCCCTGGAATGGCTGTAGCAGGAGTGCTGTACAGTTCTGTGTGTCAGCCTGACAAAATTCCCATTAATCCACCAAGAGCTGGTTTTACCCACACAGAGACAACCCGCCCGTGCGACATCGCCAGCACCGCACTCCTGACCTCGTCCCTGTGACCACAATGCAGACGAGATATCTGTGATGCTGAGAGAATGAAACGCTTCAGTTTTACATGAAAAAAGGGTATTCAGGCTTCTAGGCCCAGGAGTACAAATTATTAATCACTCCTCACAAGGAATCCGCAGATGGATGTTTAGCACTATTCACCACGACATAACTGCAAATCAATTAGTTCATTTTGTCCTACCCTGAGGCTGTCTGGCAGACAATAGCAATGTCTTGTGCAAACGTTTTTATAAAGAAGACACAGGGGGAAGGAACCACAAAGGCCATTGGTTCTAACGAGCAATTAGGAAAGTGTGCAAGGCTCGCTTTCTTTTTTTTCCTTCTTCCCCCTTTCTTTCTCCAATTCATTCCGAGGCTCTAATTCTGAAAATGATGCTTTTCTTCCCCATTTCCTGTTTGTCAAATGAAGTGCTAATCAGCGGCTTACAGCTCTCTAGCCAGCAAGGGGAGGATGAGGTAAGAAGGAGTTGGGAAAAGTGGAGAGCCAGGGAACAATGTGGGGGAAACAATGCTCACTTATGCTCTTCTGGGCGATCAGGGCTGCGTGCAACTCCCAGGAAAAACAACCTGCCCTAAAACACTGAGTGGTGATGCTCAGCAGAAGGAAGCCCCTTGCTCCAGGGAAGGTGCTGAGTGCTACCCAAGTGAGTCTGGTCTCACCAAATACGCCTGAAGTGCCTTCCCTTGCTCCCAGAAGGGAAAGGGAGGAACTCAAATCCAGACTGGGGTGATCCCATTGCCTTTGGAGGGGATGGACACCCTTCCAGCACTGACAGCGAGGCCAGGGCTAGGCCTAACACAAACACCTTGTATGTTTAAAATTAGGAGCAATGGAGCTGGGCTCGGCCAAGCTACCTCCACCTGCAGCTTTACCTGGGAAGGGCTCAGTGAGAAGGGCCCCAGGGTGTCTCCACAGAGGACAGGTCTTGCTCACATACTGCAAGCAGCCCCTGCCTCCTCAATAAAGACAAATGTATAGCAAAGAGAATACAACTCCACAGATTTGCCTTTAAAATTTAAGATCTCAGAATTAAGGAATTGCTTCAGGAGAGATGACCCACCTGAAGCATTAGTCTTTCCCAAGAGAGCAGCCTTTAGAATTCCTTTCCTTTTGCCTTTAAGGTCCCTCTCTCATGCTTGCAAAGTGCTCCCAACAGCAGAGAGCAATTTTTGTCTCTGGGAACAAACCTCCCCAACTGCTGTGCCCTTGTTTCTCTGCTCTCTTACATTTCATCTGCCTGTGCCCTGAATGTCAGGAACTGTGGGGGTCCGTGGCAGCTTACAGCACCTAAACAAGTGGGGTGGACCTTGAATGGGACATTACTGCAGTATAAATCTCTGGAATAGGGGCTGGGCATTAGTGATAGACCCTGGGTGCCAGGGGCTGGCTGTGAAGGGGATGCAATCAGATATTCACAAGCACTGCATCATATAAAACTTGCATATTTACTGTGTGCCACCAATCATATTTTTCTTCTTGCTTTCCATTCATTTGGGGGATGAGTGGGATTTTCTGCACACAACCAGTTAAGCCCATGCAAATAGTATTTGCATGAAGTTTGAGCAATATATGCAGCCATCTGGAAAGTCTGTTTGAGTCCAATCCCCACTGGCATCACCTTGCTCTGGAGGTGTACGTGCTCTTCATGTGGCTGTCTAGTTAGTGGGTCTGGTTATTTGAGTTGTGCTTTCTGGACGAGTTTCTCAGTACTACCTCTGCTTTTTCCCCTTCTTTTTTTGCTTGCTACTGCTTGAACTTTGCTGCTTGTCAAGTGGCTGCCTGGTGGCTTGTAGACAATTTGAAGGAAACTTCAATGTCACCCCTCCTGCAGAAATGCCTCCTCTGCAAAATCTGCTGCCTCTCATCAGTGAAAAGGCAGGTACCAAACTGTGCATCCGTGAGTCCAGGGCTCAGATGGCTGAAACAGATGAACTAGGGGGAATTTGCTCTTTTCATGTGATACCCTGTCAGTCTGTAAGGATGTTTGTTATTATTATTTCCTCAGGGGACACAATTTACAGCACCTGTCTTTTTGGCTCCTACTGTGTGAGTCACATTTCTTAAAACATTTATTCTTGTAATCTCTGTGTTGGATAAGAACATTCTATTTTGCCATTTTACTAGAAGAAGAACGGCGAGAAAAGCTTTCAATAACTCTTATGAGTGCATCTGGGCAAAATTTTCTCTGCAAATATTTTGTTTGCCAAAAATGCGTTTCTGATCACTGCAGCTGCCTGTGCTCTTTAAATCTCTTGGAGGAGAGGTGAATAATGTTTTGAGCCAGAAAGAAAAAAACCACAAAACTGAAAAAATGAACATTTCTGAGAAGAGTTTGACCTTCATTAAAATTGTAGATAATTTTAAAAGGGTCAGCTAACCTTATTTTTTTAAAAAAAAGGGTGGGGGAGGGGAAAGACAGTGTTAGGAGTTTTATCACCTTTGAGCTAAGTTAATGCGAGTACCTCGTGCTGGAAGGAGTCGTGTTCACCTGTACTTGCTAAATCTTGTTTCTTCCCCTGCCTGATGCCAGTGCTCATTTGACCCCACTGTATACCCTAACCCTCAAAATACTAATGCTACCAAAGCTTCACCACCAGTGGATGGTTTGGGGTACAAGCACTGAGGGCTGCCCTGGAGTAGAGTCAACCCTCTTGGTGGCATCTTGTAGCTGAACATACCTTTGCCTCATATGGCAAAATTTTTACTTTTCATTTTTACATATCTGAAGACTGCAACAATCTGTATTTAAAAAAAAAAAAAAACAAAAAAAACAAAAACAAACAAACAAAAAAAAAACAAACAAAAAACCAAACAAGCAGAAAACCCCCCCAACAAAACAAACTCACCTAAATCACTTTTGAAATGTTTTATTAGTGAACCTGTAGAACTTCAGGTTCTCTGTCTCCTGACTCATGAGTACACTGAAATGTTTCAGCATTTTGTTCAGAGTAGCCAGATGAGCTATGGCACAGAAAGATCTCAGACAATGAACTTCTGAAGCTTGGATTGGCCCCCAAACCACTGATCATGGCTAGTTTGGCAGAGTGCTTGGTGCTCTGGGTCTCACAGGTCTGGGCATTACAGAAGCACAGGGTTCCTGAGCATCCCAGGGAGCCAGCCTGCCAGGGGCCAGCAGGGATGTCCAAGGCAGGGGAATCTCTGGTCCCAGCTAGACTTGCTCAGACCTTCCCCAAACTAAGAATTGTTGCAGGGGTTGAGCATCCAGGGAATTTCAGCCATCCTGATTTTCATCCTGCATCTGAATTGAAGAAAAAAAAAAGAGACTTAGAAATAAAAGTTAAATTTCTCCCACAGCTCAAATAAACAAATTACACCCATAGAAGGAAGGGAAACACTACAAGAAAAGGAAAAAATGTAGAAAAAGAATAGGGAAGTCAAATAAATGAGACTTTCTCTGATCCCCAGGAACCATGACCCTGGTCCATCCAGGAATCCTCCATGCAATGATCCTTCTTGGAGAGTTGTTCCAGAGACCACATCTATTTGGCAGCACTAGAACTGGGTGTCCCTGTGGGAGTGTGCATGGTCTCTCCTTTCCTTTGGAAGGAGCCCATGGCATCCCTACATCCTTGGTGTTCTACATCTCAGTGGATGACTGGGAGACTTCCCGTGGCCAAAGGCTGGGGTTTGTTCTCTCCTCCTGGGAGAAGGAGGCAGAGGGGTGTGAAGGAGAATGGCCACGACCCCTTTTACCACCTCTGACCCCCCTGCGCCTCCTGCTTGCCTCCAGCAACCTGCCCCCTCTCTGGGCTTGAGTCTCCCAAATGGCTGGAATTCAGGCACAGTCAGTATTAGTTAATCATCACGTTTAATACATTAGCATGCACATATTTATCTGCATCCACTGAGCTTTGTAAGCTGCAACTCTTGCAGCTTGGGCTGGAAAATTAGTTTCCCAGCTGCGGAGGGTGGCTGTTCATTTATTTACAGTCCTTGGAGACCTCCTGAATGCAATGGCACAAAACAAAATGAGGCCTCTAATCCAAAAGCCAGGAAGCTTAAGCACCTGTAGAAACAGTTTTGCATTCCAAGGGGCAAATTATCTCTAATCTTGTTAAATGACTGCACTGTGAAACAATCGCAAAATGCTTTTTTTCGATGGCCCATAACCAAACACGAGGGGTCCATTACTGCTCTGTGTGAGGACAGAAATAATCCTGCAGGAGGACACAGCTGATCGCTCAACAAGGGCTGCACTCAGAAGGAAAGAAGAATCGAAATAAAGCTAGAACTGTTTGAGAACGGATGCTTCCAATTTTCTAAATTACAATAGCAACTTGTTGCCAAGCAATTACAGTGTTTCATCTGTTTTTTTCTGCTTTGCTCCCCACCTCATTTGTTTTTCTTCAGCAGATGCTGTTTCTGAACTTTGTCATTCATGTCCCTTTCCCCACCTCCTGTAATTTACAATTGATAATGAGCCACCATCCAGACATTGCTACCAAAACAAAAAAAAAAAAAAAAAGAAAAAGGAAAAGTGAGATGCCTCTGTGACTGTTCTCCCTGACCCAGCAGAAGCACCTTTGCAGATAATTTTAAATTGCTGCTTTTTTAAGCAAGCTGCTTGGATTTTTTCTCCTCACTACATAGGATAGGTGCTGCATGTAACTTTGACAAATTACCAATAAGTCTCTGTTGCACCAATAAAAAAGAGAACTAAAAAGTAGTAATTAGGCTCTATGAAACTCCAATGGTAGCTAAAGCCTACAAAGCTACAAATTAAAATAGGTGCTTAATTCAGGCAGGGCTTGCAGGAGGACTGGAGCCAGTCTCACTGTGGATATGCTGCTTTCTGTGGGGATGGATGTGGTTTTTGTGACAGGGCAGGCAGCATGGACAGCTCATTACTGCTGGAGAAAATCCAGACCTGGAGAGAGTGCATGGGCATGGATGGAGGAATGGCATTGGGAATGCCCTCCCAGGGTACACCCAAACCCAGCATCCTGCCAGTGGGGGCCCAGCCAGTACCAGCTCAGCTATGGTTAGCACTGGAATGAGAAAACAGATTTCCAGATACCAGTTTCCCCTCAATGAGACAGACCCATTGACCACCTGGTGTGGTAAAGGCTTGGGGATGGCACCATCTTCCACTTTTCTGTACTCAGCAGTGTGCATTTAGGGGAATATCTACATTTCCTACATGTAGGAAGTCATTCTATGACTCACCACTTCCCTGGAGAAAAGGTACAGCAGGTCAGCAGAGCCTCATTTCTGGGCAGGGTCACACTGCCTGAAGAATAAAACAGTGGTGATCACTCCCCACTAAAGCTGCATTGGGGAGGTATTCCTTTTCTGAACAATCCATCCTCTTTCTCCCCTGTCACCTCACTGAGCACCTTCTCAGAACTCACATTATTGGCACAAATGTCACCCTGGGCAGGGTGCAAAGGGACTCTGCAAGTATGGGTAGACACGACTCCTACAGCTCTGCAGCTCCACCTGCTCATACAAACTGAACATCTGCTCCTTTTTCCAGCTGCTTAAATATCTAAACTCAAGGACAGGGTTTTCTTACTTTTGAGTCATTCGTTTTCCAATGCTCCTGCAGTGCTGAAACACTGGGAGCTGTTTTTGAGAAGCATTGAGGAGATAAATGGGAGTAATGATGTTCATGTCTCAGAACTGGCTTACCTGAGCTGGTGGAAATTAAATCAATGGAGCTTCATTGACTTACATCAGCTGGAGGTTGAATCCTAGAGCACCCAGACTTTACACACGGTAAAGTACTAACCTCCAAATTAACAATGGGGGGGTTACATGGAGGGGATCAGGCCTCCATGGCCAGCTGGTGAATGCCAGAGGCACCAACAAGGTGTGGGCACAAAGCAGGGAAGTTGGGCAGAGGAGGGTACAAAGATAGGAGGAGAGAACCTCCAGCACATCTGTTACACTCATCTGCACCTCACTTTTGTTTTCCAAACAGGCTGAATTTGCCCACACCCACCCCACACTATGACTGTGTTTTAAGCTGTCTTTTCTTTAAATGGAGTAATGATGTAGGTTTTAAGCCTATACAACCCCAGAGCCTCCAGTTAGCTCTTGGATACCTTATCTTCACCTTTGGGACTCTGCTTTTATGCAAAATTGAGATTTTATGCAAAATTCAAAAATGGAATAAATCATCTTTACAGGCCTATCTGGGACAGAAAACAGTCTGCTATGTGCAGACTTCTGCCTCTCCACAGCTCCCAGAGCCTTCAGACTGGACCTACTTCTTCTTTTCCCTCTGCTTTTCTGTCTCTTTTCATCTTATTCTCCATTTTCTTAAAGGACTTGAGAGCTAATAGATCACTTCAAAATGAATGCAACTGCTTCCCAGCAGTGAGATGCTGTGTTTCCTCTACACCGAATCTATGCACTGTTCCACTAGATAAACAGCACCAAATGTCATTTGAGAATCACATCCTGCTTTCATTCTCTCCCCTCCTCACATTTGAGGCTCTAGCTTTGTGTGAGAGTGATTCACTTTCCCACTGAATGCAGAGTGAAAGCCCATTTTCAGCACTCTCCCAACACCCGTGCACAACCAGCTATTCATTTCCAATGATCATTTGTATTTCTTTTGGAAGACCTTAAACACCACGGGGAATAAAAGGAAAACCATTCAAGTGAAAATAAGATCGGCAAAGACAATACATTGCCCTGCTGTCAGTGCTTAGCTAAAGATGAATACATATTAGCACCTTTTTGCCTGGTTTTGTTATATAGTTGGGGTTTATGTGTGGGGTTTGTGTGGTATTTGCTCATTTTCCTAAATAACTGTTCAGCCACATAGTCACTTTCAGCTAAGTTTTCGAGGATTCTTAGGGGTATTAAGCACCTACAAGTTTTTGACAAACTTGCTTGAAGAGAAGAAAGAACAGCATGGACACAAGATGCAGCATAACCTTATTAACCACTGCAGAAACTCTGCACAGTAACTCAGTGCAGGTACCAAACCCAAACCCCAGGGTCAGGCTACCTAGACACCAAATCTCTGCTTTTCAGAGTAAACTTTTCTCATAACACCATAAGAGTGGCTCCAGCCTGAGGTAGGTGCAGCATGTTACTTTGCTGCTCAAGAGACCTGGATGAAGCCAGAATTTAATTCCAAAAGCCTCAGTGTGGTCCCTGGTTCTCTCAATGACCAGAAAGAGGAAATTACTTTGGCCAGTTAATTCTCGTATTGCCAGGATATTCAGAGGAGAGGTGGAAACACAATGTGTATTTAGAAGCTAAAGTCAGTCCCCAAAGGATGTGAGAGGGAATCAAGGATAATTATGCCCACTTAGGAAAGACATACAAAGTAAATTTGGATGAGCTTTTCAGCTTTTAGTAAGGGTATAAAAGTCATTATGTGGAGGTCAGCAAGTGCCTCAAATATTCATCAAGAAAGATGATTTTGAGATAGTTGATTATGTGGCATTACAAAGGAAAAGGGTATTCAGTGGATTGCTCTCACCTCAGTAGAGAGAGTTGTATTGTAGGATTAAAATTAGCAGGTATGAAGACCTCACAAGAAATGAGAGAGAAAGGTGGGGATATATCTATGAAATTCTTACACCTGGATTCAGCACAGAGGAAGAGCAGACTCAGTGCATAATGGAAAAATGGTGTGTGTTGGGATGTGGGACAGCAAAATGGATTTTGTGGAAAGGAAAAGTTATTGCTGCAAGAAATAATCAAATAGATAATCTGATAATAAAAAGATTTTGTCGGATGCAGGTAGAAAAATTATATTGGCCAGTAAAAGCACTGAAATATTTTTCTATTGATTGAAGAGGCATTAGCAATAAAACAGATGGATTTAACTACCAAAGCAGGATGTTGTAAGGATAATAGAAGGATTTTGGAATAGTATTGGTTTTGGAATGCAGGTAATGAGGGATAGGTTTTGATCAGGGGAGGCAGAAAAAAAGAGAGATCTAATACTGTACAGTGATGGTAGGAGAGACTACCAGGGCACAAGAACTGCATGGGCAGAGCAAAACACCTTTGGGTCCAAGTGATATAGGGTAAGATGGCTAAAGACATTGAGATTCAGTGATTCCAGGAATTTCCTACTGGTTCTCAGGCTGCACTGTAAACTAAGATTACCTTCCTATAGGGAGGGAGAGAGAGAGAGAGACTTGTACGTATACAAGTGAGAATTGTATTGTTATGGAAGCTTTAATTCTGCACACATGCTTTGGAAAATAAATGCTATCAAGAAAGGCCCACATAGCCCTGAGTGTAGGCTGACTCATTCATTCACTCAGTTATGCAACAAATACAAGATGATGAGTTTTTAAGTTTGGTTTTTTAGACAGTGAGATCTCTTGAGTACATGATGACTTTGGACCTGTGATCATGAGATGAATCCTTGTAAATATAATGAAAGTGTTAAAAGAGGAATCTGCAACTTAGGTCCAAAAGGGCAAATTTGTTGATGAGCTCTAGGACTGTTGTGTGCAGGGTGCTTTACAGGCAAGGGTGAAAAAACCCCTTTGCTCTTGTATCTTGCTCAGAAGGACCAATTTTACAGAGGAAGGCTCCAGGCTGAATCAAATGCAAGATCCACTTCAAGCAGGACATTTGGACTGGGCAGAACAAAGTGTTACAAGGGCTAAACCCATATCTGACCAGCAAAAAAGCCACATCTCAGAGGTCAGAAAGAATAGAGAGCTTGTGAGAATTGCCAACTGTCAAGCTGAGCTGAACCTTGCAAAGGAAATTAAAATCAAAACCAGATGGGTTTTTAACTGGAGGAGGAATAGGAGAGAAAGAACATGGAGATCAAAAATATGGCACCAAAACTGGATAAGTGCTCTTCCTCGGGATGCAGCTCTGTGAGATAGGGTGAGATGGCTTAAAAGATTACTTGTCTCTGCCAGCCAGCAGAGGCTCTGCTGTGCTTTCCCACCTCCCCACCACCATGATGAAGCCTCACCCCATGTCTTGGTCCAGCTCCTTAACCCCATAGTGAACCTCCCCATGTGGCTAGAGTTTTTCTGCTGTTTTAGCAAGTTGAATCAGCTCAGAAAACTGATCCACGAGTAGCCAGGTTGGTGCCAGGGATGAGTGGGGCCATGGGGAGGTGAAGAAGGAGAGAGGCAGCTCCCTGCAGCCTGTGCAGTGTCAGACTGGCTCAGCTGCCTGTGACAGCACCACTTTCCTTTTGGTTATGGGTGAATTTGCAAATGAAAGGAAATGAGGATGAAGCTATAAGAATGGGAATGACCACATAGGAGGAGGAATGGAGACCTGGGGACAGATAGACTCTGTCCCTAAATTCTGGAAGGAGAAGGGTGTGAATTGGCTAGCTTAGTAGCAATGATGCATTCATTCAGTCATGGGTAGTTCATGTAACTGGTAAATAGGATCTGGGCCCCATGGCTAAATAAGAAAAGCAGGAAGAGAATTAGTTGTTTTGAGTAAATACAGAGCCATTAATTCGACTTCAGAGTTACACATGGTAATTTTTTGAAGGAGAAAAACCTGACAACGTAGAAATTAAGGGAAAATGGGATAAAAGGCAACCAGTTCATCACAAGTATATTGTATCCTTTTCACCTACTGTGTGAGCTGATCCTCTTTATTCAATCCTAACACAGAAGCCAGGAATTGGCTCGTTTTCTTCCGTCAGGATTGTTTTATTCATTGGCCGTTCACCAAAAATAAAAAAAAAATCCTATTTCAATGGCCTTGGGAAATGGATGTTCAGCAACATTCACTGTAGCTCACTGGGTTTCTAAGGGCCTTACAAGCAGTGGCTACAACAAAGTGATATATCTTGGTGGTACGGTGGTGCTCATGGGTGCTGCCAGTACATCCTGCTCTTGCAGAGCAAAAATCCCATCCCATCACTGCTGTGGCTTTGAAAATGTCCTTCAAAACACAGCAGAGCCCTCCAAACAACATCTATAATTATGTGTTCTTCCCTGGGCTCGCCTCTGTTCTTTATTACCATGTTTGAAGGATTTTGCTCAGAAAGGTCTTTACACTCTGCAGGCACTGCTGAATTGGAATGGGAAGCAGGGTTTCTTCTCATTGTAAGGTAGGCAGGGCTGCCTTCCAGTTTCCCAGCTGCAGAGATTTATAGCCACTACCAGATTCACTAGGTGGCCAAGGTTTTATAACACAATTGAAAGAATAAAACCATTTAGACTGAAGGCAGTTTGATGCAGGACTCAATGACTTTCAGGAACTTGATGTATTACTGTGATCATGCGAGCTACAAATTATATATATGTATATATTTGACAAATCACTTTCAAAAACAATTTAATTATTTGGAATGATTTAATCAGGGTTGACAGGCCTGCAAAGCATCTCTGGGAATGAAGCAGAAAACCTTGAAGTGTATGGAAGATTTTCAATCTGTGTTAAATCCTGTTCCAAAGAGAGGGGTTTGGTATCCTTCCCAAGGCTTCAAACTCCCTTGAATACCAATTCCCTTGGAGCATCTCCTGGGTTAGGCTCATACAGGCCTGTCTGAGGCTCTCTGCAGCAAAGTGAAAGTGGCATAGCAAAATAAGCATCTACCTTTGACACCCTTGGCCAAATATTGGGGAGACCAGTGTCTTCAGCAGCACTCATAAGACTTGAGCTTCCAGAGATTTCCCAGATTTTTTCATTGCTGCTGCTCCATCTCTTTCCCATTGTTTGACGGGCTTTTTGAAAATAATGGACTTCGCGCTCTGATCCCCTGGTATTTCAGAAGCCCAGGTGTCTGGTTGTATTAAATATTTCAATATTCAAATTCCAGTTCTCCTGTGAGTCAGACTCCAAGGAAGGCTTGCAGAGTGCTCTCAGTGCAATCAAAAGTATGATGCATTCACGAACTAAAAATTAACTAAAGAGACTTTCCTGAGTTAAGTTTAAGCAATCTGGGCTTAAGCACATTTCCAGATACTGCTTTCCAGGCAGTTTTACCATGGGAATGGGGACCCTCACAGGATGGACATTTCCAGGGTGTGTTATGAGCCTCTGCCAAACTGTGTGAGCCCTGCCAAACTGTTCTGAGCCCTGGCTCTGCATTGGCAGAGGGAAATACATGCCCTTTTGCTACAGGAATGGAGATATTTGGAAGGGCTGTGGATGTTCATCGTAGTGGTATGAACTCTTACTCCCCAACAAATCTGCTACTGCAAAGTCATTTGGCAAGAGGAGGAAGAGAGGAGTCTGGTGTCTGAGAGCAGTCAAATAGAAATGAAAATTAAGGATTAAAAGCTATGAATGACAAGGAAATATCTCAACAGGAGCCTTATCTCCAAGACTGGAATGCCTTCCAGTATAAAAATGAATTCTCTCCATACAACCAAACTCCTTGGCTGTTCCCACCCAGGCTCCTGCAGCTCAGGCTTCCCCGCAGTTTTCCTTTGCTTTATTGCTTTCAGATGCTGCTTGGTGTGAGCTGCTGTGGTGGCTGTGTCACTGCCACCAGCACAGGGAATGTGGCTGTGTCACTGCCACCAGCACAGGGAGTGTGTCTGTGTCACTGCCACCAGCACAGGGACTCTGGCTGTGTCACTGCCAGCAGCACAGGGAGTGTGGCTGTGTCACTGCCACCAGTACAGGGAATGTGTCTGTGTCACTGCCACCAGCACAGGGAATGTGGCTGTGTCACTGCCACCAGCACAGGGAGTGGGGCTGTGTCACTGCCACCAGTACAGGGAATGTGTCTGTGTCACTGCCACCAGTACAGGGAATGTGGCTGTGTCACTGCCACCAGCACAGGGAGTGTGTCTTTGTCACTGCCACCAGCACAGGGAGTGTGGCTGTGTCACTGCCACCAGCACAGGGAGTGTGTCTGTGTCACTGCCACCGACACAGGGAGTGTGGCTGTGTCACTGCCACCAGTACAGGGAGTGTGGCTGTGTCACTGCCACCAGCACAGGGAATGTGGCTGTGTCACTGCCACCAGCACAGGGAGTGGGGCTGTGTCACTGCC
>JAOTIY010001451.1:61419923-61464555 GCA_027123655.1 Muscicapa comitata
GATCAGAGAGTGTCTCATTTATTTGACTTCCCTATTCTTTTTCCACATCTTTTCCTTTCCTTGCAGTGTTTCCCTTCCTTCTATGGGTGTAATTTGTTTATTTGAGCTGTGGGGGAAATTGGATTCATTCAACTTTTATTCCTAAGACTTTTTTTAATTCAGATGCAGGACAAAAATCAAGACCGCTGAAATTCCCCAGATAATGAAATTACTTTTCTCTGCTCAACCCTGCAACAGTTCTCAGTTTGGGGAAGGTCTGAGCAAGCCTAGCTGGGACCAGACATTCCCCTGCCTCAGACATCCCTGCTGGACCCTTTGATTTAGTGGTGCAAGTTAACTAAAACTGTATATATATTTCCCTTCTGGTTTGAAACACTCCTCCACATTCATTCTGCTCTTGCCCATGATCCTCAGATATCTTTCCAGGGAAAACAATCTTGGATTTATTTACAGTACATCATTATTTATTTTAGCAACCTTTTTGGGGAGAAGGCAAGGAGAGATCTGAACTCTCCAATAAGGACCTCAGGATGTGCTTTGTGCTTTCAAGGTAGGGGCATTTTACTTGGAGGGTTTAAAGGGGAAGGAGAATGTGAACCCAGGTCGGGAGCCTGTTTTTCTCAATGCTTCCCATGTGATGTGTTTTTACAGTGCAAAATCCAGGAACACCCCACAAGGAAGTGAGAGCAAACTCCTCAGTAAAGTTCCTGCTTTGAAGGCAAACCCAGGTAAATATTTATCTGTTTGTTTATTTTGTTCCCCAGAGTTGCTTTAGTTTGTTTATTTTGTTTTCAAATCCCCCACACATGCATGTGAACTCTAGCTTTTTTCTACCTTAGCTAACAAATGCCAATGAATTAAAATGAGACACTTATTTCTCCCAGGATATCCCATGAGAAGAGTTTTCCATGGACCAATTTAAGACATACATAGAGTGAAATAAGGAGGGAGAGAGGAAAAGGTTGCTACCTGTTTCTGTTTCCTCCTCCCCACCTTTTTTTCATTTGCAGTTATCTATATACAAGTTTCAGTGGATGACAGTCCCTGTCCCCAAATAGCTTTTAAGGTGGAAGGATGCTGAAACCATGAAAGCAAACACAGGCACTGCTTCTGAAAACTAATGCTTGAAAGTTCATTAGAAGCCATGTCTCTTGGTTATCAATATTTCTTCTTCTTTCCTTCTAGAAATGATTTCTTTGTTCTTTACCACAGCAGTATTTAGAAGCCACAGCTGTGCTACAGGCTGGTGATTTCAGCCAAGGATTTTCAAATTTCATGTCAATGCAACCCTGTGGACATGTGAGCTGCTCTAAAAGGAGTGCAAATGGAGAATGTAAGTCTGTGATCAGGAGACACAAGTCTTCCATACTGGACTCTGCACCTCTGGAAGAAAATGACTACTTGATTACCTCTGCAGCAAGGTGTGACTTCCCAAGGTCATCTACACTAAAACTAGGGAGAGACCCTGGCACTGACATCCCTTTGCTGTGCTGCATTTGTGATATTTGCATTTTCTGGCTGCCTCTAAGAGGCCATTCCTGTCCTAAGGAATTTTACCTCATCAACCCAAGAGCATCAAACACAAAGTGGTTTCTGGATGCACCCTCTCAATTCCCACTGCAATGAGTTTATTGCTTATGACAGGAGGGTTAAGGCTAAACAAGCAGCCTGATTGATTTCTGCCCAAGAGAAGGCTGAGTTTCAAGAATGCTGTTTACACAAAAGGCTGATTCTGATCTACCACCAGAGTAATTTTCATTTATACCAATCTAAGACAGATCCAAAAGAGGCCTTTGGCTTGTGAAGTATTTTAGGGCCCTTTGGGGAGAGGCAGCTTTGTGAAAACAGATTACAAAGAGAAATTTCACAGTTCTTGATGCAAAAGAAAAGCATGGGGAGATGTGCCTTGGATGCTGATCCTCTGAAGTGTCTAACACTGCCAGTGAGGTACAGACTGGACCTTCCCTGCTAGACCAGAGCTATTGGCAGCCATGGGGCTCCTTCTGGGCTACTGGAACTGTCCAAAATTTGGATCAACACAGATGCTGGGTCAATCTTGGTTTTGCTGGTATAATCTCAGTTCTTACCTCCCAGTTTAATTTTATCTGTGAATGACTCAAGATGTAGTTTAGAGTGAGTGTAGTTTTCAGCCACTTCAACCCCTATGGTGACTGAGCTTCTCAGTGCACAAAAAACTTTATAAAGAGCAGGAGGGGGGAAAAAACACCAGGAAAGATTAACTTTTTCTCCCAGTTTGCCCACTGGACTTCATATACATGATGGCAGTCACTGTAGCCTGTGCAGTCATTCTGGAGTGAGCTTTTCTGGACTCGTTTTGTTTTGTTTTGTTTTGTTTTTTAAAATCATTACTAAAAATATGTTAGTCCCTCTCCTGCCTGCTAACTAACATACTCTATCAAAGGTGAAAGGGAGCTTTGAATTTGCCTGTGGTTTTGTGGGAGAAAATCTCTAAGAGAGCAATAGCAAAATTTTCAAGATAATGAATATGAGTTGAAGATGCACAATGCTTTTGGGAAAGCCAGACTGAAACCTGGAAATTGATGAGAACTTTCAAAAGTGGACAAAATCCCATGAAGATTCATGACTTTTAAAGGCATAATCCAACATCACTCCACCTCCACAAGGTAACTAGATTTATTAACATTTTTCTCAGAATTGTTGTGGAATATGCAGCAACAGAAGTCTTTAAAAGTTGATTTGGTAAAAAAATTATGCCTACTTTACATAGGATTGATCCTTTCCTGGCAATGGACTACATGAACACAATTTCAGAAATCCTATCACATCCTAAGTGTTAAAGTCTTCCTAAAATGTGTTTTTTTTAAAGTAAGAAGACAGAATCAAACTGCTGAAGTCAATAGACATATAGTTCATAGTTCATAGTAATGCACATAGGAAATCACTTACCCTAAGAAAATTGCAATCACAGGGACAGAAGTGCAGTGAACAGAAATTGATATATCTTCCCCAACTTCACTTCAGTGAAGTGCCTTTATATCAGAATCTGATTTATTTTCTCTTTCTAGCCTAAGTGAAGAGCCTGTTCATCAGCATCTCTGTCACGTAATATCCATTTATTTAACACTGTTCTCTTGGAGTGAGAATGGAGAACAGAAGACTCTAAATTAGAGAGAAAACCTAACTCCATATTTAATAAAGGTCCCAATCTAGCAAAGAGTCTTCTTGATTTTAATAACAAATCTAACAACCACAGACTAAGCCTAAATTACCAGGTTCTGATACTTCCATTAAAGAGACATTACTCCACAGACTCCCACTGGAATCTGTGGGGATGCCTGGAGAAATGCAAGGCATGAACCAGTGGAAGTACAGCATCAAAATCTTGTCTCTTTATAAATGTTTTTAGAGTCACTTTTTTAATGCATCCCTTTAAATTGACTGTACTCTTCCCAGAATAATAGTACCCTCTTCCCATGGAAACTGCAGTAACCAAGAATGTTGATTTTGCATTCTTCTCTATTCCAGCATATCAGGAGGCACTTGAAAGATTTCTGAAAGCCTCAAATTAAATTACAGATAAGAGAAATAAAGTCACAGAACTGAGCAATCCAGCACTTAAAGCTGTTTCTGTGTGAAGTCACAGGAGGCTGCAGTCAGAAGGAAAAGAACAAAGAGGATTTGCTTCTCCTGGTGCAAACCAGAACCACCACAGGGCTCTGAAAAGTTTCACTGGAAATCCTGGAGACACAAGCAGGATCCTTATTCTCAAAGCTCAATCCAAAGGTAGCTGAAAATTTGTGAAGCATCATCTTCCGTCCCCTCTGGGCCAACAGATGAGTTGTAGCTTTAGGTTGCACATTCTTTCTGTGCAAATTCCATGCAATTTTACACCACTGTTTTCAGCCCATCGTGGTCAGTGGTCCTTCTGATTCCTCTCTGTGAGCAACACTTCAGTTGTCACTGGGGCCTGATGCCACCAGGACAGCCTGCTCTACTGAGAGATCTCCAAGTGAAAATAAAACTGCCAAGCTCATCTGGTCTTCTGTAATGGATATAAATGAATCCAGCAATGCATGCCAAGCTTTTGATGAACTGTATGGTGTTATAACAAACATGCTGCTGATGAGGTTAGAAACCCCATCCTTTCTGCCTTGTGGTTTAGGATATATGTGCTGTACTGAAATGCTGGAAATAGCAATATGTGTTAGTTTAGTTCACTGTAATAAGAATGTCTATGTTTATGAATTGGCTTAATTTGACTTCTTTACAAGCAATATCAGTTCTCCCTGTCTTGAATTGTCCTTTTTTTTGGTGGTTTAGACACCACTGCTATTACTGGCTCCTGGCTGACTGCATACTTGACAAAGTTTGTCATGAGGTCACGATTTTTCTGGCATCATGAAAGAGATGGCAATGGAGTAAATGCACAGAGACCTTGCTGACATCTCAGAACATGTGTTCAGCTTTCCTGTGTTTCTTCCAAATAAACACAATGTGAAACCACCTGATAAAGACACCTTAGCAAGTGGAAGAGTGAAGAACCAGAAATGCAGAATCACATTACACTGACAGTAGTTCCTTACCTGGATCTCACCTTCAGCCTGTCTTTGCTTTTGCTCCTATCTATAGAATTATGTTAGCAATAATGTTGTCCAGAAACAGGTTTATTTTCCTGGGTTAGGTGAAGCTGAGGTCCCACTGCTCTGGGTGAGAGATGGAAAGGCCAGAAAAGCTGCTCAGACTTGTGAGGTTTCAAAGAGCTCATGGGTACAGAGAGGGGCAGGCTCTTGTTTGCCCAGTCAGAGATTCTCCACCACAGACCTGACAGTCACTCTGCTCATATCCACATCTGGACACTGATATGGGGTACATTTCCTTGTCTCCTCCATCTCCCAGGCTTTTGGCAGTACTGCTTCTCCTGGGCTTTGGGACTGGGACAGTTTTCCTGCTGGTTTGTGGAGTGCTAAGAGCTCTGAATCAGGTTGGATCTCTAGGATGTTCCAAACTAATCAAGACAAATCAGGTCTTTGGTAATGTCACTGTTGCCTGACATTTAAAAAAAACCAAAACAAACCAAACCCCCAACTCCACCCTATGCTTTCTTTTGCACAGATACAAATCATCAGACATGAAGCTTCCATATTTGAGAAGTTTATGTTTGGTCTTCAAATTTCAAAGCAGGTCCATTCCTGCCAGAATCTTGTGTCTTAGTAATAAGTCAGTTACAGACCTAGATCTTCTTTGCTTCATGTTTGTGCTGAATGGTGTGGAATTACATATTTTCTACTGGCTTAGTTCAGGCAGCTCCAGGGAGCTGGAATGGAGTAGTGCCAACTCGAATTTTCTAATGCTTTTCAACTGTGTTAGAGCTTGTCTCTACACCTACATGTGTTTAAGCTGTGCTGATGACATATATCTTTGCATCCTGAGCCACCTGCTTGTGCAGTGAAAGAGGTGAGCACAGTGATAAAAGCTTATTCTGCCTTTACATAGGTGTGGGGTTTGGCTCCTGCCAGTCCTTCCTCTGTGGTTGAGGGGTTACAAATTCAGAGGCTGGAAAGAGCTTTTGTAAAGGACAAAAACCCAGTCATTGGTTCCTTCAGAGGAGTTACACAGATGGATGTTGTAGCTGTGATGGTCTCAGTATACAAGAAAACCATGGTTTACAGAAAGAGATAATGTTTTTATTAATCCAAATGATTAACAGGCTTGGAAGAGAGCTGGCAAGCTTTCAAGTATGTGAGACCTGAAGAAAAATGCTGAGACATAGCCTATGAATGAATTTAAAGATTGAAGGCATTTATCTTTTATTTGGACTCCTTCAGAGTTTTTTGGTATTTGTAATTCTGACACTAATTGGAGTTTATAAATAAGGTGAAAGTTCTCTTTTTGTTGTCCTCCCCTGAATGTAGGACATTTGTCTCCATGAGGAGGTTATTCCTTTCTCCAGTTTGTCCCCACTAAGTGTCCAGTTGTCTCCACTAAAGTGTTTTTGCATAGGCTGCTGTCTGTAACACACTGACACCGTGGGAGAGGGTCAAGGATGCCATGGAGCCCAGCCAAAAACTGCTTTGTGACTCCAGGTTACCCCCTCTGGGGACGGTCATGGTACCTGCTCTCCTCTAAATTTGGATGAATAGGCTGAGATCCTCAGACTCTATCTATAACCACCAGAGAGGGAAAAGTCTTCCAGGGCACTTCAGACTATCTGATTCAGGCTGCACCCCTAAAGGAGGGCATGGAGGAACAAATATCTCTCCACTCCTTTTGGAGAGCTTCAGGAAAACCAGTCCCAGCTGCACCCCACCAAGCTTTAGTTTCCTGCATGAGGTATCCATGTCCCCTTTCCTCTAAACACTGACCCTTCTGTGTGTCCATGAGCCAGAGGAGATGACTGTGCTGCCACCACGTGCACCTTGGTTCACAGACCTGAATGGAGAAGTTCAAAGTTGGATCACTAAAGCAGAGAAGTTGAATCCTCTCCTCTCTCTTTTAGAGATGCTACAAGGACACCTACAATGTGTACAATACTCCTTAGGGGCCAGGAAGATGCTGTGAGTGCACACTGGCATCTTACTGTGCAGGGTGGACATCTGCTCTGGGTGTCCCAGATAACACAGCACCTCCCTCAGCTCAGCTGGAGCTCATTTCAAAGTTCTGACTGCTCAGCAAGTCACTAGATTTTCTGGCTGCCTCTCATCTGATACTGGAAAATGCTATTCAGTCCTTTCAGCAACTCCAATGAATGTTGTACTTAGTGAAAATTTTAGTTTCCAGCTTTCACAGGCTGGAATGGTGAAATGTTACCATAAAATAGAGGGTTTAGATAACTTGCTGAGAGTTTCAAATGTCACTTTTGTGCTAAAGGAGGTAGATCTTAAGTTTGCTCAGCAAATGGGTTGTCTGCAGGCTGCCAGGGACACCCCAGTCTTATCCTTATGCAACATCACCACCTTGGCAGCTCCTGTAAGACAGGTAGCCAACAAAAAGTGACCAGCTGTATGAATAACATACTTCTCATGGAGATAAACAGCCATGTCCATCCTCTATTCATGTTGGAGGTGCACCTCCCATTAGGTTGGACTTCTGTGCAGAAAAAGGTTCATGGGCCCCATCAAACTGCAAATATCTAAATTCTCAAATTATGGTCTGGTTCCTGCTGGAGCATCAAATGGATTAAAAGCATTGCCTGTGTTTGATGATGCTGTTATAACTTCTGTGGCATATTATGAATCGCTACTAATAGTGCTATTTATATATATTTAAAATATATAGATGTATCATATAACAAGATGTTTATATGCCTCATCTATTTCAGAATAAGCCTTTTGATGCAGGACCTGCTTCCATTTCTAGAAAGCATCTCACACATCTTGAGCATAGCTGCAATTTAAATCATTAGGAAGATTATTAGTGAATAGTAGCAAACAACTAAGTGCCTTTCAAAAGACCTGGAGCTGATATAATGAGGTCACAAAATGCAATTATTTAAAAAATTTAAATATCACTAATTTAACCCTCGTAATAAATTTATGAGGTCAAAATCTCTTCTCTCCAAAACTCAGTCATCTGGTTTAAATTACCAGCTGAGGAGAGTCCCTGGCAGTTGCTGGTGCAGTGTCTGAGCCTGTGCTTTGCCATCATTCAGTTTAGTGAGTGAGGGGACAAGCCATGAGCACCATTGTAACCTGCCCCATCAAAAATCATAAGAACTTTGTCCCTGAAGTCCCAGCTGGGTCACCACATGCCCCTTTTGCCACTCCAGGTGATCTTGTGAGACACAGCAGGTCCATCAGGTCCCTACTCATAAAGACTAAAAAATGCCAGAGCTTCAGGGATGTGCTTCCTCCAGTCTCTGGAGCAGTGACATGCCACAGGGGAACAAGAGAGAGGTGTTTAGCTCTGGCAGTGTCAGGGAATTCCCCAAATAAAAACTCAGATGAGGCGGGGAAGGGAACAATCCTGCACTCTGCAGAGGAAGGGAAGCAATTCCTCCCAGCCCCAGCACCTGGCAGTGAGTTTAACCAGGTGCATGTGATCCTCAGGCTTGGCTTGGTACGGCTTGACACTGCCAGGGAATCTGTATGTCCCATCTCCAGCTGCAATCGAGCTTTTAATCTGCAGAGGAAGGTGAAAGAAAGACAAAAAGGGCAGCCTAAAAGCCAAGTAAGGTCTCAATGGGGGAACATTGATGTTCTTCTTATTAAATTATTACATAGCTTTAATAAATGGGCTTTGTAATATTCTGCTTCATTTCCTGAGGAAATGACCATTATGCAGCTGTGCTCTGGTTGTTTGTTTGTCTGTCAGGTTTACCCCCATTTAATAATTATTGAGACTGTTGGCTGGTTCCAGTGCAGTTTGAAGGAAGGGAAAAGCCATCACAGTATATGTTTTAAAATATTTAGGAAAATTAGCAGTGGGGTACAGGACAGAGGCTAAGCTAGTGGAAAAGGTCACAATATGAGTTCAGCACAGTTACTCAATGTGAGAGAATCCACATGGAAGGGAGCCACAGGAAGCCCAAGAAATATTCCCTAAGTTCCAGTGCTTAAGAAGCAACATGTTAATGCATTTTTTTTTATAACTCAACTAGAATTCTAATTAAACTGGCCCATTCCACAGGATTTCTTTTAACTCCCTATTTTATATTCCAGCAATTCCACTTCTAGCCAGTGCATCCCCTACCCAGTCCCATGACTTCTCCATCTGCCTGCTACCCCAAACCAAACCCTACTTTTGACCCTACAGGTCACCTGAAAGAATAGCCCTGGATGCAATAACATACTTGCCTTTATCCTGGTGTTCAATGAGCAAGAAAAAAATAAAGAAAAATCCTTTCATTGTACATTTTGGAAAAAAAGCTTTCTACTTTCTTTTTCTTTTTCTTTTCCCCAGTTTGTTGACACTGATACTTTTTTTCCCTATTGGAAAAATCTGTTTTGGATGGTAATGAAAAACATGACAAAAACTTCCCACCTTGATCTGGGTAAAACAAGGCATTTGAGCCAGTGTAGTCAATCCAGAGTCTCCTGGAACTCCTTCAGAGCTGTCCAGATTGTCCTGCTTGGCTCATGGCACTGAGATGGTGACTCCAAAATGTGAAGTGCTACAGTGCTTTAACAAAGGCTGTCCAAGGAACCAGAATATGGGTTTCCCTATGGAAAACTTTTAATGGACTTCAAAAACAGGAGAAGAAGGTCTAACTGGGCAGATACTCCTCAGCTTTGCTTCATGTGGAGAAATGAAGGTGTCTGTAGCTCTCTGTAGAGTTTTCACAGTGTGTGTGCACATACCCACGTGCCCACATATCCACTCACCTGGACAAAAGGTTTCAGGGAAACACCTGAAGGAAGAAGAGCTGTTTCAAACAACAACATTGGCATGAGAAGAGTAGGAAATTATTGTAAATAAGCTCATACCTGGAAACTGGAAGAAGAACACTGAGGTTTCTCAGCAGCATCTCCGTGCAGAGAACAGAGGAAAACATCTTGTTGCACTGTGGGGCTGGATGGTGGAATGGCTGTGAGAAATGGAGCTGTGTCCACTCTGATGGTCAGAAGAAATTGTAATGATGAGAAAAAAACAATATATTTGCCATTTGACATAGCAAGTGTTAAGCCCTAATTTATCCTCTTGACAACTGTGTTTATATTTAATGTAACTGTATGGTTAATCCTGCTGACTCAATTTCTTGTAGAGATGAGCACACTCACAAAGGCATGGCAGAGATGGCTCTGGGCTTTTCTGCTAGAGTGGAGGACTTGGCCACCACTCCTAAGATCTCTTCCCTGATACATTGCTGATATTTTTGCAAGAGGCAGAAGAGCTCCACTGGGACATAAAGCACTGTAGTCCACTGTCCTTTTTCTCCCACCTTGCTCACTTCATTGTAAACACAGTACGAAAAGAAAAAGCTTCATCTTATCCCCCTGGAGGAGCAGAACAACAGAGGATCCCAAATAATGACTGAGCTGGGTGAATATCAAAACCCTGCCATAATGCACAGCAAGCCTCTGGCAGTCATCTCTCTCTCTGCCAACAGCAGGACCCAGATCAAATCTGCAGTACCATTATCCTGTACTGGGCTGACTTGTGTCTCCCCTGCCTGCTGGCTGTCCCATGGACACATCTTTTCGTGTCATTGCACCAAGGAAAAGGGAGAAGGGGCAGGGGAAGAACCCAAAGTACCACATAAACTTACATTTAAAAGCGTCCTCATCCTCTCTCAGCCAGGCAAGCAGGGCAGTGAGCAGGACAGCTGTCTTTCAGTGCTTCCAAGATCCATTTCAAGCTGTGCACAGCTGGAGCTATTCAGTAGCACACGAAGGAACTCTGTACCCTTGCCAAGGCTCTGCAGCTGCCAAATCTGCCTTTATTAGCAGCAGCATTTCTCCTTCTCCATAGCTGAATACAGAACAAGTCTGACATTATTTTTAATTGAACCTTCCCAAGCATGCTAAGGACATCACAATAATCACTTAGTGTGTGTGTGCATGTTTTATAAGTGTTTTCTTCTGCCTGTATACATGCAAACACCTCCCCCCAACACACACACACAACGGGCAGGATGCAGAGCCACACTAAAGCATTGAGCATCTCTTTCCTTTCTGGTCAGTTGTACATCTCAGCTGCATTCAAACCTCTTGTTACTCATTATCTGTGAGCTCTCCCATGAACAGGTCTTTGTCTGGGCCATGCTGCTCTTGGTAGGTGGCATTCTCATCCGCACAGATGGCTGGAACAGTCCTTAAGTCCCACTTAAGTCCTATTTTAGGGATCTAAGTGGTTCTCAAGTGCTCTCCACGCCTCTTCTCTGGAGTGAGGTGAACTTCAGACTGTGCAAATACCTGCCTGTAGAAGTGAGACAGGGTAGTTATGTCTAACTCAGTCTTACTTCACTCTCCTCTGCTGCCTATTTGGGATTCATTGCTGGTCACCTATCAGTCATCAGATTTTAAGGTATCTCTTCTGCCAATGACCAGAAATGAGCCTATTTAGATATCAGTCATGTACTCCAAATACTGGAGAGAACCAGTATCTAAGGACCTGTTTGGCCTTAATTTGGCACCTGAAAATTTTCAGACCAGGTTTCAAGCAGGCTTGATGTAATGGGACAAGTGAAGGCATGAAAATCCCTTCTGGAGGACACAAACTTCATAGACAACAGGTAGGGTCACAGGCAACCCAGAGCTTGTCCCAGCTCTCCAGGCAATACTTGAAAGGACATCATCAGGAATTATAACCCAGTAGCCAATGGACAGGATATAGACGATTTCTAAACACCTGTTCAAGTGTTGCTCTTACTATTTAAGGGCTATTTATAACGTGTTTAAATGTGTCTATGATATCAGTCCTCTAAGTACCTGAAGCACTTGGCAGACAATGATGGTCTACACTAGACAAATGCCACTGTGATTAGACAAATACTTTAGTTTCCATTTTTCATGTAGGAAAACTAAAACTGAGATTTTCTGTGTCTTTCCTGTCTCTGTCAGAGAAGCCTGTTTAAGAATTGGGAATACAGCAAAGCTATTTTACTCCTGTGAATTAAATCAATCTCATCACAGAGTCGTGGAAGAAGAACAATGTATGTTTGGAAGAGACTTTTGAAAATCACATAGTCTGACCACTTGCTCAAAAAAGAGCCAGCTTAGATCAGGTTACTCAGGACTTATTCCAGCTGAGTTTTGAATATCCTCAGGGACAGGCACTGCACAACCTTGCTGGGCAGATTGCTCAAATATCTGACTACCCTCACTGGGAGATTTTTTCCTAATACCTGCCTGGAAGTTCTGCTCTTGTGAATTGTCTCCATGGCCTCTTGCCCACTGTGCACCTCTAGGAAGAGTCTGGCTCAGTCTTCACTATATTGTTTTCTCATAAAAATGAATCATGACCACTTATGTCACCACCTCGTAAGATTTTTTGCTTTATTGCTACATTTTTAATAGCTATGGTAAAGTCTTCATTTTGATAAAAATTACTTCTGATGACACAGCTAAGTGTGTTCCAGATACTGTAGAAGAAATTGTGTTTAGTGTAGTCACTCCCTTCTCTCAGTGAAGCAGAAAATCAATGCAATATGTGCATCTTGTTAGGGCCTACACTTGCTTGTGCAGGTTTTCCTGATAAACTCTGGCCACGCTAGCACTTTTCTCCAAAGGAAGTTTTACTTTCTCCTGGGATTCATCCTCTGCAGATGCAAATTGTCATCACCCTATTAAGTCAATGGGACCATGACGACTGCACTTGCCAAGCTGAGTTGAATAAAGCCTTACCAAAAAAAAGGCATGAAACTGTATGGAAAGGATGTTATAAACACCATGGAACCTGCAAAGAGTGTGTATCTTTCCTTTGGTGCAATAAAGTTTCTCCTGCTGTCTGTGGTGAGGTGTAATACAATATTAAACTTTTATAGCTGTCAAATAAGATACTAGTGCTGGAATTAAAATCTACTGATTTTCTGTTTCCTGTGCTAATTCAACACTAATTTGCAATTATGTACATGTAGGTATATACTTGCTGTAAGCATATAGGAGTCTGTGTGGTGTATATAGAAAATATCATGCATGTCTGTGGGGAATGTTTAATTTACCTTTTGGAGGTATAAAAAATACCCTTTTGGATGAAGGGATGAATAGAAAATTACAAAGGGTTTTTCATTAGGTCACAATCTTTCTCTTGTTAAAAAAAGGCAAAACCTGATATACATGCTATAGTCACATAAAACAATAGTGACATCCCAGATCTGGAGGGAACCTAAAGGAATTTGCATTTTTCCTACTTTGTGCAACAAACTAAAATAGAAAAAGCATGGCAGGGAGTGGCTAATTTGCAGTGTCATTTCTGCAAAGTCTTTTGGGTTTGCTGCTACACAGGGCACAGGAGGATGACAGGAGGGACCACATTCAAGCATTATTGGTATTTTTCTATAAGTCATGTGCTAACAGGGGCATTAATGCAAGCCAGGTTTGGCCCTGTGCCATTTTAGCTCACCTTCCTAACACAGGGAATTATTCTGACAGGTATTTCTGTGCCTGCTGTGGTGGTGTCCTCCAACTGCCTTTATCCTGCTGTTCAAAATTAGTGACACAGAGAGAAAGAATAATTGCAACAAGCTAAACATGTTATAGGACAAGTTCCTCTGAGCAAATGCTCTAGAGCTGCATTTAATGGCAGTTTCATTCCATCCATAAAAAGCTGAGCAAGCTAGACCCCTCTCAGAAGCTTGCAGCATAGTTGCCCTTTGCTATTAATTTTTTGAATAGCTTTTCTTTGGTTCAAGAAACAAATTTATTGCAACAGTCCTTTGGAATAGGAATGCAATTCCATCAGACTTCAAATGAACTCTAATTACACTGCAAAGAGGTGGCAGGAGTGTTCCCAACTTAAGCACTACAGCTCTGCAACCAGCCAAAGAGTGATGTGGATTTAATTTTAGTCTGTGTATGAATTGTTTGGAGTGCTTTTATTATTTTATTTTACAGCTATTTCTAAAAACATTAAAAAAAAAAAAAAGGGAAAAATTCATAACAGCAAACACATCTGTTCTACATATTTTCCCTGTGTGGCACTGCAACAGCTTCAGTCTACAAAAATTAATGGACTGTAACAATATGGTTGGAATTTAAATGCAGAGTTGGCGCCAGAATCAGGAAACAGACAACATTCCCTGATTGTAGAAATGTGCAGATCACCTTTTCTCACTTATGGGGCTGTAAAAGGACAGATATCCCTATGGGTGTCCAATTTATATTGTCAGCATTTAATCCATCCGTCCATCCAGTGTATTGTGCTGTTCTGCTCCCTCTGCTAAGATGCACCAAACTGATTCCTTCCAATGATGACATAATTTTTCCTCAATTACTAAACATAAAAATTTGTCCAAGAGTGTAGCTTTCATGGAAGAGAGTTTGGCAGAGAGAGAATTCCAACAGATTTTTCTAATCCAAGTCATACATTGTGTATGAGCAGCCTCATGCACGAGAGGCTGATCTCCCAATCTGTGTTCACGGGTTCAGCTCCCACATGGGTAACACTTCTTTCTCCCAATAAAAAGTGCAAGAAAAAGAGTGTTTAATGTACAAAGAAGCACAAAGGTGTTCATTAAACAAATGCTGTGTGGAGACATTTCAGACATTCACACATTTGTTGAGAACTCTAGCAGTGACTACGACAAGCTATTGGTTTAAATGAAGTCAATAAAGACTTATCTTTTCAGGTAAAAATAGTCTTTCTAAGGAAAAAGACAAAGGTGGACTTGTCTGGGTTGTTTGAGCAGGCTGCATATATTCTGTCACCAAAGGACTTTAAAGATGGGACAGTCAAACCTATGGGGAATTAACGGATACTGGACAACCAGACCAAGACTAAGTGAGTTCTTGAAGCCCTTCCCTCACCTGTGGTTCAACAGTCAAAGACTCTCTAATCACTCTATCTTGCAAATTGTATACAGACATTAAAGGATTAATTTTTGACTGCTGCACAAGCTTGGCAATAAGTCACTGAGGCAGAATCTCTCACACCTAGAGGGAGTGTTCCTTGTGATAGATGCACATTTTGTTCTCATACAACAGCTCTGTCAGTGTAACTATCCCAAGGACAACAGGATGAGATTAGCAGAATGAGGTGTCTGCTTCTGTAAGATCACATAGTACAGGTGGAAAAATTAAACAAGTGTTTGTGTGCACAAGCCCTGTCCCCCATGTCTGAAATAGAAGCAGCAATTCAAAGCCAAACAAAAATGGGCAATGCTTGCTTTACTGAATATCATAGGCCATTTCTGAAAGAGAAGGTATCAGGTACTTGTAGAGAAAATATGTATAGGGAAGGAGCTAGAGGGACAGAAATGATGAGGTAACTCCTAGGAGCCAGGTGGAGAGCCCATGGTTATTGGAGCTGTGAGTATTATCTGCCAGGTCTATCTTTGTCAGATATTTCTGTAGGTTCCCTTGTGTTGGAACCCTGAAGCCTGGGAATTTTGAACTTTCTGTGCTTTCTGGCACTGACTCTCAAAAGAGCACTGCTTTTGACTTGAGGCCTTGGAAAAGGCTTCCAAATTTGAGTGATGAGGTTAGAATCACTGGTGTGTAGTTTGAATAGAAGTGTATAATATCACATGGTGGAGGGTTTGCAATTTGGGGTTTTAGAATATAGTAATAGGTGTGGGACAAGATGGAGGTTCTTGGGTAGTGGTTTCTTCTTTCCTCTTGTTCCTTCTTCTTCTTCTTAGTTTTAGGTAGTAGTTTTTGGTTTGATAGAAGATCCCACAGTGTGGGTCACAGGTGTTTGGTCATTGGGTCAAAAGTATAAATAATATAGATGTTAGCTTTTAATTGAGTAGTTAAGCCCTTAAAAGACCTTGTAATGAGCAAGATACAGCTCCATTTTCTTGTTTTTAGCTTGTTAGGTAGAAGTGCTGTACAACTCACTGTACTATAGATAAGAATTAATAAACAAGTGAGTCTGAACATGAAAATCCATCTCTTGTGCTTCAATCCTGACTCTGAGTGAAGGCAGAGGAAAAAATAAGCCACTGATATGTGGTGCCACTAATACACTTGCAGCTCTTTCTGTTTGAATGCTGAGCTTGAACTTCCCCAAACTGGGCTCGTAGAGGGCTGGAAGTAGTTTCTGAGCTTTGAATGACTTCTTTCATTTCCAGGAGCTGGTGTCTGTCCCTCAAGTCAAGATCCAGTGGATCATGACTAAGCTACTGGTGAAACCAGGTGGTCATGTCCAGTAGTAACAATCAGTGGAGCAGCTGCAGTGACAGCAAGTCATGTGAGGCACAGAGGACAGCCCTGACCACCCTGTTAACCTTCAGTGAAGGGGAAATAAAACACATCAGCTTAAACCTCAGCAAGAGCCCTAGAGGATGGTATTTAAGCTGTCATCTGCAGCAGCCTCAGAAAGCACACAAGACACATTACCATGGCTCAGCTGGTACCCAGAGAGAGAATTTCATATCTGAACCTTAAAAAGCATTTCAAATCCATCTTATGCAGAAGACATTAATCTTTGAGATCTTCACTGTCTCCTTTCCACTGGGGAGGAGTGAGTGGAAGGCACAGGTCACATCCCATAGAAAGGACTGGGCATGAATTTGCCTGCCTGTGTTAATTAAACTTCACTTCTTTTGATCTCATAAAGAGCCTTGATAGTGCCAGATTCTCACATCCAAAGGACCCAGTGAGGCTGTGCCCATGGAGACCATGAAGTAGGGGAAGCCAGAGATAGGAAGTGAGAAAAGTGAAGAGTAGGAGCTCACAAGAAACAGTCTTGGGACATTTGGCTCTTTGCCTAGGACACTGTCCATTATTTTTCCAAACTGAATTACCGCAGACTTTGGGAATAATCCATGCAAATAATCAACAGAATTGGTCTAGATTTGAGGGCATTGTTCATTCTGCTTATTTTATCAATTCCTTGTCTTTTCTTTCTGTTGCAGACTTGCTAACCTCAGTCACCTGTAGAGTCCTAATTTGGCGATTCCAAGGACAGGAACCCAAGAATAGAGACTTGACATTTCTCCTATACAGATCTAATTCAGTTTATTTTACAAAAATAAGTGCTTTCTGTCTGCAGAACAGGAGCCCTGTGGGCCATCAACTTCCATTAATAAGTTGGCCTTCAGCTTCTGAAAAAGTCCCCATAAAGTTTGTAGATGGACAATAATCATATTTTTTTCAAAATATTGCTAAAGGCTACAAGATGTTGAATGTTTTCATTGTTTTTTCAATATAAATTAATTGGTAACCTTTCCACATGCCATTTCACAGCTTCAGTTTACACTCAGGCCTCTGGGATCCCTTGACTGCCTGATTCATTCCTTTGAGGGTATAACTGGTGTCAGTTTGTTGTTTCAATAGGCAGGGCAGGCTGCCAGCTCCTTCTGTGACAAACTGATTTTAACACTATAAGATTCTCGTTTCTGCAGCAGAGCATTAAGTACTTTGTTGCTGAAATATGTGCAACAACACTAATGATGGATTTACTGTTCCTCTGAGGTGTGTAGGTGGGGAAAAAATAACCAGGCCTTGTTTGGCTGGAAAAATTCAGCATCTCTCTTGTATCTGGGTACATGAATGTTCTGTCCATTTCAAATTTCCACCTTTGAGTTCAAGAATGGCCCAAAACACCAATCTGAGGTACTACAGGTACAACAGGAAACAAAGAGGGGCAGGCAGCTCTGAAAATGAAGGTGTAAGAGAGCAAGGTGAGTAAGAGCTAGGTGTGTCAGCTCAGGATAACATGAATTTTGAATAATTTATCTTCTCCTGGTCTTAAACACTTCTAGTTCCTCAGCCAAGTGAGGATGCACAGCAGCAGATGATTTGCACAATTCCTCAGTTTCTCTCTACTGTGCAATTGGAACACGGTGAGAATTTGTCTCAGTATAATGATAGAGCAGAGATCTATGGCTGTGGCAAACCCTAAGCATGTTTATTTTCTGGAGCACTCCACATTTATGAACACCAAAGATGACAAACAAGAAAAACATCAGTTTTCCTATCCCTTACTGCCTCCTTGATATTCACAGAGTAATAGAATAGGAGTTGGAAGGAACCTATTCAATATTTCCTGATTTTTATTTTTTTTTTTTTTTGCTTTTGCTGATATGTAGTTTTGGAGTAAACCTTCAGTCCCCTGACATTCAGAGAGTTTGAATTTTAAAAACTAGGTGCCCAGGCTCTTGTCACTGAGCTCTCCACCATTGCTGAATTAGTGGTTTGGTATCTGCCATAGCAAAACTTGGTTCTATGTGGCTGAGGGATGAAGACAGCAATCATCTGCAAGCAGGTGGTGGGCCAAGGGGAACTTCCTAAAGGAAAGAATTTTAACATGTGCTTAATTCCCAGTGAAGTGGAGCTAAGCACATTCTTAAAGGACTTCTGAGTAAGGACAGATATATGACCATTCTTAAGAGATTTCCTGAATCTTTCCATAAGATGACTTTTCACTGGGTTCAATAAGATTAGATTGGAAACCAGAAACCCTTTTTCTAAGTTTTGGTGGGTTGTATATTTGTTCAAACTCTGCCAATGTAGGGAGGTAGAACTGCATTTAAACATGAAGAAAATGAATGAAACAAGATACCAATTGAAAACAGCGGCTCAGCCATTGAGAAAATGGTCATTTAATTTTTCCTTCATATGCTTTTGAATTGAAGAAAGCAACAAAGTAATAAACCCACCCAATTTCATTAGGTGGTTAAAATAAGTGTATATCATCAATGGAGATATTGGGTTGCACCAGTGTCATCACCAAGCTCTTTTAATGGCCTTCCACTACTAAAAGGCTGAGTGTTTTATCCTGGGTGTGTTGCCCCAGCTCCATTTAATTTCAGTGGACACATGCTCTCCCATCTGTGTGTCTGGGACACTTCCTACCCACGGCTTCCAAAAGGAACATTTCCCACATGCGTTCTTCTGAGCTGTCAGAAACAGCTCTGTAATTTATTGGGCTGACCCCATCAAGTTAAATGGGTTCAGCTCCAATCAAGGAAGGTTCAATAAAGACTGGGTGCAGTGCAAGAGGAAATGTGTGCAGAAAGCTCCTGAAATAAGGTGCAGGAGCAAAATGCTTCTGGCAATACCTTCACACGGTTGCAAGCAAACAGGACAGTGCAGCTCAATGAATTGCAGGAGTGAGGGATCAAATGGGCACCTTTAGCCCTCTCCAGCTGACAGAGCACTTGCAAAGATAGAAATGTTTATGGGTGTTGAGGTTTGGCTGGCTTCAGGGTAACAGTGCTTTATGGGTGTATTTGTACCACTTAGAAGAAAACTGACTTACTACTTTTTACAGTAAAAACACACATGGCAAGGGATTCTCCCCTTTGAGGAAGTTTACAGCAGGGTGTGAGCACTCTGCATATCTGTCCTTTGTGCACAAAACTTTCCTGCAGCATCTCTGTAGGCTAGTGACAGATGACTGAACACAGAAAGGATATTATAGAACTATTAAGATTTATTTTTTAATTGAGAAGTAGGCATGCATTACATATTTTGTTGATGCATTTTCTGTTGTAAAGGTATGCAGTACAATTTCTCTGTGGACATGCCATAGCAAAATCCATGTCTAATTATTTAATATTTTCCTCAGAATCATTATGCCCAAAGCTTTCTTCCTGCCAGGTATGGAGGCTTGGGCATCAGTCTGTAACTCTGTGTGTTTAATTTCTAAGTGCAGTTTTGGGAATGATGTTTTACTTTGTAATTCAATTCAGTGAAATCTTTATAATGGTTGGGCTAGAAACCTGACACAATCTTTATAATGGTTTGGCTAAAAAGGAAAAAAAAGGAAAACTGGGGAAAAGAAAGGGAGTAAAGGGAAAATGTTATTAAATGTTTATGAAAATAACTTTTGTTTCTGTATTTCAAAGAGTCTGCCAAACAGAATTATACTTGATGTCTTCTCTGACTTTTGAGTTTGGTGAAGTTACTCTGATGATGACACAGGAGTCCTTCAGCCTCACCTCAGAAATTGATATTTTATGCACTCTCTTAGTAGGAAAGAAAAAAAAAAGCCTCAATCCTTGGAAAATGGTAAAGAAACCACAACAATCTAATAAACACAGGCAGACAGCTGAGCAGTGTGAGACTGACTTAAGTTTTATATAGGATGTATTTGGAAACCTTTCTTGACAATGATCCTTCTCAGGAGCCAGCAGTTGACTGGCAGCAACCACATCCCCAATAATATTTTACTGTTAAAGTGTTATCTTCCCATCCTTGGAGATGAGGGATGGGTCAGGGAGACTAACCATCTCTGGAAAAGTCCTCAAAAATTCTGTCAGATCCAGGGTGAAAGCTGCATGCCTGGGTGACAGAGACACTGAGGATGGCAGCATTGTGTGCCTTTGGATGAAAGGGCTTGTCAAATTGTCTGTTGAGGTCCATCAAGAGCTGCTTTCCAGGGGTGATTTGTAGCACAAAATGGTGAGGTGGTTGAATTTAATAATTTACTGGCAGACATACTTAGGTTCTAAGGGCTAGATTTATTTTTCTTAATTAGTTCTCCCTGCAGGCCCACAAGGAGAAGATTCTCTCTTTTATGGAGACAGCAGTAAAATGTTGTGCACATAAATGGTCAACATGGCCAGTGTTAGCACACAATGGTTGGGAGGTGCAGTGCTGTAATTATATTAGAGATGATCTTTGCCTGGATTATTGTTATTTTTTGCTGTATGAATAGTCCATGAACATGATACTTATATTTACTTGGTGATCTCATGAAAGAACTATTGTTCCTTCATTCTGGCAGCACTGCCAGTGCACTCAGTCCTGTACTTAGATGAAGCAACAGGCAGCTCTGGTTGGTGAAGGGAACTTGAATTTTAAACACAGCCCATTTTAAACTTCCAAGTTTGCTTTCACAAAATAGCTGAACATTTGCTGTCAACAGACTTTCATGCTCACATAGTTCAGCCATGGAATAGTCACAGAAAGTGACTGTGGTTGAGTCCAAAATAATTCTTTAACCTAAATGAATGTAAAAGACTCTTGTTCTGCCCTCCCCTGCCCTGCATATTCATGTGCTGTGCTTTAAGCAACACACTTCCTCATCCACCTAATTTCCACTGAGTTTCAGGTATGTGCTCATGTTGAACAACTACTTACATTTGTTTTTCTTGAACAAGGGAGAAGATCCTTGGCTCCAGAGCCAGAAAGGGTGCAGTCTGGGTGGAATTCCCAAAGTTTTGCTACCTTCAAATTCAGTGGAAAGTCGGGGCTGAGCTCCCTGTGTTGCCAGTGGAAAGAGATGAACTCCCCAAAGACCTCAGAGGGCAGAGCACCTTTTGTCTCTTGCTGTGTCTACAAAGGGAGCTGGAGGAACCAGCTGGGAATTGATACCTGAGTTTCGAGCAGACTTTGGTTAGGGGGAGGAACCCTAAAACATGCTTTCTAAGCACTCAGAGCAGAATAGACTGTAAGCATTATTTCAATTCCATCCTAATTTGTGTTGCAACTCTATTTTTTCTGTACTTAGTGAGTAAATATGAAAACTGTAATGGTTATATCTTGTACTGTCATTGCTGGAAGAGAATACTGTATGCTGCAGCTTCCAGAAAGGGTTTATTTTTAAAATCTTGCTTATTTGTGAATCTTTTCATAGAAATGTGCTATTTTATTTACCTGAGTTAAGTTCTGGATTCTGCCCAGGTTCTTCTCTTCGACTTCACTAACTGTGGGTTTCTGTCTGATCCTACAATCCCTCTGTGTTCTGCTCAGAGAAACACCTTCCCAGAGCAAGCCCCGTGTTTGTGGAAGATCTTGCCTCTGGAATAGGGGTCCGTGATTTCTCACGGTCAGTGATTAAGATGGCATCTACTTCAAATCCACCTGTGGAAACAAACACTGCAGCTGTGGGTTTGCCATTGAAATGGAACACCTCGATCTCCAAATATAGTGGGAGAGGCTGGATATTCATGATAACGCTTGGGGAAGGTAATTTCTTCTGCACAGGGATTTCAAAACTCCTTCCAAGTACTCATGTACTGAACAAACCCACAGGACATATACTGGGAGAAATATCCAGAGCCTCCTGTTACAGAGGTGAGGTGCAGGGACATCAGAGGTTTTATTTGGATGCTTAAGCTAAGATCCCTCTCATATAGGTGTAGATGCCTCAAGTTAGATACCTGATTTTTATTTGATCTTCTTAAATTTACATCCTTTTTACAGGATTAAATTGATGACCACCTGAATCTATCTATGTGTCCTCAATTAAGTACCTTTTGCTCTGGCCAAGACCTTTATTTCCCCTATATCCTTAATATTTTCTGATTGCAGATGCAGTGTTGTTCAATGCCTACTACTTGTTACAGTCTGAGAACATTAGGTCAAACCTACACCACATCCCAGGAATTGAGAGCCAAGGCTGGCTTGCTCATTTCTGCAATGATGTCTCCCTAGTTTTGTCTTTACACATGTGATTTCACCATGGTCACAGTGCAATGGTGTTGTGGCCTCAGTAGCTCACTCCCCTTCCTGAGAGTTTAGGCTCTCAGGAATTTTAAGATTCCTTTTTCTCTTTGTGTATAAAACCTGGAGAAGGATGAACAGGAATAGTTTAGGGGATTGCAGCATGATTGTTTTAAGAGTCCTCTTTTTCTGGTTTTCCTTGTCAGCTGTGGTCCTGTGATATGCAGTCCCCGTGTGACACAGCATAGTAGTGAAGTCCAGATAATGACCTTTCTTATGAAAATCATATTTTTATTTTTGTATTTTTGCATTTATCTAATGTGTTGTACATAAAAGGGCAGATGCACTATGTGGAGAAGAGCTACTGTCATCCAGCTGGGGTTACGGAAGGTTTCAATAATGTATTTTTCTTTTTCCTCATTGGGCGTTAGCAAATTCAAGTTACAAATAAAAGTCAAATTCTTCCATATGAAACAGTCAAGGGCCTGATGAAATACTTAATCTGATAGATTCTTCTTGATGATGACCCACTCTGAGCTATCACACACCCACACTCACCTTCCAATTTTACATCAGGTATCGTATGGTCTGAATTAGACAGTGCAGGATGAAATCAGTGAATGCATGCATTTTAATTCAGGTTAGCTGGAAAAGCCCAGGACTTAATGGGAACCACAGCAAAACCTCAAAACTGCCTTTTATTAACTACTGGTAATAAAAGTGGCTTCACTACCTGGTGTAATAGCAAGCAAGGGAAGATCAGTCTAGCCTGGGAATCCTCTTCCCATGTGGCAAACTCGAGTCAAGGAGCTCAGGGATGCCTTGTTTGACAGAGATTAGTTTTATTTTCTTTGACTGGCAAATACAAAAATACAAACCTTGTACTCCTTGGAGGAAGGGCAGAATGCAAGGCTGCAAGAAAGTGCCAGGAAGAGCCCTGTTCAAACCCGGGGCCTTATGTGCAAACCGGTGGAAAGTAAATAACTAACCAGTTCTTGTGTCTGAGGAAAAATTATTCAGGGCCAGAATTAATTAGGAGCAGGTAGTGTATGTGGAAAATGGCTAGGAGTTAAACTTAGAAGCCTGAGTGAGAATACTTTGTTAGTCACTCTGAGGTGTCCTGCACCTCAGGGTTGTGTTGAAACACACGGAGACCAAAACATGTCCACAGTGTTGGAACAGCTGCATCTTAACTCTTATTCTTAGGTTTACTTGAATAAATATCACCAGGGCCAAGACCTATCATAAAAGGCTTTAGAAAGCTGACAAAGTAACAAAGACGCCTCACAAAATAGGTCTCAGGCTGAAAGCCGGGCTAATATTCCCTAATCCCAAAGGACTTTTCAAACAAACATATCCCCACAGAGGTCTATTTACTCAACAACTGGCATTTAAAATAGGTATATTACCAAGATCCAGCATTCTGTGCCTCTGTTTATATTATGAAAACCAATATCACAAGATGAGGAAAGGAACTTCGGCTCTCATTATCTTTGTGGCCTTACAATTCTGTCTTTCCCCATTCCCTCCTGAGATGTCTGTGAATAGCTAGGAATGAATAATGTCTTAATTGCCCATGAAAAGTATACTTAACTGCTAATATAAATATATACTCAGAACAAGAACTTCAGGCAACAGAATGACTTATTATTAAGGAACTATAATTATTAACTAAGTGGGTAAATGAAGTTAAGATTTTTCTTGGCTTCTCAAATTTACTGTTGTATCAGGTTATTGATAGGACTAAAACAAATTGTACTTTGGTTTTAATTTATTTCTGTTTGTCTCCTTCCCCTGATTCTAAATATGCTTGTTAAAGGGAAAAAAAGATGATAAAAGAAAAACAAATATATACTCTATTTCACTGTATCAGTCACCTACTGCATCTTTCAAAGTTAAGTCTACAGATGAGTGTAAGAGAGAAGTAACTAAGTCACCAGGGTCATTCATCCATTGCTCAGGGGTTCGTTTCATAAAGTTTTAGGTATTTGAAACTTTAGGTTTGAGTATCCTTGTCTACCTGTTGGTCCTTCAGCATGTCTCCTTGGCAGGACACAATAACTCAGTGAACAAGGGTCTATAAGCCAGGCAGGTGTCCAGGTGATGGACTTCAGGAGATGTTCCAGAGGAGATGGACTTTGTCTCCTGCTCATTCCCAACACCCACTTTGATTAACTTCATGAGGCATCTTGTGGTGATGGGGAGCTGAAGACAAATTTGGGTTTACTTCTTGTGTCTGACACTGAGCATGAACAAGGAATTCCCACACATGTTCAGACCTTCTTAACACAGTCCTGTGGGTATCAGCATACCCTGTCCACGAGGCAACACCACTGATGTTGGTGCCCCACCAGCCCATTGGCTAGCAACTACTCCTGCACTTCTTCACAGCTGCCTCTCCCTCGGAGAGGATGCAGGTTCCAGCTGCTTGCCAATCAGGTGGTCTGCCAGAACATGGCTTTTCTCCAATGTAAGAAGTGTATTTATAGGGGATTTATCTGGTTTTATTTGTCTTACCCCAGGGATGTGTTTGAGCAACAAAGCTCATTGTAACCATGCTATCCACATTATCAGCTCTTCTTGGCAGCAGAGTTCAAAGGCGTTCACAGAGCCTGAAAGCATCCCTAGCCTTGGATTTGGGCATATGGAAACTGAAACATGGAGATAACAGCATTCAGTTCAACAAACACTATCCCCAGTGCTACACCAGTTATCTTGTGTAATCCTGCAGAAACCAGCAGCAGTGCAAAAGCAAAACTCTTAGGAAAGGCTGCTGGAAAATCCCCACTTGAATGATAGGAGTGTATAAAGCACAAAGCATGAACACCTCAGAGTAGTCCCATTCCAGTTGATAACCCCAGAGAGGAGCAGCAATTTTTTATGCTAGAAGAAGATCTGGTGTTTGCATGTGTTCAGTCTTACCTGTGTTAAGGGCTGAAGGAAGCAGAGAGAGCATTTGCAGTGTGCTGTGTGATGTCAAAGTGACTGTAGCAGTTTACATGGCCAAGCCCTGTTCGTGTGACCTGAGTGCAGGGGGAGAGGACCATGCCAGAGTTAACTGAGATAATTCAGGGATGTTCTGATGCATGAGCTGAAGGGACAGACTGCCTAACTGCTGAATCCAGAATCAAAAAACAGCATGGTGACAAATGGCTGCAACCACTGAGCCCTAGAATCATAGAATCATTAAAGTTGGATAAGACCCTTAAGATCACAGAGTTCAACCATAAACATAATATTCCCAGTCCACCACTTCAAGGCTGAACTTGAGCACAAGGTTTCAGAGGCAGCAGTTACATGGTGGAGATCTGCAGACCAAGATAGCAGCAGCTTCTCACTTAGTGACAGCATTCTCCATGGATTATGATAGATCATGAGGCCACGCTGATGGGGCTGTGCACACGCTGACAGCTTCATTGCATGCAAAACTGTGTTGTTCTGGGCTTTTGCTTCCAGATGTGGAAGCACTGTGTGTGCAGGAGCAATGGGAGGTTAACACCCAGGAGCAGCCTAATGTGGGAACTAGCAGCCATATGAGCCATCTTCTTCCTTCTCCAGGGGAATTCATGATTCCATGTAACTCAAGGCTACGTACACATCTTCATATCTCCCTTTATAGTACTGAGAACTGTGGCTGCAAGTCTCATGGGGAATGGAAAAATTTCAAAAATATTGCCCCTTCATGTTATTCCAAATGATGTTCCAAGGATGATGTTCCAAAATCTAAGAGGAGGGTTAAGCTCTGTTGTGACTTGTGGTTTTGAAAATTCTGCAGTGAGGTTTTGATCTTCACTACATGGATTAAAAAAGTTACCTGTAAATAAATAATTCTTTGAAGATAGAGTCCTCTCACTTCTAACTATACAGGTGGTGGGCCTGACTTCTCCTCTGGCTGGACTAGGCTTCTTCTCAAAATTAAACATTGATGAGATAGTTTCTTGAAGATACAGATTGTCCAGTGCAAGCATTTAGCAAATAAAATAACGCGAAGGACCTGGCAGAAGTGCAGAAAAGAGAAACCCCTGAGTCAGATGACCTGCCATCACCCCACCCATCATATTTGCAGCAGTGGATACATTAATGCTCATAGCTTGTCTTAAAATTTCCTTTATATTGGTAGAAGTTACAAAAAAGCAAAATAGGAAGTGAACATGTTGTCAATACTCAAAGCTTCCTTGATATTACAGAATTTGCAGAGTGGAAATCTCACAGTTTTGTTTATAGCTTTCCAATGTAAAGATAATTTCAAAAATCACAGAGTAAAAGAAGAAAGATTTGGGAAGGAAAAAAATTACTAAATTTTAATGTTTCTTTCAGTGATAATGAAAGGGAGAGGAATAGTACAAAAATAAAAAATAATTCTTTAACTTAAAATAATAATGTTCCCCAATATGATACACAAAAAAAAATTATTTAATTGAAAATTAATTGTTTTATTGTTTTAATTTCAGATTGAAACTTTGTGTTAAAATAAATATTCGTTTTTTAGTCAGAGACATTTTCCAAGGAAAATATATCCACAACATACTTCATGCAAGTAAAGAACACGAATGTGTTATCATTTTCTTTGAAGCATCCCATCACTGGATGTAGTTATCTTTAATGTTTGCTTGCAGCCATGGAAACAACACGTTTCCCCTTTTGGCACTGTAATGACTTTATCAAGACTCTAAAACTAGGGAACTTCAGTGTTTAAATAAACAAAAGTGAATTCAGCTGCTCTTGTGAATCTTTTGTGTTATCTCTGTAACAGGTCTAACACTCTTCAGCTTCAGAGAGGTGAAAGCATTGACATCTTTCCAATAACCTCTGAAATGTAGTGAGATCACGGAGGATTGGAGACACAGGCATCTCAGATGTTGCAGGAGAGGCAATGGAAATGGAGATGGAGATGGAGATGGAGATGGAGATGATGGAGATGGAGATGGAGATGATGGAGATGGAGATGGAGATGGAGATGGAGATGGAGATGGAGATGGAGATGGAGATGATGGAGATGATGGAGATGGAGCATTCCCAACTGCAGGATCCTGGCTGGACGGGTTCTGTTCCCAGGGCTGGGCTGGGGAGACATTCCTGGGCATTTCCTCAGCATTTCCTCAACATTTCCTGGGCATTTCCTCAACATTTTCTCAACATTTCATCAGCCTTTCCTCAGCATTTCTTCAACATTTCCTCAGCCTTTCCTCAGCTTTTCCTCAGCCTTTCCTCAGCCTTTTCACCTCAGAATTCTATTTTGTCAATAAACCAGCACACCAGGTTGTGTGGCCCTGCAGCATTCCCTGGATAATACATCCTTCCTCTCAGTATTTTCCTGAAAACCCATGGCCTGGAATGATAATATTCCAGGATTTCTGTGGGATTTTTGATGGTTACAGGTCAGGAATGGCCCAGCTGGAGGCAGGGACCATCCCCAAGAGTCTCCTCACATCCACTTTTATTTTTCTTTGCTTGAAACACAGAAATTTATGACAAAAAAGTGCTTTTAGGTTGATTTTTTTTATTGCAGCTGAGCTGTAGCAGCTCTGCAGTCTCTGATTCACTACTGAAGCTTTAATAAAATGATATTTTAATAAAAGAACATTTTAATAAAAAGAAAATTAAATAAAATGGCACCTTAATAAAATGACATTTTCCCTCAGGCTTCTGGTGGGTGAAGGGTGAGGGGGATATGCTCCCAGCTGGCTCTGGCTGCTTCCTCCATCCTGCATTTTCCTCCACCAAAAATTCCTCTGGATTTCAGGTACTTTGATTTCCTGCAACCTCTACTGAGAGATAAGAAAATCCTACCTTGCAGAGCTCGGGAAAAACACAGGAAATGTCCAGAATTTGGGCCATTATGGAGTGTTCTTGAGGATCAGGTGTGGTGATTGGTCCCTGCTCTCATCCCAGTGCTCACAAAATTTCCTATTCCATGAGCACTTTGGCAGCATTTAAAGCATTCCCAAGATGAACAGGAGGCTCCTGGCAGGAAAACATCCTGGAAAGATAAAAAACCCCACAGTGGGGTCTTCTCCTGCTCCATCAGATGATGGGACCTCTGAGCAGGACAATTTCTCCCCTCTGAGGAGAAATCCCTCTGGGATTTTTCCAGGGGAGGGTGACTCAGCCAAATGGGTGCAAAATTTGGGGGCTGAAAAAACCAGGTTAAATCAAAGGAGCAGGGCAAAAATCCCCTCTCATTTCCCAGGAAAAGCAGGTCCCCAGCGTGCGTCTGCATTGAGATTAATTTGTTAATTGTTGCCCGCTGTTAGCAACAGTTGCCATGTTTAAGGTTGAGTCAGAAATGCTGCTAAAAACCCTTAATTCAAAGGCACCTCCAGGAATAAAATCCAGCCTTGGAATGGGATTTCATGGCAGCTACAGCAAACACAGCACTGCCTTCTCCACCCAACCCTTTCCCAATCCAGGGAATATGGATCATTTATGGATAAGGCCTGTGGAACTGCAATTTTTTTAAAATGTGGGGGTTTTATCCCCTAAATATTTATTTCTGGATTATTTCCCCATGGCAAGGCAGTGCTGGGGTTTGTGTATCCCATGCTGTGAAGTGGAAAATCTGAGTTGTCCCTGTGTGATTCCTTGGAAAACCAGTGCAGGGATTGCTCTGGATCCAGAGGAATGGACATTCCTAGAATCCCAGACTGGTTTGGGTTGGAATAAACCAAAACTTTTCCCATTCCATCTCCCGGGATGGGGACATCTTCCACTATTCCAGTGGAGCTGGGATTCATTAAGCAGGGATCCAGTCTGAGCCTTACAACCAATAACTGTAAAATTCCAGAGGAGAATGGATGGATCTGTGGATGATATGGAGCTCCCACAGGCAGAGTTTGTGATCCCAGTTTTCCTGCCCAAATGCCTTTTCCTGACTTGCTGGCACTTGTTCCCAAAATTTCCCCTTATCACTATATCTGAATTACTGGAATGCCCTCCTGGTTTTGCTTTGGCATCTCCTGGCTCTGTCTCACAGAGTTAAGCCAGGAAATTGGGAAGACAATACTGAAACACTCCTTGTGAATCTGAGGCAGATATGAAAAAAAAAAATAAAATTATTCAAACCTCTATGTGCCCAGGACTGTGTGGTCCCTGCTCCTGAAATATCCATGGGAATCATGGAGGGAGCACAATCCCTCTCCTGCCTTCTCTGCATGCTCCTGAAGTTGTCACAAGTCTGGTTTTAACCATGGGGAGAGTTGGATCTTCCAGCCTGAGACAACACAGCAGGTGCTTCAATCCTTTCTTCACAGCAGGAATAAGCAGGATAACTGAATCTTTATAGGATAGGGGGAGGTATCCACGCCCTAGGAATGGGATTTATAAGGATGGTAAATCAGGAAAAGAGGAGAGCTTGAAACAAGGAAATATTCCCAGAAATTCCCTGCTGCTGGCTAGGAGCAAAGGCACTGCCCAGCACAGGGATTTTCGGGAATGCCACTTGTTTTTCTGGAGGCAGCTGGGATCTGAGGACTGGAGAAACCACTTCTTTTATTGGATTGTCAGGGAGTTGGGAATCACGCTAATGACTCCTCCCAGAGCTCATAAAACCAGAGGGATGCTGCCAAAGGCAAAGGATGGAGCCACACCAGCACAAGAGGAGGAGGAATCAAAGATTCTGACACAATTTTGTGGGAATAAGGTCGGAACATTTTGTTTTGGCTGCCTTAGTGGGACTTTCCCAATGGGACACAGTGTGGAAATATTTTGACTCTTTTTTTTGGGGTAAAGGAGGTAAATCCCAGAGTGCAAGTGCTGCGTGGTTCCCAGCTGAGTGAGGTGATGGAATCCCATGAGGTGTGGGTGCAGTCAAGCCCAAATTGGATTGATCCAAAGTGGATCCTAAATCCACTCTGCTCTCCCAGAGGATTGGGCTCTGCCTTTGACAGCCACTCCATCATCCTTCTTTTCAGAAATAACCTTTCCCCAAGGTGCAGCCTCTTAATCCACCTGAAATTCCTGCTCTGCCTTCAGCAAGGAGTAAACTCCCCCTGGAAAAGGCAGAGAGGTGCTTGAAATTCAGGACAGACAATTCCCAGATATGCTGAAGGAACGAGCTCCACTCCCTCATGGAAGAAGTGAATCCACCTCTTTACTCAGCAGCATGACTTAATTCAGCAGGGAAAAATGAGCTCACAAGGACTGCCAGTTTCCCTTTCACCTTCCCTCTCCCTCGTCCTGGAATGGGAACGGGCAGGGGAGGGTTGGACTCGTGCTGACAGCGCTGGCTGAGCCCTGGAGGAGAGAAATCTGCACAGAGCTCACCCAGCTCATCCAGCTTTGCCTTGGAGGGAGGATGAGCAGGGAAGGAGCTCCTCATCCATCCCCACAGCTCCTGCTGCCTGTGCCCGGCTCGGGCCAGCTCCATCCCCCCCTTTTCCGTGGGAAGAGGATCAGTGTCAGTCTGACACCTCGTTATTACTCATCCCGGTGGCTTTGGCACGAAGGGATTTAACATCACACTTTCCTCTAAGTGCTCTAATTCCTGCAGAGCCTCTTCCAGCTCCACTTGGAAGTGGTGGGATGACAGAGGGGGTTGGGATTTCACAGGGAGAAGTCCAGGTCGGAGCCTCAGCCCCTGCAAATCCTCTGGGATGAGCTGGATTTCAGCATCCCAAAGTTGGCGAAGTTGGAAGTGCAGATGTCCGGGCAAAGAACGATCCCCGGAATTCTGTTTAAATGATAGGAATAAAAGGAAAACAACTTTAGGAAGTGGATGTAAACCATCCCTAATCACAACCAGGAAATCAACTTTGATGCAGAGGGGCTCGGGGTGGGGACAGGAGGAATGGAGAAGGAATCGATTTTTGCCGTGTTATGCTGAGGCCACACTGACAGACAGACAGACACAAAGCAGCTGCCACCAGCTCTGCTGCAGCCACAACTGACCACAGGGCTCCAATCTGGGGGGAAAATCCACTGGCAGGACACCCCCAGCTCCAGGGAAATCCATCCTCCTGGAGATAAGGAGTAAAACACCAGCAAAGGTGTGCTGGAGGAGATTGTCCTTGTGGATGTGGCCACTGGGAAATCTGCTGGAGAAACAAGCTGAGAGAAAATGCTGAAAAAAACAGAAGAAAATCTGCTGGTTCCTCTCTCCTTGGGGACTTTTCAGTCAGTGACAAAGTCAAATTGGCTCTAGAACTTCCAACTCCCAGCCTGACTTCATCCTCTCATGGAGCTCCAGTGGATATTGAGTCTCTTCCCTAATAATTCCTCCTCCTCATCGACCTTTCTGACCTTCAGCAAGAGCAGAAGGTGAGTTCATCAAGGGTGGCCACAATTCAAGAGGAATTTCTTCCTGGAAAGGGTGGTCAGGAATTGGAAGGAGCTCTCAGAAGGTTTGGAGTGCCCATCCCTGGAGGTGTCCAAGGAGTTCCTGGATGTGGCACTCAGAGCTCTGGGCTGGTGACAAGGTGGGAATTGGGAATTGGACTCAAGGATCTTGAAGTGCTTTTTCAGCCTCAGTTTTGGGATTCTGGGATTCTGAGATTTTGGGATTTTGGGATTTTGGGATTCTAGGATTCTGATCAAACCCCCAGCCAGTGCCCAGGGTTGTGTGTGGGATAATTCAGAGTGACACCAGCGAGCACCAAGCACCCAAAGCATTCGAGGAGATCCCATGGGCCAAAAAGTGATCCGATCAAAAACTCCTAAAAATACCATGGAACAACAGCAACAAAATCATTCCTAAAACAGGGATGCAGCTCCAATCTCTCCTGGATGGCTCTGAGCACTCCTGCATTTATGAACGTTGACATCAGCACCGGATGATGTTTTTTATTTCGTTTCACGCTTTGTTAACTTCTCTCAGTTATGTGGAATACTCTTTTTTCCCCCCCATTTTTTTGTGTGTGTTTTTTTTTTTTTTAAGTACCCCAACTTCTGCCTGTTCCCAATTACCAAAGCAAAGAAAAAAAAAATAAAAGAAGAAAGAAAAACAGAGTGGAAGAAGCTGGCACCGAAATGAAGTCAAGCACACAATGGAACAGAAGAGTTGGAGGCTGGAGAGATGGAGGAGTTAAGGCACGTGGTCGTAGGAAGCAGAGGAAGGCACTGACAAAGATAGAAAGAGGCCTTGAGGATTTCACAAACCCTGAAGGAAATGTCAGAGATATTTCAGTGATAATTATCCCTGCCTTCTGCTCCGGGTATTTAGAGGATTTATGTTGTCTTGGAACAACAAAAAAGCCAAATCAGTGCTGCTTTTTGGGGGGTAATTTGTTAAATCTTAATAAATGCAACCAAAGCTTCGCCCTGTGCCAGAGGTTCACCTTCAGCAGGAAAACTGAGTTATCCAGACCTTTAAATAGCTCGGATGTGTGGTTTGCTGGGCTTTTGAGCCTTTCTCCAGTGTTCAAAGTTGTTTTTAACACAATTGAAGATGGTTTTGATTCAATTATTGCATTAGTGGGAGGCTGAGCAGGCTCGGGAGCAGCGGGGTTATGGCTCTATGAGTTAATGTTCACACCCCTTTCGGGTGTCCCAGAGGAGCTCCGCGGGCTGGCGGCCAAATTTGAGCTTGACTCGGCTCCCAGTGTGCGAGCCAACTGTTCCTGCATTTCATTTCTGTCATATCCTGGACATTAAAACACCATTAATCCAAACCTTTTGTTTCGAAGAACAACTGTGCTGTAAAACAGCGAGAGGAGCTGCCAAAGTTGCCTCAAAGCTGTGTAATATCGTGGTCATCCACGCAAATTGGGGTGTAAAATGAAAAAAAATGGGGGGGTTTTGTGTTGCTTGGGTCTAAAACATGCTACAAAAAAGGTTTTTTTCCTGGTTGGCTTTGCTGTGGGATGAGTCCAGGAGCAGGTTTGTCCCTGTGGGATTCCACAGCAATTCCCCCCCATTTAACCATTAAATAAGGGACAAGCTGGGAAAAGATTTTGCTGTTGTGAAATGCGTTAACCCCAGGCTTTATTGTGGAAGTGGCTCTGTCCTACTTCCACTGGCTTTTCGTGGGTAACATGAGAACCACTCCGGCTTTTTTTTTCTTCCCAAATTGCTGGGTGATTCAGCACGGTCTGGGAGACGCCTCCAGAGGCACGTTCCCTGGATTGGCCACAGGAGTCAGGGATGTAGTCAGGATTCCAACAGCTTGCCCATCTCCACATGGATCCTGTTATTTTATCCGTGCTCGTTTAATTATCTCATTAATTATTTTAATGGAGGGGTGGAAAAGGCAGCAAAGGGTGAGGCTGGAAAACCCATGAGGCAAGTGATTTGTCCCAAACTTGCTCCAAGTATCCCCTTTGTCCTAAAAACACCTCAGCAGCCACCATTCCCACAGGGAATGTGTTCCCAGGAGAAGAATGGGCACGGCCACAGCCCCATCCCAAACACAGCAGCCGAGGAAAACATGGAATCAGAGAATCCTTGAAGTTGGAAAAGCCCTTTAAGATCAGCGATTCCAACAGCGCATTAATCCGTCTGTGTCCTTGTCACTGAGGGCATTCTTCCTTCTCCAACCCTCACTCCCCATTTTTCACAGCCTCCCCATGGAATCTTGACTTCCTCCCACAGAGCCCTCAGCTTTTCAAGTCAAACAGCACCCTGCACCTTCCTGCTCCACCCAAGTGGGATCTGCTTCCTCGGCTTCCTGAGGCTCTGGATGAGCTGAATCCACAACCACTTCCCTCTCCTGGTGGTGCCTTTGGGATTAGGATGATGATGATGATTATGGCCGAGTGTCAGAGTGTGATTTTTCACCATGAGGTGATTTTTGGGATGTCCTGCGCAGGGCTGGGGGTTGGATTTGTTGATCCTTGTGGGTCCCTTCCGAGTTTGGATATTCCATGATTCCAGGACACTCTTCAGCAGCTGCTCCCTGGCTCCCATGTGCAGGATCTGAGTGCTGGACTGGGCTCCTTTCCCAGAGCAGCTAAGTCTCCAGGAATCCCCCATCCCTTGAGGAATATTCCAGGTAAAATTGTCCTGGAGCTTTTCAGGTGCAGCGGTGGCTGCATCATTTGAAGGACCAAGTATTTCCTGCACGTCCCTTATTCCTCCAGAGCTGGCAGCTGGAATAGGAAGTTTGGGAATCAGGGAGAAGTTAGGAACTGGGAGAAGGATTTAGGAAGCAAAGCCCTGCAGGAGGATCTCTGGCACCAGACATCCAGGAGCCACAGAAGCAGCACCGAGCCTTCCAGGCTGGGTTTGGAGGGGCTTTAAAGGAAGTTCAGACCTCTCCCTAAAAAGGGATCCAAACATCAACAGCCATGACTCAGCTCATGCCTCTGGATCAACCTGCCATTCCCAAAGAAAACCTGGGAAGCCCTTGCCAACAAATTGGGCTCCTTCATCACACACTCTCTGTCTTTCATTCCAGGGCTGATCAGGGAATATTTTCAGAGGAATTTAAACCACTGTAAATCCAAGCTCAAGGCAGCTCCGAAAGAAAGAAAGAAATGGGGAAAAAAAAAATAAATCCAATACCACCAGGAGAGAGGGAAAGTTCTTTCCCCAGGCCACAAATTCTAAAGCTCCCAGACGAATTTATGACCTGGTGGTTAAACCAACACTCCTGGAGTCCAGGACCCATCCTGGAACAAGCTGAGAAGGATCCATGAGCTGTGTTTTGGGCAGGATGTTTTGCTCCCACTTGCTGCAGTGTTGTCTCCAAAATTTCCCAAATCCCATCCTGAGCATTCCCCCTCCTCTCCCTGCCTTAAAAGCCTTGTTTTGGCTCCGGCTGCAAGGAATAACAGAGCGGGGAAGGGGAGGGAAAAGGGATCTCCGTCAGCTGCTAAACATATAAACCTGCAGATTTATTTGGTAGGAATAATCCCTGAAGGAGAAACAGATCCAATACTTCATCATCCCACAAACTGCCCACATCTGTTCGGAGACAGCAACAGGCGGCCGGGAACATGTGCCAGGAGCGGCTCGGAGGCAACCTGTCCCTGCTTCCCTGGATCCCTCTGCTCCCAGAGATGTTTCTGGATGCTTCTCTTCCTTGTGGAAATTCTCTCAGCTTCTCCTGGATGGGGGAAGTATCCCAGGACAGCCTGAGGAGTTCATCTCAGAGTCTGTAGGGGGATATATTGGAAATTTCCCTCAAAAAAAACCCAGTGTGCAGCTGGCTTAAACCCGTAGTTTTCTACCATAAGCACCAGGAAAAATCTTTTCTCTGGTGGCTTCAGCCCTGGAGGTGATGGCACAAAGTGCTGGGTGACTTCCCACCAGGAGCACAGCCCACAGCGCCCTAATTTGGGTATTTAATGAGGATTTCAGCTCTTTGGGAACCCAGAAATAAGAAATAACCCAGTGCCTCAGTCCCCTGAGTTGTTACAGGACCAGGATCATTCCAGCTGGATCAGGAGCCTGGCAGGACAAATTCCACCCTGCAGAGAGGCACTGAAAAACACCCCAAATCAGCCAAATTTCAGTGGATGAATCCCCTCAGCAAAGAAACCCTTGGAGGAATGGATGGAGCAAGGTGATGTCAGGCTCTACGGGTTCCAGGATTTCCAGGGCCACTTCCCATGGGGAGCACAGTGCCCTAATTTCAACATTTAATTAGGATTTCAGCTGTTAGGCAACCCAGAAATAAGGAATAACCCAGTGCCTCAGTCTCAGTGTTGCTCCTGTCCATGACCACGATGATCCCAGTTGGATCTGGAGGACAAAATACACTGAAATGCACCCAAAATCAGCCAAATTTGGGGGGTTGAATCCCCTCAGCAGAGAAACCTTTGGAGGAATGGATGGAGCCAGGCGCTGCCGGGCTCTCCAAGGATTTCCAGGATTTCCAGGCTCTCCCCGTTTTGCCATGGGAGAAGGGAAGCAGGGCTGGATCCGTGGCTGTCAAAGGGCGATTGTGGGGCTTTGGAGCAGGGCAGGGTGGAAGGGGCTGGTCCTGGAACAGCCTCCCCACGGCTCCCCTGTGAGAACCCGTTGACTTTTCACACCTCATTAAGGAGGAAAACTCACCAGGCTCCAGGTTTGACATTCCCGGGATCGCGCTCCCAACCGGCAAACAGCGGCTCTGTGTTCGGGCTCTCCTTATTTTGGGGCCCAGGCTCAGCTGGAAAAAGCTGCTTGACGAAACTGCCTCGAGAAATCTCCTCCCTGAAGAATTTAATTGTCCAAGTTTACTCTCCAATAAAATCCCCAAGTCTGGGCCTTTGTTTTTCCAGAGGGAAACGATCCCGCTCGGATCCGTGTGGAAGTGCAGAGCCCGGGCTGGGGACTGTCCCCTTTGCTGGGCACAGAGTGTGGGGCAGATTTGGGATTTCTGGCTCTGTGACTGCAAAAAGGTGGATCCTGGGGGACAATCCACAGCCTGGTGTCACCTGGAATGTGCCCAGAGCAGAGTGGGCATGGTGGACAAGTCCATGGAAAAATGGTGGATAAGGCCATGGAGAAATGATGGACAAGGAGAAATGGTGGACAAAGCCATGGAAAAGTGGTGGACAAAGCCATGGAAAAGTGGTGGATACGGCCATGGAAAAGTGGTGGAGAAGGCCATGAAAAAATGCTGGACGAAGTCATGGAGGAATGGTGGACAAGGACATGGAAAAGGGATGGACAAGGCCATGGAGAAATGGTGGAGAAGTCCAAGGGCTGGAAATGTCCGGAAGAAACAACTCAAGAGATGTTGTGAGTGTGAAAATCCCTCCCTGAGGATTTATATAAATGTCCAACTCCACCCTAATTTTGTCCTTGAGACCATCACAAGATCTCTGCTCTGGATTATTCACAGCAAAATTTTGAAACATAAAATTAAATTATAAAGGCATCACCATAAATTCAGCTTAATTTGTTCTATGTCCCATTTAATTTGAGTGACATGCAACAATACTAAACATTCCAGCAAAAAAATAAAAAGATGATTTGTGTGAATGTGTTGTGGCTGCATAAAACGGGCAGGTTTTCATTTGGCTACTTTTTAGTTCCTGGAGTGGGAGAACTGCAAAATAAAAACACTCCAGGAAGCTCCAACTGTGGGTCAAAAGCCACAGTTGAAGTCACAAACCCCTCAGGGGATGGCTTTTGACACGAGGAGAGAACGGACAATTCAGAAAATACAATCTGAGGGATTTAATGCAGATTTAGGATTGAGGAAATCAATTTTTTAAATGGGAAGCGATTTTTGGAAAGAGCTGGGTCCAACAGGAGACACACAGATTCCAGGGGGAGAGGATGGAAATGACTTTTTTTTTTTTTAAGTGCGGGATCGTGTTACTGGTGGAAAAATTGACCTGCAGGGACTGAGTTCCTCCTTTGTGTCACTGACCATCTGCCAAGACCTGATTCTTTCTGGATATTAAGGGTTCAAAATCCAAATGCTGGAAGGCCACGTTTAAACCTGAACCTTGTGCACTACCCAACTTCCTCCACATCCCAAAGAAAAATCCTAAAATTGAACTCATCCGGGACAGAAACTATGCCCTTTTTGAGGACAAAAAACCATCATGAGGCATCTTCAAACCTTCTCCATCAACTTATGAAGAGCCCAACCTCTCTGTTCTCTTGGCTGCTCCAACAACTCCAGCATTCCAGGGAAATCTCAGCCCCTTTTCCTCTGTCTTGTCCTAGGATGTTGCAACTTTTTGAGTGTCTCAAGCCCTGCTGAAGGTCAGGAGATGCCTGGACTTGGTGTCCAGCTCCAGCTTGGAGCATTTTGGTGGCACAGACACCAAGCCAGGCCTTGTCTGCCTTTCCCTGTTTCTCTCCTTGCCCCTCTTGGGTTTGGATTTGATCCTTTTGAGGGGAGGTGGGTGCCAGCCGAGGTTTCTCCTTGTCACAGTTTGATTCTGATGAACTCGGAGGAGAATTCCTCCCAGCAACCACCTGGAATGTGTGGAGGAGGTTGGAGTTCAGGTTGGTTTTCTCACAAAGTCTTCCCTGGCTTTTGGTTTGGAAACCCCAAATTCAAATGAAAGATTAGGGGCTGAGATAAAATAGATCTGAGATCCAGCTCAAGCTGATTTTGCTTTCACAAGCCCCAAACCATCCTGGTTTGTTCTTCACAGAAATCGGGGAGGAAACCCCCCAAACTTTCATCTGACCCCTCCTCGAAATTCTTTTGATGCTCAAGATAAAATGGAAGCGAGACTCCCACAATTCTTGGGGCAAGAAGAGGCCTCAAAACAAGAGATTCTGACCCTGGATGGACATGACCCAGCACAGCTTGGCAGCCCAAATTCTGAAGTCATTGATCCTGGGAAAAGAAATAAATCCCACTTGACAGCTCAAGGAAGCCCAGTCTGACCTTGGGCTTCATTTTGATCCCACTGATGCAGCTGGAGACCCGCAGGAGCACCAAAATGGCAGCTCTGAGCCATGGAAAATGGGTGGAAAAAAATCAGTCCTGCTGAGATGGGGAATAGGAAAATGTCTTTCCAGGACAGCATCCCTGAGATTGTTGGCTGAATTTATTCAAAATCATAGAATCATGGAATCACTGAGGTTGGGAAAATAATCTCCAGGACCATCGAGTCCCAGCTGTGCCTGATCCCCACCTTGTCCCCAGCCCAGAGCTCTGAGTGCCACATCCAGGAATTCCTTGGGCACCTCCAGGGGTGGGCACTCCAAACCTCCCTGGGTAATTCCAATGCCTGAGCACCCTTTCCATGAAGAAATTCCTGCTGGTGTCCAACCTGAACCTCCCCTGGTACAGCCTGGGGTTTTTTCCTCTTCTCCTGTCCCTGTTCCCTGGAGCAGAGCCCGACTCCCTCAGCTGTCCCCTCCTGTCAGGGAGTTGTGCAGAGCCAGAAGATCCCCCCTGATCCCCCTTTTCCCCAGGATAATTCCCGCTCCAGCTGCCTTTCCATAGGCAGGGGAAAGCTGGGAAAACATCCCTGTCCCCTGTCAGAAACCCACGGAGTGTCCAACTGGCTCCGGTGGGATGGAAAACGCAGCATCTCCCAACAGGAACTGTTTACTTCTTCCTCCCACCACCTTGGGCTGTAACATCAGCAGCCAGCTTGGATTTTGGAAGTTCTCAGAAGCTCTGGAAGCTGCACAGGATTGAGGGCTGAGCCTCGCCAGGCTAAAGGCTCACAGCCCTCCAGGTCAAGGCCTTTTAAGGACTCCTTTATTGCAACTTTTGCAAATCCATTAAAAAAAAAAAAAAGAAAAAAAAAGGAAAACAATCCTCCTGAAGATTGCACCTTTGAAATGACAGCTACCTACAAAGTTTCGCCACAGTAGTTCAAAGTGTTGGAAAAGACACTTTTACATTTAGCAGGGAACAGCAGGTTTTAATCTATTGTGAAGTTTTTTTCTCCCCAGCATGTTCCGAGTCTGTTCCATGAGTGTTATCTGTCCGGTTTCCAGGTTTTTATAATCCACTGGGGCCTGTGTAAATCTCAGGATTTCCTCTGCAGACTCAGCTCATGTTCCACAGCTGTGCTGGAGCACATGTGTGAGGAAATTAGAAATGAAATCAGCTGATCCAGTGTGGATTAGGACAAGGAGAGAGACCCGAGCCTTGCAGGCTGCTCGGTGTGTCCAGGGGGTCAGTGCCACCCTCCAGAGTGTGGCCACGGCTGGATCAGTGTCCCCTCACAGGAGGAGTGACATCTGCTCCCCCAGCCCTGCCCAGGGCACACCTCCTTTCCTCAGAGGGTGGGAAGGCCCTGGGAGAGATTCCCAGAAAAGCTGTGGCTGCTCCATCCCTGGAAGTGTCCCAGGCCAGGTTGGATGGGGCTTGGAGTAACCTGGGATAGTGGAAGGTGTCCCTGCCCATGGTGGGGGGTTGAAACTTAGAGAACCTTTAAAATCTCCTTCTAACCCAAACCATTGCATGATTTTACAGTTTTCTAATGGTTTTCCCCATCTCTTGTCTGTCCAGTCACAGGAAATTTGCCCCATCAGGAGGTGTCAGCTCAGAGGAAGCCACGTGTGGTTAACTGAGGTTGTGGTTCCATAAATGCTTTGAACTGGATTCACTCTGTCCCTCTGCTCCTGCTGCACTTGGCTCCTGCAAATCTCCAAGTGGGAACCAGCAGCAGGGAATGGATCTTGCAGGATGCTGAGGAAGGGCTGGGTGATGTTTGATCCCAAAACCTGCAAATATCCCACAAAATCGGTGCCAGCAGCAGCCAGTGGACCTTGCAGGATACCCACCAAGGGCAGAGCAATGCTGAGTCCCAACATCTGTCCATGGTAGATACTTCTTGGAATTCTGGGAAATTCCCTATCCCAACATCTGTCCATGGCAGATACTTCTTGGGATTCTGGGAAATTCCCTATCCCAACATCCGTCCATGGTAGATACTTCTTGAGATGTTGGGAAATTCCCTATCCCAACATCCGTCCATGGCAGATACTTCTTGAGATGTTGGGAAATTCTCCGTCCCAAAACCTCCCTCTTGGCAAACCTTGCTCAGCCAGGTGGAGAATCCCACTCCATGGACTCCATGTGCTCTGTGGGTTCAGTGTGTCCCATGTGTTCCATGTTCTCCACATGTTCCATGTGCCCCACATTCTCCATGTGTTCCATGTTTTCCATGTCTTCAATGTTCTCCACACGTTCCATGTGCTCCGTGTCTTCCATGTTCTCCGTATGTTCCATGTGCCCCACGTTCTCCATGTGTTCCATGTTTTCCATGTTCTCCACACGTTCCATGTGCTCAATGTTCTCCACATGTTCCCTGTGCTCCACGTTCTCCATGTGTTCCACATGCTTTACATGTTCCATGTGCCTCATGTCCATGTGTTCCATGTTTTCCATGTCTTCCATGTTCTCCACATGTTCCATGTGTCCCACATTTTCCATGTGTTCCATGTGTTCCATGTTTTCCATGTTCTCCATGTTCTCCACATGTTCCATGTGCCCCACGTTCTCCATGTTCTCCATGTTCTCCACATGTTCCATGTGCCCCATATCCATGTGTTCCATGTTTTCCATGTTCTCCATGTTCTCCACATGTTCCATGTGCCCCATATCCATGTGTCCCACATTCTCCATGTTCTCCATGTTCTCCACATGTTCCATGTGTCCCACGTTCTCCATGTTCTCCATGTTCTCCACATGTTCCATGTGCCCCACGTTCTCCACGGCCCTGGCAGAGGGGGCAGGGCTGAGCCCCTGGGGCTCTGGGGTTTATTTGATGCCCCCTGAGCTGTCGGGGGGTGCAGGGTGGTATCAAAGCCAGGCTTAGCGTGGGCTCAGACTGAGGGGGCCAGGCAGGGGTTAAGTGAAGCCCGAGGGCTCCGGCAGTTCGGGGCTGAGCCTTTCCCTGCCAGCAAATCCCACTTCAGAAAGATTCCCCCCACACAGCCAACTTTTGGCCCTGGAGATGGGTTTGCCATGAAATCCCCATGCCAGGTGAGCTCTACCTGCTTGAAGTTCTCCACTGAGTGCTCTGGGGCCAGGAGGGTCACCAGAGAGGGTCACTCCTTCCCTTGGAAAGATCCAAGAGCATCCCAGGAATCTGCTGTGGGATTTCTCAAGCCAAAACATTTTTTCATTATTTTTTTAGGCTATTTCCTCCTCTGACAGTGACAAGGAGCCCAAATTCCCAATTGCAGGACCATTTTCCACTCCTGTTAGTGATGGGAAACCTGGAAAAACTCTCCAGGCTTCCCAAAGTTGGGAACACCAGGAAAGGGAAGGGAAACAAGGGAATTGCAGTGTTGAGCAGGGCAGAAGTGGCTCTGCAAAAAGTGTGGACAGCTGTGGGTGAACCCTGCAATTCAACCACCCCGAGCAGGTAAATTCAACCAACTCCTCACCTGAATGGTTCCTCCTTTTTCCAGCACCTGGAGGATCACAAACATCCCTTTATCTCGGGATTGTCTCATGTGGAATTGGCAGCTGGGCCGGCTCCAAACGCCTGTGCAGAACTGGAATTCCTGAAAGACTTTTCAAGGGGTGAGCTCTGCATTCCATGGTCTGGCAGCACCCCCGGCCCCACTCCTGGAGCGGGAGACAAAAGGGAATGAGGCTTGGAGAGCGAGTTCCCAATGAGATCCGGGGAGGTGACACCCGTGTGGTTGGAAAACCCCGCTCCTTTTCCTTTTAAAGGAGTTGGAGGAGCAAAAGAACGGGAATCTAGCCCAGGTTTCCTGCATATTCAAGCAGCATTCCTCCCTCTAGGCCACGGGCTCGTGCACAGGGAAGCAGAACAAAGGGAAAACACAACTGCTGTGAACTGGGATGAACTTCCAGCCAAAGTTAGGAGAAGGAATTCCAGCTTTTGGGAGCTGCTTGGTGTGGTCGCCACTGGTCCTGCCTCTTGGCCAGCTCAGATTTGTGTGGATTTGTAGTCAACAAATTCCTACCCTGGATTCCTGGTGGACTCTGGTGCCAGTTTTGAAAGGGTGGTGGAACAGGCAGGACACTCCTATGTCCAACTGTTCCTGGCTTGGGAATCTGACTGGAATAAGGTTTGTCATCCACATCCCACCTGGGATCGAGGTGAAGGTGCCTCTGACAGGGAATGCTTGGTTTGTCCCAGGGCAAACACAGCAATTCCATGCAAATACTGCTCCAGACAATAACATTTCTGAGGAAACAGAGCCGCACTTAATCCTTAACCATTAACCTTAACATTCCTGCTCCTGTGGAGAAGGATGTCCCAAGGGAATTTCCTATAAACTCGCAAAGAAACAGCCTTGAGCTCCAGAGCTTTTTTTCCTACACAGATTTCTTGCCCTTCTGAGGCTTTGATGTCTCAGGGGGTGCAAACTCTGCCTTCATTTTCCTCCCTGATGAAGCACCTGCACTAATCGGATTTGCTGGCTCTTACAGGGATTTTTGAGGAGTGCCGCATTGGGATCTTGCTCTGGGAAGTCGGGAAGCAGCTCTGGAGCAGGGAAAACTCAGCAGAAGTATCTGTGAGCTTCCCAAAAACTGGCAGGGAGAGGCTGGGCAGGTGCTCACACCTGTGTGTGGAGCTTCATCCACTGCTGGAAGCCGGGGAGGGGCTGGAAAACTCCTGGATTTGGGATCCTCAGGTGCTTTTGCATCACCCACGAGGCTCTGGGCACAGCCATGAGATGCAGGATTGGCACATCCATGGGGAAAAAATCCCTCTTGGGGCTGCAGAAGCTTCCAGCAGCTTTGCTAAGCTAGCAGCTGTGGGAGAAGTTTGGAGAGATTTCCTACTTTTCCCTCCACCTGTTTGGCTCTTTGGCTCTGGTGGGGTGAGGAGTCTCTGTGCGCACCATTGGATTTATGGAATTTTGGTGGTTCCTGAGCAATCCTGGGACACTGAGGAGGGTCTGGAGTGCAAGACCCCCTACCAGGGCTCTTCCTCCCACCTCTGCTCCGTGGGGGGCCCAATCCATCCCCATCCCCATCCCCATCCCCATCTCCATCCCCATCCCTGCCCCGTGGCCCCATCCCAGCGGCGGATCCGTGTTCCGCACCCCGAGGATCCCGGCTCGCTCCGTGCTTGTTGTTCCTCCCAAACCACCCAGACTGCAGACAGATGTCCTCCCTCAGATCCAGCTGTTCCGGAGGAGGGAATTGCAGCTCCCAGCTGTTTGTCCCTGCTCCCCTGCCAGCAGGGTCACCGGGGTCGGCGCTCCCTCATCCGTCTCTGTCCGGAGAGCTCTGTTAGCACGGACCTGCTGCTCATTCCCTCTTGGAATTCAGCTCGGGTTTGTCCGAAGGAACTGGGGCAGAAAGAACCCCGGGAAAACTCCTTCCCTCCATCCCAATATCAGCATCCTGCAGGACAGGATCCGGGTGACACCGCTGAGCTTCCCAGAGGATCCTTTTGGGGTAAAAAATCCCTTGGAGCGACTCACAGTGCAGAATTCCTGCTCATCCCACCCTCCCTCCCACTGCCCCGTCTTTCCCTGCATTCCCATCCCAAGGGAAGCTCGGGGCAGTGGGTCCTGGGCCAGCAGATTCTTAGGATTAATCCCATCCTGCCCTCTCCTTGGGCAAGGCAGGGATCCCCTCAATCCAGTTTTGTAAAACAGGGATGACAATCACGACTGTTCCCACTTCCCTGGAGGATTATTGGATAATGCTTTGGAAACACTCATGGAGGTGAAAGCCCAATTTTTGGAAAAACCAAACAATCCCAGCCCTCCTCAGAAGTGGGAACGGAGCAAATGTGATTCCCAACTAATCAGGAGCCACTAAACTCTTGGGAAATTCATGTGAGTGCATCCAAGTTGGCAGGAGCAGCAGTTTGAGCTCAGCTTAACTTGATTCATGTGGGTTTTGACTCAGATTAGCTGAGCTTAAAGGAAACAAGGGTCCTGCTTCTGCTCCTGATTCCTAAGCTTGGGTGGGATTTTTTCCTTACTTTTATTCTCTCTCACTTTGCCTTCCTCAAACGACCTCTCCTGGATCCTCATTACAATCTGGAAGTTTTGGGTGTGCTGGTTTTCATCTCCAGCCCCAAAATGTGGCTCATCTTCCTTTATTTCAAATCAAAAGCCAAACTAAGGGAAAAATTCCATGTTTTCCCCTCCTTTTTTCCCCAGATATGCACAATGCATTCCCCCTGTGGGAAAATAACAACACATCTGGAGAGTGTTTTCCAAGGAATTATCAGAACAGTGTCCTCAGCCTCATATTTTTATGTGCCACACATTAAAGATCACTGAGGGGAGGAGGGAACCCATGAGAAATATTAAAAAAAAACCCCACCCATTTTAAAAAAATTATAGATATATTATATCTATAATTATTATATAAATAATTATTATATAAATGAAATGAAATGAAATGAAATGAAATGAAATGACATAAAATAAAATAAAATAAAATAAAATAAAATAAAATAAAGCAAACAGAGTTTCCA
>JAOTIY010001451.1:61464655-61494274 GCA_027123655.1 Muscicapa comitata
GGTGCTGGTTGAGAGTGGCTGAACATGAGCCAGGTGTGCCCAGGTGGCCAAGAAGGCCAGTGGCACCTGGGCTGGATCAGCAATAGTGAAATAAGTGGGCCAGGAGACCAGCCCCCTTTTGAGGCCTTTACTAAGGACAACTTTGGATGGGGAACCCAAGGGGTCACACACACTGTCACTTGTTCCCAGACAGCGCAGAGAAGAGCAGCTTTGTCTTTTGGCACAGCTGGGGCTTCCATCCTCACAGGAGTCCTCAGGATGACTCTGCTGGCTCCTAGTCTAGAGTTGTCATACCAACCAGGTGCTGTCAGGTTATGGTGACCAGGTGAGGAAAGTTCTGGATGATTATTTTTTTTCCTCCGCTGTTTTCCTCACCTGGGAGTACCATTTTCAGTCCTTGATGTTATGTTGGCTTGTTATTTCTAAGGGTGTTTACCATTAATTGCACTCCCATAAGTCTTTGCTGTCATATGCTAATTCAGAGGGGATAGCAGAAACGTGCATGGGTGCAGGATCAGGTACTGGGACGAGGTGAGGGACAAACAGTCAGGAATATTGCCACTGTACAAGGACACAAAACATCAACAACAAGTAGTCAACATTACACACCAACACAGACATCGACAATTCAGACATAACTTAGCCAATAACTTACAGCAATAGTGTGGCCAGCAGGACCAGGGCAGTGACTGTCACCTTGTGCTCAGCGCTGGGGACACCTCACCTTGAATCCTGTGCTAGTTCTGGGCCCCTCACTCCAAGAGAGGCCTTGAGGGGCTGGAATGCATCCAGAGAAGGACAATGGAGCTGATGAAAGGTCTGGAGCACGAGTCTGGTGAGGAGCAGCTGAGGGAGCTGGGGGTGTTTAGCCTGGAGGGAAAAAGGGGAGCCCTTATTGCTCTCCATAACTCCCCAAGAAGAGATGGGACTCAGGTGGGAGTTGGTCTCTTCTTGCAAGCAACAAGTGACAGAACAAGAGGAAATGGCCCCAAGTTGTGCCAGGGGAGGTTTAGATTGGATTTTAGGAAAAAAAATTCCTCATAGAATGGGCTGTTAAACATTAGGACAGGCTTTCAAGGGCAGAGGTGGAGGAGTCACTAAACCTGGAGGTGTTTAAAAGATGTAGATGTTGCTACACTACACGGTCTAGTAATGAACTTTGCAGTGTTGGGTTAATGTTTGGAGTCTATGATCATAAAGGCCTTTTCCAACAGTAATGATTCTTTGACTCTTTGAATTAAGAAAAGATGCACTCTATATTGCATAATTATAAAGGAGAAAAATCAATATGAGAGGCTCAAATGAAAATCAGTTGTTGGAATCTTTCTATTTACTTTTTCTTTTAATGTGTGTTTTCCCTCCTTCAATTTTGATTTGGAAATTGGAGCTTCAAGTGAAGTGGGCTGAAATAATGAATGGGATTGTTCTGAGAATTGTAATTCCCAAAGATCAGTTGCTGGAAATGCTCATACCAACCATTAATACTAAAATGTCTAGGAGTTTAGGCAAAATAAACACTGTCGGTATTTCTCTAGTTACTTGCCAATCCATAGTTGTTTTTCAAAAATTCAAAAGATTGAATTGAATATGCTGATCTACACAGCATTTGATTCCAAAATATTGTCGCCTTTTCTCGCCTAAGTTAGGCAGGAATATCCCAGATGATGCCTCTCGCTTTGAGATGTGATGAAAGAGCTAAGTTCTCTTTACTGCTTGTGATGACAATTTCCTTCTTGAATTTTGGCAAAGGACTTCCTGTTTGCCTCATGCCCTATTTGTTAGGCCATGTTCACAATTGTGTTGTTCACAATTTTGTCCACTGATTCCATCAGGACCTGCTTCTCAGTATGTGCTCACACAGCAGCGAGGACACTGCACTTTGTCTTGGTCACATCGATAAAAAGAAGATTTGTCATCGAGTTAAAAAGACACAGAAGCAGACTGAACTTTCATTGGTGCTGCAGAAGACCAGCATGCCAATTTTCTTAACAGATGCTGAAAGCAGGACTAAACTAGTCAAATTTAAGCATTCAAAATTGTACATTTTTGGCTGGGAGAGAGGATGAAAATTGCATCACGTTACAGATCAGGGTTTAGGGAACTTGAGTGACTCACTAAGAGCTGCACAGAAACTTCAGATCAGGAGTAGGGACATGCCTGGACTCCAAATATGAAGCTGTCATTTCTGCTAGAAAGCACTGAAAGAGGAGACCCATCCTCTAATGCCAGAACAACTCTGCTGGGCTGCTGTGCCTTCACCTTCCTCAGAAAATCCTTCAAATCAAGGTACAGCAGCATGGCTCCCACCTCTCCCACAGCCAGATTTGCTTTGGTTCAGAGTGGATGAGGAAAATATTCACTCAGCCATACCCTTCAAAAGATCAAGATCTTTCCCAGCCCTAGCTGGGGTTGCTGGAATTAAATTATCCTCAAGGTCCTTCCAACCCAAACTATTTTAGAATTCTATGCAAGCAAGCATTCTGAAGATAGGCACTGCAAGGGAAAAGAGACCAGTGAGGGGGAAGTGGTACCTGAATTGGCAAAACACACGCAGTGGGAAGGGCTGGAGCTTGGTGAGCCTTGCAGTGCTAGCACAGCCCCACAAAGGCATGTCGAGCGCTTTGCATAATGAAAAGCTCGGTGCTGAAGCATGTCTCTCTAATTAATTACTGTGTTTGGCAGAGTAATCCCTCTCAAATTGACTTAATGCTCAGTTCAAGAAGCTTTGGAAATCCTGGCAGGGTTGTGTCACCCTGCTGGTGGCTGCTGTTGGGGCCCTCTGAGGTGCCTGGCTGGCTGTCCTGCCTGCTGGGGGCACATGGTGGCTGGGGCCAGTTGTGTTCCATGGTGGAAGGGAGGGCCTGCCAAAGCAAAAGGCATGAGAGGAGAGACAGCTTGGAGAGGCTGGTGAGTAGACACTGACTTGGTGCTGTGGAGCACCCTTGGTTTAAAAAGGATATTCCCTCCCCTGCTTCATCCACAGCTCTCAAGCACACTGAACTCCTATTTGTAATAATACACCCTTTTTGGGGAAACACCAACTAGAAACAGTTGTCAATCCAAGCTGAAAAGCTGCTGTCAGGAGCCCTAATAAGGAGCAGTTTGGAAGAGCCCCTTGACAGCTGGGTCAGAACCACAGACATCTCCTGGGAGCTGCTGTGGGGAGGGAAGGGCAGCAGTGTGAGGGCAGATGGAGATGATGGGCTCCAGAGTCTGTCCTGGGGCCAAGGATTGCACCAATCCAATGATGTGTGCTGCAAATCCAAGGAGAAATGCCTCTCAGGGCAGTGGGACACAAAGGTGCAGACAGAGGGATGAGGAGGGCTGTGTTCTGCACAGTCAGCACAGACTTTTCTGTGGCTTTGTGAAGAGGCAGAGAGGCAACAAAACCAGAAATGTACGTTTGCATGTTTGCTCTTGTAGGCAAATAGAAATTTCCCTTTTTGTTGCTGAAATAACCGACCATCTGCAGACATGATCCATCCTGCTTTCCAAATCAGCGAGGTGACTTCAGTCCAAAACCATCACGTCTGTTGTATGGGAGAAAGGGAATTTTGCTCAGATCTCTGTCCTGCACAACCTGAAGCACCTGTCCTGACAGACCAGGAACAATGCCTAATGGTAGCACGTGGGCAAGAACAAGCAGAGTTTCTGGAAAACAGGGACATCTCAGGCCAACCTCTCCACCACACCCAGGATTTTTTAAAACTGTCCTTTAGCTGCCCTTTAGCTTAGGGGATTCTCCATCTTCCTGTGTAAAGTGCAAATAAAACCCTTCTGCATTTGACAGATTCTGTCTGAAGGGAGGTTTTGATGTCTATTGATCAATTGCCTCAGCAGGTCACACCATCTGGAAAAGATTATTTACATCTTCATTTTCTCACAGTTTGGGACAAGGTGATAGTTATGGGAGAGCATCCTTGGAAGTCAATGGAAACTTCAGACTTTACTTGCTATCACAACTGTAGAAGTGGGACATTATCTTTAACAAATGCTTTTTTAATTGACAGGAAGTTTTTCTTTCCAAGTAAGTATCCATGTTCACTATGATGGCTTTCTTGGAAGGTAAGTTTCAGCAATTTCAATTTTTAGCATTTTTCAGAATTTTATACAGACATTTTATTTAACATGACAAAAAAATTTGAAGAAATAATTTAAATGAAAAATCATTTTTGGACAATTTTCCAGCTCCTCTACTAGTGAAGACCTATCTTAATCCACTGTGTTTCCAGGTCAGAAACTGATTGTGCTTTTGTATAATTTGAAAGAACAGAAAATAGTCAAAAACTCTTTGTAGAGTGGGTAGGAAGAGAAAAAAACTGATCTATAGTGTTTCACTGTTGTAACACAAGGAAGAAACTTGTCCTATTCATCCTAGTGGTAGACTGAAAGATTGGCTTATATTTTTGTTTCCTTCCCAAGCAGCTTTGCTGGCCTGTAAACCTTTACAAATCATGTTGAAAATTGCTGTAACTGATATGCAGTTTGTGAGGCATCCCACAGGCTGAGTCTACACTGCCATTATTTTGGGGCCATTTGCCTTTGCTGGGCCTTGCCAGGAACAGATAAGTGGAGATGGAGGGGATAGCATGAAATGCTTTAAACAAATGCTTGTGCTAATGCACATCCCACAAGCCACGAGTGCTCCAGGGGACCTTTGCCAAGGGTTGTTTAAAAGTTGAAACAACCCCTTTTCACCATCATCCTGGTCCCTCACAGCCCAGCAGAGGGTTTAGTGTGACCTGGAAGGCACTGTGCTCTTGAGAGCATAGAACAAGAGGAAAACAAGGACTGGAGATTTCTGGCTGGGTGGTTGAGCATGACCATGGAGGGCTGGGAGGACCCCTGTCCTCTCTGGGTGTGTTGTGTGCACACAGAGGAAAATGCCTGGGGCTTCCAGCAGGGACAAGAAAACAGGTTGCTGTGAGTAGAATCCTTCAGATAAGGATGTCCCAGCTCTGTTTTCCTCCACGACCATCAACCCACTTCTCGTCTGTGAGCCTCTCCCTTGCTTTCCCTGCCTCAAAACAAAAGGTCCGTTCAGGGAATGCCAAAGTGCACATGGATAAAAATGAAAAAACGCCATCATCTTTCCCTCTGCTCCTCTTAGGGTGTCTGAAAGGGCATGCTCAGCATGCAAAAAAACCCTGCTGAGTTCACACTCTGCTGGAGAAGGCGATTTGAAACCAACAAAAATAATTGTCACTGTGTTTAGCCAGAGTCAATAAAAGCACTAAGGGCCTGGCAGTGTCAAACCTAGGAGAAAATAAATTGCCAGCTCATGAGCACTCCCCACACTGTATCCTGAAAAGAAGTTTTCTTTTCTTTCTCCTCAGAAGAAAAGGGAGGGAGAGAAGTGAGATGGGGGAGGGCCTGGCAACATATATGTCATGTCTAATGATATTGTTTTAGTGGTGAGCAATAAAATGTGGGGTCTTGAATGATAGCATAGGAAAGAATGAATAAAAACCCTGCTCACACTGATTGCCTGTTGGACCACATAGTAAATCTGAGGTAGTATCTTATTCCTAGGGACAGGCAAAAATTTGCAAAAGCAAAGGAGTGACATGATCTATCTTTTCCAAAATATCTATAGCTTTGGATGCCCAGCCTGAGCCACAGTCAGGTCTGACTTCAGAAGGGGGAAGAGCTCAGCAAAGTCTCCAAATTGCTAACATGTTTTAGCCCTGAAAAATGAAGGCTAAAATGCCTAGTGCTACACCTAGAGGGGATCAGACCTGTGGGAATCAGCCTCTGTCTCCATCATCATGCCTGGTTTTGCTCCCTAGCTCTACCAATCTCCCTAATAACATTGGCCCCCACTTTCAGAAATCTTGCCTCAGCTAAAGCCACCAGCCACTTTTAAAAACCAAAGCCAAAACCAGAGTTCTAATAGTTTCCAGAGATCATGAAAGCATGAGGAAAAGCCATGTTCAAGAGATTTTTTTATTGAATGTTTTAACAAAATTAAACAGAGTATGGTAGAGATTAAGTCGTGATTAAAAAGTCAGGCAGAAAATATTTGTGCTTCCTTTTCTGTGTTGTTTACCCTTACACTGGTAGCCTCCTAATTTAGCCCTGTTTGTCTTAGCACTGTTAGATGCACAAAATGAGGGACTTAATTTTCAACTCAAAGCTGTGTCCTGGATGTTGTTAGACATCTCTGCAGACCTTAAACATCTGTGGTATTTATGGGCCCACAACTGCTTAGTGTACAAAATCATCTCCTCCATGAAGAAAGACACACTGTCCCAATGATATTTACCTGTCATATTTTAATTGTTTTAAGCAAAAAAAGATGTTCATTCAGTGAGTTCAGAGTGATCTGAAGAGCATGAAGGCAGTAGTTAACCTAGAGAGATGAGGAAAATTGGCAACAAGCAGAAGCAAGGATGGGGTTGAAACGAAGTGATCAGTCAGTCATCACTTTTTCTTTGGAAACATCCAAATAGATGGAAGAGTTGGCTAGCAAGCAAGGAGGGGAGGAGGGTTTATGTGTCTCTGTGGCCCATCTACTACAGAGATCTTGGTACCCCCAAGAAGGGAGAAATGTCCCCATTAAACAGACAGAAGTAGAAAACCAACTTTTCTCTCTCAGGGTAAGAGGCTTAGACAAGGTGGCCACCATTTTCACCCTTGAGACTGGACATGTCCTGAAGATTGAATCAAAAAGCAGGTTGTTTTTTTCCTGTTCACATCTGCCACCCCTTAGCCGGATTTCACAATGGCAAAATGAGTTTTCATAGAGAAAGGCAGAGTGCTGAACTCACAGCTGCCCGTCACTGGAAAATACTCGCTGCTGCATGCAAAACCTTGGATCACATTTTTAATTAGATGTGACAGCTCGTGGTTCAAGCATGTGAGGAATTCCAGGCTGGATGAAAAGGGACCAGGCAGAGATCAATAGGGATAAAGAGGCAGTGATAAGGAGAAGGACTTGCTTAATCTTGTTTTTATCTCTGTTTATTTATCCTCTGTCAGTGGTGCTCTCCTGATCAAACACACAGGCATGTAGAATCCAATGCACTTACTCCTCAGGACATGACAATAACAACAGAGCTGGGGCTCACACGCCCTGCACTCCATGCCTTGGCAAACAGGGTCGTCTGCTGGCTGACACAGCTCTCAGTGCCCTGTTTGCTCCCCAGCACTTATCAGCTGGCCAAGGCACTCAGCTCCAGCCTGGCTCCTTTCCCTGCCCTCTCGTGATAACGAGTGGCACTGCTCTCCCACACCTTCCCACTTGACAACTTGTGCAGTGCCTGGGCTGGAGATCAGCAGGGCTGACCCAGGAGGTGTCAGACAACAGAGATGCTTGGGCCCCATCTCCTATTTTCACTCTGCAACTCGTTCAATAATTTTAAGGTGTATAAATTGTAGTTTTCATTGCCCTTTGAAAAAGTCTCTCTGCAGTTGAGGGGGCGAGAATCTGGGTGTCCTGGTGGAGCTCAACAGGGGAGCACTGCATTGCAAGTCAAGACAGGGCTGGGCACTTATTCATTAGACCTCGTTGTCAGGGTTAAGTGGGGATTTCATCTCTGATTTACACTCTTTCTGATGGCTCTGCTCTATTTCAACTCCAAATTTGGACCCAAAATATATTTCTCTGCTCTTGGGGTTTCACCAGCCTGTTTATACAAAGCAGGGTTGCTGGGCAGCCTGTTCAGTGGACAGACATGCAGGAAAACATGGCTGGGATTTCATGGGAAGTGGGGCCCAATATTGTTGTCTGTACCATGCCCTTTTCACTGTCTGAGTACATAAGCAAACCAAGCCTCAGGGTAATTGCTTGATTTAGAGCAGCTGAGGGTAGAGCTGGATTTTTGGAGAGCACACATGCTGTGATTCCAGAGGAGAAATAAGTCTCTAAAGAACAGAATATATGGCAACCCATATGTAGCCATATATCCTCTGAGCTATCCCCAACCCTCCAGGTTTGTTGAATAATCCTAATTTAAGCAAGGCTATTTTAAATATCATTGTATCTATTTCCAGGATGATTTGTTTGCCAAAAGTATGACATGCCTTGCCTTCCATTCAAGGGTTTTCCTACTCCAACATTGCACGAGGTAAAATATCTCTAACATTGTCCTAATTCCCATTGATCCCTACCTACAAATTAGCTATTCTTGGTAAGGCACTAGGAAATATCAATCATCATAAACACTGGCACATCATAGTTTTAGCTTCCAGTCTAGATCAGTGTAAAATGAAGATTTGGGTGACAAAGCACTTGCATTGGCAATGACATTACCAAAAAATGAATACAGCACTTTGACAAACCCAGGTTAATTTCTTTCCAAACCTAGATATTTCATTGAATTACCCAAGCTGAACTTACTCAGTTTAGGCTGCTGCTGTAGTGCAGAGGTTGCCCAGATCAAGCCAGTCTGCCTCACATCTTTTGGTGGTGCCTCATTCTTTCTGCTATCTAAGGAGAAGACCTTGAGTGATTGTGTCCCTTGCCTAAATAGCAGCATTGGCAACATATAAATCAGGCCAAGGCATTTTTACAAATTACTTTTAACTTCCTTGGCACCTTTGAGATAAGCAAAGGCTTCACAGGTGTTCCATAGCAAGAGAGAAATATTGTTTGCTTTACAGTTTCCCAGTGCTCTGGGGACAGTTACATTTTTGGTCATCCACCCAAAATGGGTTAAAAAAATCTCCTGTCAGGATCACTAGCCAACAAACAGCAGCATGTTTAAAATATAAAGAACTCCTAGGGCTGCTTTCATAGATGAGTCTTGCAGCGGATGATGAAATTCCTGGGGTCTGGATGCTCTGGGAAGGAGCAGGGTGATTTATGCTTGGACAGTTCCTTACAATCTACCTTTCCTATTCCTCCAAAAATTCAAATTATGTGAATTTTAGCATTATTTAGCCCTTGTCAGATGAGAAATAGAAGAATCAGATCAGACATTTAACCTCAGAACAGAGGTTGAAATCTGGCCTATGCTCTCCCACAGTCTGAGCACATTGTCATTCAGAGTCCCCTGCTAGAAAAACAGAAGCAAGTGGTAAAATATGGATCTGAATTCAGGTTGGAACCCAGAACTCTTGGTGTATTCAAATCCAAGAGATGCAGAAACTAGGGGAAGAAAAAAACAGAGAGAGAGAGGGAAAATGAGGGAAAGTAAAGTGAAGATGAAAAAGTAGGGGAATAAGTCTTTACTACATCCTTAATAAAGGCAAAACACTTTTTAAAATGTTAACGGTTCATTAGTTTATTGGTGAATGTTTCTTTTGGCTTTGTCTTCTAACACCTTTGCCTGTGTTGTCCCTTTGTTCAATCTAGCAATCTCCTAGTCTGCTAAAGAAATGCAGCTTCACAATGGTCTCTAAGTCTAAGGTACAGCAAGAAATGCCTGCCAACTCTTTTTGCTCTCTCCAGGGGCTGCAGTCTGGGTTCCTGTTGGCACATTCTCCTCTTGGTTCTTCAGCCATGGCTGCTATCTGTGAATGTGCCAAGTGAAAGAAAAGTGTATTTTTGGTTGCCTTCATAGAGTGGCACTTCTTGTCCCAGACACTCTGTGGCCACTTCTATTTTCTGATCTGGCATCTCTTCTCATCCTTTGGCCAGTTTGGAGCAGGCAGCAGCTTTTCATTACAAGTGAGTGGTGGTACAACATGTTCAGCACAGACCAGAGCTGTGCTGACAGAACAGGCAAGGGTGCACACGATCATCTCTCCTGTGGAACTGGAGCCAGACATCCACTGAGAAGGTCTTTTAAGAAGAATGTTTGTATTACTGATGACCTTTTAGAAGAAGTGCCTCTCCTGTCCCATTTCTTCAACCAAATTTGGCCTGCCTTGGTGAGTGTGCAGCTGGGATGATTGCTTTGCATCCTGTGGCAAGAGAAGCCTGACACTCCACAGCTGAATATGGTATTTGAGGAATTAATCTCCTTCTTTTCCTGAGGGGTCATTTTCTTTCCAGCGCTGCCTGTGCAAAGGGACGAAAAATTTTTTTTACTTTTTTTTTTTTTAAGACTGCTCTACTCACCTGATGCCCTCAATGAACTCAAAATTTAATCAGCTGGTTTCTGAAAATCAGACCTACTGATTTCCCATCAAGACTGAATTCACCTGCAGCAAGCAAAATGCCTCTAAGCACTATTTCCATACTAGAAAGGAACTGTCCATGTTCACACTTGTGTGGATGATGCACAAGTGGTCCCACATGGGAAAGGTGAGGAATTTGTGTGTAAACCTGGTATTTTCATTTTAATACACACGAGAAGAAGCATCTTAAAGAATGTTTATATTAATATTTTGAAATTTTTTCCTAGATAAAGCAGAGCTGAAAGGAGGAGCTTTTATTCCTAATCTTGTGGGTGCTCTGAATATTGACCCCATTGCAGAGCACCTTAAATTAAACTGGTTTTGGGTTTAGAAGAGCTCATTCTTCACTTTTCACTGCTTTCCCACTATGCACATCTGGGAGTGTTGCCCCAAGACAGTCCCCCCAAGCCCAGCTCCTAGACTTGTCTGTGCACTGTCTGGTGCTTCTTGCACAGAGATAGTGACCCTATGGCAGAAATCTTTCATGAGGAGAAAATATAGTATCTCAATGAGTATGGTTCACCTGCTGTCATGTGAGCATTTCTTAAAAATGCTCCAGAGCTCTTTAAAAAACCATATATCAAGCCAAAGATGGGTAAGTGCTAGTTAGGTGTGGGTATTTCTAATGCAGATGTCTAAGAGAAAGTGAGATTATTCCTGCCTCCTGAGCCCATCATTGTTACTCTGATTAACTACCCAGTAATATCCAGATTTAAAATTTTCAAGGTAGGGGTGGCAGATGTGTTCTGTATCTATTTAACATCAGCTCCTGACAGGGATCAAATGTCTGTGGGAGGATGCAAGACACAGATTACACAGTATAAAGACTAAATAAAAATATTGTTCAGGCTGGTTGATTTTTTTTTTTAAATTCCTTTCTTTATTTTGATGTAATTCTAAAATATGCAAAATAAAAAAATCAGCCTTTTCTTATCCTGTCTCTGAAACTGAAGGAAATATTTGAAAATATTGAAATTGAGAAGCCAGGCTACCCCAACATGTAAACTGGGCAGTGGTGCCCCGGTGAGAAGACTGATCTTGAGAAAGTGAACTGATAAAGAATGAGCTTAAGTACTTTACAGTAGAGATAAAGAGGGATCTTCACATTATTCAATAAATCTCAGACTCCTGGTGATCCAGATGGCCCCTTTGCTCTTTTACTGATGTGTGACCATTACCAGAGATGTGTAGCCTATCAGTAAATCAACCTAAATACTTTGTTATAATAGTCCTCATTACAGAACATTGATAGATTAACTGTGCTTCATTTCAGTTTATGAGCAAAGCGCTTTGCTCTCCCTGGCAGAGTGATTAATGTGAGGTTCACATACTTAACATTAGAGACCAGTATTTATGGCCTTAAAAACATCAAGAAAAAAGCAAAATGTTTGCTGTGACAGCATATATAGTACAAGTGTCAAATCTTATCAAGGATACTCTCATCCATTATAGCTTCAAGAGGTGCTATCATTTACCAAGCTGACCCTGCGGACCTCGGAGCCTCATTGTAACATTCTCTGTATGGTAATCCAGTTAAGAGCAGCATGCAGCCTAAGTGAGACATAGCTTAACACTTTCATATGATCAATAAAAACATTACTGGGAAAGAAATCATCAGCAAGACAGACAAAGTCATCCTTCTCAAGGGGGAAGAATGGAGTAAAACTTAGCCAAGTAAAGTGATTTTCTACCTCCCTTGTGGTAGCAACAAATTGAAGGCTGTGGTGCTGCTAGTGATGTGGGGGTGGTGCAAATTTGAGGGTGAGCTTGAGGCATGGTCCAGGCCAAGCCACCACAACAACCTTTGCAATGACTAGAGCTGTTTTCAGTGCTGCTATCTTTAATCAAGGAGATTGAAACTTAGCAAGGGCTTACAAAATAGTTATAATGTGTTTGCATTGCAGCTTGAAAACTTGAAGGAGCACAATCCCATTTATGCTGAACTAATTTCTCTTGTAGGACTCAGCACACAAAATCTTGAGCAGGAGACACAGATTAATCTCAAGTTTGTACGTCCTGTCTCAAAGTCAAACTTCTCAGAAAGTCCTGGAATGCTCTTCACCTCCCACATATCAGGGATGTGCCTGCAATAGTCAGGATCTGTTTGAGGAGCTGCACTCTCAGTGGTTGCCATCACAACATGCTTCATAGATAAGCTCAGAGACAGCTTGACCAGGTTGATTTATTATTTGTCCAGTAGTAGGACAGGTGTTACTGAATGACTAATGCTGGCCCTATTCAAGACATCAGTTAAGCACTCAAAGGCACTTAAACATGCACATAATCACAGATATGCCTCAGTATCACTGACTTCAAGGAGAGTGTGCAGGCAGAGCCAAGCACGTACTGAAGTACCTCCATGAATCAGGGCCATTATTTGACCAAACTACTTGTGGTATTTGTGAAAATACTGACAGATTGCAAAAGTTTCATTGACATAAGGCTGAGTGATTGTTTGTGCAGAAATGTGAAGGAGGGTCCCCCAGCTTTCTCTCTTTGTCTGAACTGGTTCAAGAGACACATCCCTCATTTTATGAAGGTGAGAACTGCAAAGTGCCCCACTGTGCCTTGGTTTCAGTGTACATTTCAGTGGGTTTAAGGCATGCAATGACAGAGACATTCAGTAATTTTAATTTCTAGACATGTTTTGCCATGTCTAAACCCAAAGAAACTATGTGCAGGATCAGGTTGTGAACCAAAAAACAACAAACAGCAGATAGGACCAAGTTTGGAAGGACACCGAAATGCCTTTGAAAATTTAACCAGCTTTATCCACAGGCCTGTACACCAAATGAACAGGCTGTTTCTCAAAGGGGAGACTTTAACTGGCATCATACTGCACTACCCCACTTCCATCCAACAGCAGATCCCATGGCAGATCCTGCAGCCTGTGCTGTTTCACATCAGCCCCATAATTTGAGGGTTAAAATGCTATCTACCACTAGCTGGGAAAAGGGTTTGGATGTTTTCTGGTTTGGAAAGGGTTTGGAAAAGTTTCTTTTTGATGATAAAGAGGTCTCAAATTCAGCTGTGAGCTGTACTTAAATCACTGCCTCTAAGTGCCTGGAGTCAGTGGCAGCTTTCCTGAGCTGTGTGGAGATGGGATCTTACAAAATGTCTCCATTTGATGTAAGGGGGAGAGATTGCTGAGGAGTACACATTTACCCAAAGATTTATTGGGGGAGAGGGCAGGCTTGTGCCAGACTTGAAAGAGAACATGCTTCTGTGAGATAAATTCATTTTCATGTTTATTTATCTAGAGTAGAAAAACGGTCCTGCCTAGTAGAGCATATGCTGAGCATAATGAAAGACAAACGTCAGCTTTTGAAGGAAAACACCCATTCATCAAAGGACATGGAAGAACAAACAACTTGTTCATTAAAACACAATTGAAAGGTGGCTTCTCCTCTCCACTCCACCTGCTTTCCCAAGTTGGGGGCTGCATGGGAGACTGCTGCTCTCTTCTTAATCTTTCTACTTATTCTCTGTCTTGGAGCAGATGAAAGGCTTTTCTCATCTCAGGGATGGGGGGAAAAAACCCCAAAGCTTAGGCCCAAAGTACTTCTCCAGCTTTTTCTTCACTGTTTTGAAGAAGGCCACATCCACATTCAGCTCAAGTCTGTTGAGACTGATCCTGGATGAAGGACTGACTCTGTACCTGGGCCAAATTCTGGTCAGCTCTCTGCTCTCTGTGAGTCCTTGTGGTGGGTGTTGGAAGCTGGTAATGTGATACATCCCAAGGATCCCTCTGAATAGGAGGAAGCAATCAAAACCTTCTACATTTTCCCAGGGTGGGAAAGCAATTTCCTCCTCCAGCTGTAAGACTGGGGCAGATTGAAAGGTCTCAGGGAAAGTAATTATGCCCTTTGATGAGTCTATCAGGAAGCTGAGACCAGCTCATTGGTGTGAATAAACATTTTTGTCTTTGACCTAAGTGTCTGTATAAACCAACAAAAGGAAATCATCTTAGTCTAGTGTCTAGTGCCTATATTCCTGCATGTGAGGTTGATTTCCTTTATGAAACATCATCTACATAGATGGACATAAATAAGTAATAAGGAAAACAATAAGGACAATAGCCAACCCACAAGGTAGGCATCCCAGATAAATCCACCAGTGTTTGAGCTCTGGATGGTTTAAATCGTTTGCCACTGCTCTGTTCCTTTTCTGTGATTTTTTTTGGCCAGTAGTCAATGAGAGTTTTGATAGTGTCTGTCATAATATCATTCATCTGCATCTCTGGAAGCCACAATTAATTAATAAATTAATTTCTGTAAGTTCATTATAGTGAAATACAAGCTGTCCCTCCAGACTGACTTTTATTACTGCACAGGAAAGCTCAAGAACAGAAAATTACTGAATTGCTGGTTGAGTTTTGCACACTTTTAATGTGAAGTCACAGTGCAGTTGAGTCTTTTAAAAACAAGTTAGCTGAGCCCAAAAGATCCTGTTTGCCGTTCCCACTTGTCAGCAATGACTTGCTGCTTAAAAAAAACCCAGGAGACTTAGAGGGTCCTCTTAAAGAGTAGATTAGATATAAAAAGAAATGAGTGGAAGAAAGAAATTATGTTTTGCACTTGGAATCTGCAAAATGGACCTGAGAAGAAACAATACAGCTCCAATCTGGGAACACCTTGTAAAACCAAAGTCTAGAAAAATGTGTGTAGGTAAAATTACTCACCATCCCGATGGCAAAACAGCAGTGTTGACATTTCTTTGGATGTAACTGGAAACTTAACAACGATGATCCACTTTAGCTGGGGATTTTCTTAACCTATAAAGTTCAAGTAGCTGTTTCTTCTCCCCAGACCACTGATCTGGCTTTGCAGACTCTGAGACTAAATAGACGCCTTGTGCGAGTGACCTTACGGACAGCGCCTGGCACATCAGCTTTATTTTCAAAAAGTGAGCAAGCAGACAGCCAGGTTTAACTTGTGACCTATTAATATATCTAGATGGGACACAGCAGGGGCCACAGGCATCTCAAATGATGCATTGGTTTGTTTGAACAGCATACTGCTCTGTGCCCATGCACAATCCAAGCCTGAGACCTGTGGGCCAGGAGGGAGCAGCAGTGTAAGATGAACTGCCTGGGAGAGAGCTGGAGCAGAAACAGGCAGACTCCTCTTTTTTTTTCTTTTTTTTTTTCTTTCTTTTCTTTCTGTTTAGCTCTTTTTTCTGATTCTCAGTCTGGGGAAGAATAACTTGCATGAACTCTCCAGCTGCTCAGCTGTACAGATCATTGTGTGTATGGGGTCACAAGCTGATCCCATTATACCTGTATGGAAAGGAGTAGCAGCACCTTCCACACCTCTCCTTCCACTTCTCTTCAGCTCCTCTGCTGATCACCCAGGATGCTGTTAAGGAGAGGGGAGAAATAACAATGCTTTTGTAGTTTATAGTGGAGGTGTTTAAGCAAGAAAAAGCACTTCCACTCACCTGTTCCTTCCATGTCCCATGGCATTTACAGAGGATTCAAACTGGAAGGTATTCCAGTCTGCTTTCATGCTGCTCACAGGTGTGCTGCCTTACATATCTGGGGTCTTATAATGCCAATTCATGTAGTGACTGAGTGAGAGGCATCTGGTCTGGCTCTAGGCATGAAAAAAGGCTTGATCTTTGGTCTATCATCAACAGAAGGAAAGACATTTTCCAGTATACAGTAATGCCTGTCTATCTCAGCAGAGGAAGATGAGCACCTCATTACCCTTTACTGAATAGAATACCAGAAATCATTAACATCCAAAGAGCAGAGGTTGTTTTGTTTTGCCCTTTATTGACAAGCACACCACACTGAGCTATGCTGGTAGATAATGTCCTCTGTCACAGAGGCTGCCAGGGGTAAACCCCAACTCCATTTGCAGAGCAGTTCACATGGACGACCTATTGACAACCTCTAGGAAAATTAGCTGAGCTGACTGATTCAGCCTTTTCAGATATTGGGCTCAGCTAACAGGGCTGAGCTTGTTGAAGTGTCATAGACCAAATTTGCATGCTCTGATTTACTGGAAGACACTAAGGCATGGCAATGGAGCAGAGATAGAGGAATGATCAGCTGGGGATTTGAACCTCTTACAGAGGTACAGCTGGGGCCAGGAAGGTGTGTATGCAGTAGAAAACAGGCTAAAAGACTTCCAGCTTTTGCTCCAGTTGATCAGAAACTAAAAGTCATTACAAGATTCTAGAGCTAAAGCTTGTCTGCTTCAGTAACTCTGCTCTTTTTTTCTTGTGCCAAGCAAAATGAAAATGGCAATCCTAGAGATAACCAAGCAGTCAAATGATTGTGGCTTAGGGATTTATGCATATAGACACATATCTAGTTTTTAAAGAAAGCCAGGAAGTTCCACTCCTTGGAAAAAAGATTAGGTATATGTCAGGCAGAGCAGACAGAGTGCTGGAAACAGCCACTTAAAGGCAAATAAATGAATGAGAAATGTCCCAGGTAGAAGATAACACACTAAAAAAAACTAATTGCAAAGGAAGGGATATCAGAGGTCACAGTGTTTTTCTGCCAGTTGTCAGGAGTCCTGCCACGGAGCAAAGCACACAGAGCTGATACAGCTGAAGGGTCCTGGCACAGCAGTGGGGCTGGATCCAGCTCCAGCACAAACCCAGGCGCCTGCTTCATTCCTTGGGGTGAAGCTGCACATGCTGAGCAGCAGAAGCAGTACCAGAAGGGCCTTTCCACGCCCATGAAAAGCCAGCTATCCCCTCTCTCTCCTCTTACCACAAGTTACCATCCTCTCTCTCATGACTGGTTGTTATCCCAGATCTAATCTAGGTCAGCAAAAGTCCAAAGGAATGGATCTCCTACCACAAAGACAACATGGTTTTTGGAGGAAAATTTCTGATTAAGGTTTACCTCTCTGACCCTCTTCCCTCTGTTCCCTTGCTCCCCACATGTCAACAGGAGAGGGAATATTGTGATATATTTCTCAAGCCACATGGAGCAGAGACAAAAGATGGGAAAGTTCACAAAAAATGTTGGATCAGGTTCCACCACTCAACTGCTGAGATCTGGCCAGTACAGATGAAGAAGCAAATCTTCACGTTTTTTTTTTTTTTGGCGATTTGGCAAGATAAGATTCTCTTGTCTAAAGAGGAGTGCTGTTTGAGAGTGTTTATGTCACTTGGCAGTAGGTGGCACATCCCCAGCTGCCTCTGCTCCATAGAAGAGATGACATGCTGCTACTGAACATGATGCCTGCAGAGCATGGCTTTGGTGCTGTGATCAGAGCTGTAGGCTCCCAGTGCAGTGATGGACAAGGATAAGCTCATTGCATTCTGGGCACAAGGCTGACTTGAACCAGCTCCTTCCTATGGGATGAAGATGCTCTTCCACTGGATAACTCACAGGACTCAGGATTCCTCTCTGATCATCTGTATAGCAGTTTGGGGTTTCACAGACCCAAAGATCTGTTATTATTTTTATGTAAAACTGGGTTATCACATTGGAGTTACTTCTTCCAGATGGAAGAAGCAGGACCACAGTCAGAACAAAAATACAGCATGAGAGCAATGAGAGTGACATTTTTTTAACTATTTCACATGTGAGTACCTCCAGCTGCTTCACAGGTCTACAGCACAAGTGTCCTTGTTTATCACTAACAGCAAGTATCAGTAATGAGATGTGAGGATTTATCCTATGGGAAATGGATGATGAAACAAGGTTAGAGACAAGGCCATTGCAAGGCCCAATCTACTCCTTAGCCCTTGGCTCCCCTCCTTGTTTAGTATCACAATGTCCACAAACACAAAGAAAAAGACATGCTCTCTGCAATAAATCTTTGGCCACTGAAGAGCAATTTTCCGTGTGTTTCCCATCATGGCAACCTAGAACAAACCTTCCTGGAGTAGTAACTAAACCTGTTTCCTCCCACTCACAATGCTGGTGTTTGCTTTGTGAGCCCAAAGAAAGGTTCAACTCAGTATTTTATATAAAATTTAATATACACAACTGGCCTGAGTTCATAACAAAAAAATGTATGGAATGAAAGTAGAACCATTTCAAAAACGTGAAAAATATACATTCAATTAGAGGTGGATCAAGATGATTTATTTGTGCAGCAGTGTTAAGAGTCTGTGTTGGAGAATATTGCAGTACAGTTCATCTTACAGCTAGAGGTGAATCTGAGTCACCGTGCCTGGAACTCAGGGTGAACTTTCCCAGAATTTAAGAGGAAGCCTTTAGATCTCACCGGGGAGCCTTAACTTCAGTTTGTAAAGCTGCTTTTGTTGGTGGTGTGGCCTTCTTAAAAAAATAAGTCAACTACCTGGGAACAGCATGGACTTGTCCATGCCATCTCCTGTGGCAGTATCCAGCTGGTGCAGGAAAGCTTTTGCTCTCCCTTTGTCCTGTTGTGCCAGAGAAGGACAGGAGAAGATGGAAGGGGCTGTTTGCCCAAAGTAGAGAAGACTCGAGTCTCTGTCACCTCTCTCTCTGCACAGCCACTTACCATTAGCACATAGGGCCTGTAAAATCTTCTCACCATCCTGATCTCTGCTAGTGGCAGTGATCTTCCAAGATGTGGAACAAGAGGGAATTTATCTCTTCTGCAATGACAGCCCAGGTATTCACACCCTCTCGCCAGACTCCTCCAGCTAAGCCAAACACATCCCTGTCTGCAGATACAGACTTGGCTGGTAGGTGCCTTCTCCAATCAACCCTGCCTGCCCTGAGTGAAGCCATTCCAACATCTCCCATTTTCCAGGTTGGACTGTGCAACCTATTAATTACAAAGTCACCCTCAAATGGTGTAAAGCAAATTTCTCTTCCCATTTCCAGCTTGCAGACATTTCATCCATCAGATAGTTACCATGAGAAATTAGACATCAGCTCACATTTGTTTTGGCTTAATATGTGTTTGTTCAAATGTTAAAATTTCAGCTTGTACTTCATTTTTACCTATTTTGTCATTTGTCCTTAACTCCCTCTGACATGTTTTATAGCAGACATTTTAGGACTCTAGGAAAAAAGCAAATTAATGCTGTTCAGGTTGTGACCTTAAGCATGACAGGGGTGTGAGCATGAGGGCCTGGACCAAGTTTCTGAAGTAAGGTTCATGTTTTGTGTGTACTGATTCAGTAAAGAATATGTGAAATCCCAAGGGAACAGACCATTCATAGTTTCTTCTCAGTCAATGTGGTGCCAGGATCAAGCTGGTGTGTGAGACAATCTTGTATGTTGAGCTAGGGGGTTGGACTCAGTGACCTTCACAGCATCTTCCAACTCAAGATGCTCTGATTCTGTGGTTCTATGCCTTAGAGGAACTCATTGACCAGGAGAGATTTCTATGTCCCAGTAAGATTTTGCCATTTAATAGAGCATGCTCCACATCAGGATGAACAAGAAATCACTCAGAGCTGCTACAGGCAGCATTTTATCTGCAGAATAAGCCTTAGCCTGGGATAGGTGCACTGTCATGGGATGCAGGATCCCAGCACACAAACTCTGGGCAAATATTTTTATTTAAACTTCACTTTTGCAAGATATGGACTATTGTTGCTGGATTATGGTTTGTTGTGTTTTCTTCCTCTTTTAAATGTAGAGTGGTGTTTCAAAGAAAGCTGCTTTCTGTCGTGTAAGCATGGGGAGTAACAAAAATTTTAAAATAAGGAAATTAAAATAAGACAAAGTCATTTCAATTTCCTAGCCATGGTGGCACAATAATCATTATATTAAAATGATGTCATTGTTGCAATAATTGCAATTATTATTAGAAAATCCTGAGCTATTTTAAAGAAGACTATTGGCACCATTACCCATGTTTATAAGACAGAGAGGCTGAGGCAGAGGAGAAGGATGTGACTTGTCCCAGGCTGTCCCCCAGTGACAGCTGGTAGCAGAGCCTGAGCCTTTTAAGGCTCACTCTAAGAATTTCCTTGCCCTAGCAAGGAGTGGATGTGACATTTGGTGCCAAGGACTCAGCATCCACTCTGCTCCATGTTTGAGGGCATCCTCTCTGGAGTAGGTCCAGTCCATGTCTGAGGACAGAGCTGTCCTTGGCTGCTGGAGCACTCCTGACCCACGATTTGCCAAGCCATGCCCAGCAGTTAGCTGGAAAGCAGCTCATGGCCAGGACTCTATCAGGGTTGCTATGATATATGAAGGCTGAGGCAGCATTTTGCACTGTCTCCAATGCAGTAGCTCCTTTTTTGCTTTTTTTAACATTTCTGTTCCATTTTGCTTCTTTGTGTTTCCTGAAAGCCCTGCTGATGAACTGTGGCAAGTGCCACAGTAATTTGTAATTTGGAGGCAGAGGGAACTCCTGGGAAACTGTGATTTGTGTCATGGATGCTGGACAATGTCCTTTAGGCTGCCAGGCTCAGCAGAGCTCCTGTTCTGTGGCAAAGAAAGGTCAGGAATTTTCCTCACAAAACCCAAAGGATGCTGATCCAGCTGTGAAAAACAGCTGTTTCTCTTGGAGGCTGATAAATATTGTATGGAAAAGGACTGTTGAATGTGGTCTGAGCATTTTTCACTGCTTTTTCAATAACTGCAGTATATAAAGTTGCAATCTCAGCTACCCAAGCATAGGTGAAAAATGCCTACCCTGTAGGAAATCGATTTAACTAAACCCTACCATGATATGCACAGCAAAGATCAGTCCTTGGAGGTTTTTACATGCTGCCATAACTTCAGGCTAAACAAGTCTGAACCAAGAAGTGTTTTGTCCCAAGACTGTATATTTTATGGGAAGTTGATGCTTATTTTCCATGGGAAGCTAATTTTTCCAAAGGACAGTTTCAGCCTGGCAGCTCAGCACAGTGCTGCTGTGACAAGCTGCTCTTTTAGCAGCACTGACAGATTTTTGTGAGAAATGTTTATTTTTTCAGCTAAGTCATGAGGCTGGTGACAGGTACATCGTGGAATGAAACAGATGCATGGAAGCACACAAGAAAATGTGGAAGTTGCTGCACAGCCTTTTTCACCAGCATAGGACACATGTTAAAGCCACATTTGTGCAGCTCAGTAGAAAGACATTAATCATGATGTAGTCCAAGTTTGATGACCAAAATACAGATCCTGAATGGAAAAGTTTGTGTCAGGTAAACTCAGAGGTTATTATTTTGGGGAGAGTTTTTTGCCAATATGTAAGATGTAAATGATTTTGCTTGATCCAGACCTGCATTTTTTAGGCTAAAAATATAAATACCAAGGGAAAAATACCTTCCACTTCCAATCCTGATCTTTGGGAGAGAGAAAAGTTTGATGCCAGTGAAAAAAGCTCCTGTTTGACCTTTAACCGGGCTGATGCCTCTCAAAATAAAAAATTAAATTGAAAACAATTCAAAAGGCTGAAAGGCACAGTCCCACAAATTAAATGTCTTCTGGAACTAATGCCTTACAAAGTGTCTTATTCTAGCAAGTATGAAATGAGACACCTGAGCTTGAGCAGGTACTCAAAACACTGTCTAATAAAATGGATTTCTCAGATGAATCAGGCCATAAACATCTCATAATGCATTGCCTGGTATTTTGATTTCTCCTTCCTCAGTTTCCCCGTGAACCATGAGGTCTCAGCCAGTGCCAGCTGCAGTGGTGCTCTCTGGGAAACGGTGTCTAGAAATAACCTTGTGATTGCACATCTCAGAGTTTTTTGGAGACGCATTCCAAGTAAATGGATATCAATCACTGAGAATGTCCAGAATCACAGAAAGTGTACCCAGTCACAAAGATTAGATTCAGAACACCAGTTCATCCCAAATCACTTCCCATAAGCTGCCAGTGATCCCAATCATTAGTCTCCCACAAAATTCTATCTCATGGATGGAAACTGTCATATGTTTTCTACTCCTTGTTTTTGTGCTGAGTATGGCCAGTTTATCCACAAAATTCTCTGTGGGCATAATAAATTAATTACATCCAATGTTATAGTGCCCTCGTGCACTGCAGATTATTTCAGCACTGGTAAAATTTTATGCATAACCACAAATCCTCAGGGTGTAGAATTCAAGAGATACCCAATGATTATGGATCAGAAACTGATCTGGATTTTGAATCATTGGCTTGTAAGAAGACCATCTCTTTAATAAAAAAAGAGAATTTTTTCAAAACTTAATATGAATGAATATTTATTAAAACTTCCCTCTAGCCCTCTAATCATAAATTTCTGTAAATTTATAGCAGCATTACAAAAACAGTTACATACTAAAATAGGCCAGAATTTAGGACTGTACACTATGTGAGGGCTGAAAATTGTAACACATAAAGCATTATTTGTAGCTGCTGAATTGGTTCAAACCCTGCTGTATTGACTTCACACAGCTGTTACTTGGAAAATCATTCAGGCACATTGGAAAAGCAATGAAGTCAGTGGTTAAACATGATGCAGGTTTTACAGGACACAATTGATTAGGCAATTCCATTGGTTGTTCTGTCAATGAGGCACCAGAAGGTAGCTGAGTTCATGAGCAGGTGAATACATTCCTCACCACTCAGGAAGCCTGATGTGCCCAGCATGATTTATATCTGTTGGCACAGATATAAAAGTGGTGGCAAGTAGGGTCCTGTGCCTTTCCATTGGTGCCATCCTGCAGAGAGGACCCTTCTCTCTGACCTATGGCTATGCCCATACTGGTAGTTTAAATGAAACATAATCATTCACCCCACAGAGTCATCAAAAGGTGAAGTTTCACCCTGTGCCAATTACAACTTTCCCAGGTGATGCCCCAGTGTGACTGGGGGTAGAGCACTCCAGAAGCTATTCCCAGCAGGCAGCTGATCCTGGGGACATCCCCAGGGTCATTTCCTTACCGGTACAGGCACAGCTTCAGCACACAGATTTCCACATGGTGTAGAAATGTCATGCTGGGGCCTGCAGGATCCTGGAGTGGTAAAATGATACATTTTCTGCAGAATGACTTCCACTCATTCTCCAGGCTCATCAGATTGTACCAGGAATGTGGCAGGTTGTCCCAACACAACATAAAATTACTGTTGCAGTGACCCCTTGAAAGCCCTGAAGTGCAAAATACTTTGCAAACGTATTGCTAAAAGAAAGTTCTCACCTCTAAAGTATTTATAATATAAGCAGGACAAGAACCAACATGGATGTAGATGGACAGGAAGCAATGAGATTATCTTGGAAGGCACCTCAGGAAAGGCTGTAAGCACTGCCACATTTTCTGTGGTAGGACAGGGGTTTTTTTCCAAAACACAGAGACACTTTCACATCTGAGCAAGGGTATCACAGTGCTTGTAGATCAATCTTCACCCATTTTCTCAAATAAAGCAAAGCCTGCTGAGATGAATAGAGGAAGAGCTGTTGATGCAAAACCCTTCTCTCCCCTAAACAGCAAATATCAGTACACACCTCCTGGAAGTCCATGGTCTTGGTCTGTCCCTATATTTTCCAGCAAATGCTTTACATTTACATATTTTTTCCTTCTCCTGGCAACCCTGCCAGCTGCCTGCTGTGCTCTATTCCTCTTTTGCTTCATCACCACCAGTGGTGGAGGCCAAACACTCTTCATTATGTGCAACCTCATGATGTCCAGATTTAGTTCTTGCTGATATTTTTTCAGCTCCATTACTTCAGATGGGCTTAGACAAGTCCAGCAAAACATAACTGCCTCTGAGGATGGAATCATGACTCAGTGTTTGAGAACACAGCAGAACTCAGAGCCACAGCTCTTGGAAACATGAAATGAGATCACTTTTTAGAGTATAACCCTAACACACTTTTTTGCCGAGTAAGGCAAACTCTTCAGTTTCAGTTGTTCTTTAATTTCTTCAAAGCAAACTTTATAATCATTGATGCCCAACTCTGAGTTTTTCATAGTTAAATACAGTTTTATGAACCCTAAAGTTGTAAATTATATTGGCATATCTGTCCCAGAAATCAACTCAAAAATCTTTCTGACATAACTCCAGTCACCCTCAGCTTGTTTTATGCTCTGTGGAGGAAAGTAGGAGCTTCAACAGCTTGGGTCATTAAATTCATCTGGTGCTTTCTAGCAAAATGAATCTTGTCCTAGAAAAGTCTTTTTCTTTCCATGAGGAGAGCCAAGGCAACTCTACACCTAAAGCTATGTGAAATTTAGTTTATTCAAGAAGTAACATGACTGAGTGTGGTTATTAAATTTCATGTTTATTCCTTTAAAGGGCATCCCATTTTTGCTGACCAGAGATGTGACTGTCCTAGTCACATTTGTGAGCACAGATGAGTGGTTTAATATCTCACTGCTATCTTGATACCTCTCCCTTTCTGCAGTTGTGCTCTTCATCCTTTTCCGCATTCCCTTCTGCTTTTTCTGCTAAAAAACTAGAGTTTGTTCTGGTTAAGCCAGGAATAACCTCATACACAGATTTCCAAGTGATTTATACTGGTTTTCTCCACTTCTTATTTGAATCTGCAATGACATCAGCAAACTCTGTCTCGGGAGATGAGAGAGTAAGAGAGTTCTGGGCAAGTAGGAGGATCAGTGAGGACAAAACATCCCAAAAAACATTATTAATGCTCTTTATAGAAGGGATTAGCTCCTCCTACATGCACATAATTTCCCTCTCCTTTGGGCCCAACATGGATGAAAAATTGTAGCTCAATCTGTTATTGAACCATGGAGGAAAAGACAGGCAATGAAAGTCATTGCAGTGAGCAGTGACATGGTGGAAGCTCTGAAGATCTGCCTTTGGGAGATCTCTTGAAACCTTCTTACACTCTTCCTAAACAGCCATCAGTGAGTTCATTGATGGCACCTGGAGAAAATGAAAGAAAACCAGGTGAACCACAACAAATCAGCACCATCAATGCATGAGGCAGCTGAGAAGGAATTGCTCTCCCTCCAAGCATGGTGGATTTCTGGATTCTGTGGTGTCTGACCTCACATTGGACACTGGCACAGTGGTGCACTGCCCTGGCATTTACACTTCCTTTCTTCAGCCATGGATAGGCCCTGACCCAAATCACTGGGGAATATCATACAGGGACACAACCATGTCCTGCTGAAATACTCCTTGATTTAAAGGTCACCTATTCTTTACTTGAGATTCCATAAAAAGTTGGCTTGAACAACTTGGTAAATAACTTCAAATCACAACTGCTGTTTCATAATAAAAGTGCATGTGATCAGGAGATTAAAAAAGAACTGGAAGCTTTTCACCCTTAAATACATTGTATGCTGAATTGTGTACATAAAACTGCATTTTGTAATTAACTTTTTTCCAAGTATCCATCCTACTTTTATTTTCAAATAGTTTTTCTAAGTGACATATTTAATGTGTAATAACACATATTGACTTTTTTTATGAATCTAAGCCAGGATGCAGGACGCCTTCATCTGGTTTCCTCCCCAAACTGCCTTAAAGCCCAATAAATCTGTGACTATTTCCTTTCTGAAGCCTCAGAGGATATAGAATTACTTCACAATTCCTCAAGCCCAGAGCCTTCAGTGTGCCTGATGGAGAGCCAAGATCAGAATGGAATTGCTGTAATGGGAAAGTGAAACAAAAATAGTCCCCTGGAAAGGAGGAAAGCACAATGACAAAAGCAAGTCCCATTTGGAATTGCAGCATGATGGCTATCAGACATAGTGGTGAAGTGTGTGTTTGCCTCAACAAACTGTTCCAACAGTAGTGACTGTCATATGGCTCCTGTCATAACCCATCCCTGACAAAAACTCTCTAACAGCACTCCATGTAGTCAGGGCCCAATGCAGTTTAGTTTTCTTTTTGTACAGTCAGCAGCTCCTTACTTTTTCAGAAAAGGGATAAATTATGTTTCAACTTTAATTTTATGTAGTCACTGTTTCACTGTGTGATTCCTGTCATATTAAGCTCCCTGCCTGGCATAACTTTTATTGAGCACTACATTACTGCTGGCTTTGAAGGACAATTTCCTGTGCACTTACAGGTTCAGTTTAAGGGAAGCAAGGAGCTGCTCTGGCCACTGCCCATCTTTGCAAGGGTCTGTGACTGCAGTACACGGTGCAATGTGCAGTTTCAGTTTCCAACACTGACAGAACAGGTTTTTGTTGCATTCCTCCACCCCTTTACAACTATGGAGAAATAAAAGCAGTGCATTTGGCCACTCCTTCATTTGTGTTCACATGAGGATCAAAGTGAGTTTGCATAAATCCAATGTCTGTGCAGAACCACCTGCTCCTGCTCTCCCATGCAGGGAACTTCCAAGGGCAGAAGCTGTTAATTTTAAGTTGTTCTGTGCATAACAACGGAGATGGAGCTTAGGCAAAGTATTTAGCAAAAGTCCCCATATCTAAGACCTCAATTATGTTGCTTAATGATCCAGGTTTTTTACAGCTTATTGCCCTGCATCTATTTGCAGACAGACTACTAGCAGAATTTTGAGGAAATAAGGGTTTTGTGATATGTTAAACAGGTTGATGCTAGAAAAAAGTGAAGATTATCTTTCTTAATTGAGATTGTAACGTGGTAGTGGTGCTCTGGGAGATCTCTGGTGTTGCAGAAATGAAGGTAATGAATCTATCACTATGAGAATCTAGCCCAGGACTCCACCATCCTGATCTGCCATCCAGATCTATGGTTAGGTCTGTGGCTATGTCACATTAGGGTCTTTTCAGGCATTTCAAGGCCTCACTGCACACCCAGGAGATGCTGCACAGACACCCTGCATGCCACTGTCCTACTGACTGCCTCTACAGCTCTTCCTCTAAACAGAAGCAGGGAAAATTACTCGGATTGAGAGTGCCCTTATCAAATTCACTTTGCTTTACATCCTTATAGATTCAAAGCAAGATCTGTAGGCATATGACTGAGGTTTAACAATCTCTCTCCTTTCTGCTGTACGCTCCAAGCTTTACAGAAGCTAAACCATTAAAATATGTGTTTCTCTCACAGCATGGACACTTGGCTCTAAGCATTACTTAAAGGACATGGGTAAACACAGGAAAAGATGTCCCAGCAGGAGGGAAGTGATTGTGGGGACAGTATGTTCTGACAGCAATTCAGATTACAGAGGAGGTAGTGGCAGATAATGAGTTGTTTTATTTAAATAGTCAGCAGGTTTCAGTCCAGAGAACAATGGAGTCTGCTCCAACAGCGCTGCTGTACACATGCAGGGAGCTTCATTTGGTCAAGGCAACAGAGACAAGAAAAAGGCAGATAACATCTCTGAGAGAGGCACAGGGCTGAGAGATTGGCCCTGGTTCTCCTTTTGCCCACAGCACAGAAAATCACCTAAGGTGAGTGGCAATACTCCATGGCAAAGCTGGAAAGCAGCGAGGCAAGTTTGGGCTTTTCCAGCCTCAGGGTAGTTCTTATTTTTCATTTAAACACCTGTGAGGTTCTCAGGCCAAGATCCATAACCATGCTGGTTGGGAGGGAGACACAGGAGCTGGAAAGGGCAGTGAAGCACCCAAATCCTGATGGGGATCCAGCCCTTGGTGTGCAGGGGTACAAAAAAGGGTTCAGCAGCAGATGGAGAAAAAGAGGCATTCTTAGGGAAGAACGGGATTATTCTCTTCTAAACAGACTTTTTTCTTGCTGCCTTCTTATTTCTCTGTTGATCCTACTTTTCCTTTCTTTCCATATCCATCTCCATCTCCAGCCTCACATCCATCTGCATGCCCCCTGGGCAGCCCACAGACTCTGCCCACGCTCTTCACTGCCTCTTGAAGCAGCTTCCAGCATCAGTGGCTCTGCCCAAGCCATAGGCAGGTGTGCCCTGCACACCTGAGCTTGGACTTTGATTCCTGGCGCATCTTTGGCATCAGCACATCCCACCCACTAAAGTTCCATGGACTTTAGGCTCCTCTGTGAGGAATGAGGATTTAGAAGAGGATCAATTTGCCCATTGAGTGTTCTTTTAAGAAAAGCAGGTACACTGTATACACAAATATACTTTTTCAGGTCTTGAGGAAACTTAGCAGCGCACTTCAAAACTAAGCAGGGTCTGGGAGCAATTTCTGTCTTCTTCCATCCAGTTTAGCTTAATTAGAGGAAAGGATTTGAGAGAAAAAGGTGTGATATTAAGCAAGTGAAACAGAAAGTTCACAAACCCTTGTGAGATAGACAAGATCATCTGCGAATCCAAGAAAATAATCTGGAGAAGATTTGTAGGGAAAAATGAAGTATACCAGAGAGTCTCCATCTCCATGAAATCTGTGATTTTCAGTGCCCAGGTGAGTAGTTAATGTAGTTTACATAAATGAACTCCCATACTGATTACATTTTTTCATAGCATAATATCCCAACCCTATCTGTTTTCTAGGAAGATGTTTGACTTACAGGGAGAGCATGGCAACTTATTTCCCATCATTTGGCTGACCTCTGACTGAGAACACTCCTTAAGAAAAGCATAAGCCATTCTCCATGTTTCCCTGGGGACAAGAAGAGGAGGTTTGACCCTGCAAGTAGAAAGATTCCAGATAGGTATTAGCAGAAAGGCCAGTGGCTGATTTTGGGCAAGGCATGCAGTGCCTATCACAGGAGATTTTCAAAAGAGATTAGAGCAATCTCTGTAAGAAATTGGCCAGGTCTAGCTGATCTTGCCTTGGGGCAGGGAAAGATGAAATGCCTTCTGCAGCTCTCTTTCAGCCTTGTTTTCCATTTCTCCACCTACAAAATACTTCCAAACAGCTGTGATGTCTCTTTCCTGTATTCCTTCAAGCAGCAGTTGGGAAGCTGTCTGTCCACTCAGCAGAAAGTTGCCTTTCAAGCCCCTGAGCTGGCTGCCATCCATTTTGACTGACTCTCAAAGAGGAGATGGGTAACTCACAGCCCCATGAGATTACCAGCAGCAGGGGTATTCTTGGATGTGGGGAGCATGCTCCTCTCCCTGAGGAGTGAGAAATGTTTGTGTATTTCACAGATACCTCCAAAAAAGCCACCCGGGGGAATAATTATGATGCCTATGACTGGGTGATGTTTATGATCAACAAAATTGATTGGGGTAGTTCTCAGAGAAGCAAGTCTGAGATGAAAGATTCCATATCATGTTACCAACCACCCAACCCAAGTGTGCCAACACTGTCAGAGACCCTTTGGAAACACATAGAATTCAATTATTTTGGCTAAATTACCACATCCATGGCAAATTACAGGCTATCTATTGGAAAATATCTCCTCTCAATCCTGCTATTTTTTGTTCTTCAGTTTGTTTATGTTCCCAGCATTTTTCCTTCCTGGCAAAGGCGCAGTATTTTTTTGGAAGGACTAAAGATAGGCTTTATCTCCACAGAATGCTATTTAGTGGTTGGAGAAGGTTGCAATTAGACAGTGTGGTCTCCAATTCCACTGCAGACCTGTGATATCAAGCTTTCAGCATGGCCTACAATATTGGATCCAGATCTGAGCCTTGCCAGACCAAAGCAGTGCAGAAAATCTGACTGCTGTTGGAGGCAAGTGATAAGAACTGTGCGGTTGCAGACTATCAGAAGCTGCTCCTTATCTGGAGTGTCTTCAAGGGGCTTGGAGAGGGATGGAGAAATTCACTTTAATGGACAGGAGAGTCCATTTCTGCCCATAAACTCACAAGAAGATCAGGGCAAGAGTTTGGAAGTGAAGTGAAGTGAAGTGAAGTGAAGTGAAGTGAAGTGAAGTGAAGTGAAGTGAAGTGAAGTGAAGTGAAGTGA
>JAOTIY010001451.1:61494432-61518371 GCA_027123655.1 Muscicapa comitata
GAAGTGAAGTGAAGTGAAGTGAAGTGAAGTGAAGTGAAGTGAAGTGAAGTGAAGTGAAGTGAAGTGAAGTGAAGTGATCATACTTTGCTGAAAACAGAGAAGATCTTCCCAGAGGCACCAGCTTGGCTGTCAAAAGCTGTGCATGTGTGTTAGCCCAGCACCCAGCAACCCTTCTCAGGCAAAACACAGGGGGGGTTTAAAACTCTCCAACCTTTCCAACAGTGTAGAGAGACTGAGATGGAGCCAAAAATTTTAAGCAGAGATGTAAGTACCAGTTTCTTTCCTCATTACTCTTGCACATTTGAGATTTGATTTTTGTGTTTCATTCTGCAGTGTCTCCATTCTCCATGGGGACAGCAGAGGTCACTTAAAACCCGTGCTCACTGTGATACACATCCCACATCAAACATTTCACAGCCTGGAGAGGCGAGCTGGGAGCTCACATTGAGGTGTGGAAATCACTGAGCACCTTGGGCAGAACAGGAGCATCTCAGGGTAGGTGCTGCCCCATGCCTCTGATGCCTGTGCTGGGACCTGTCCTGTGCCTATGGGGAGGGCAAACACCCCTCTCCCACTACTGTACTGTCTAATCATTTCCCAGCTTCTGATCTGTTTAGCATCACATCACTCTGATACAGAGCTACAGGTGAGAAATTGAGGCACAAAGTCTCAGGTCAGGTTTTGAAAAGATTATGAATGGATAGACACCTTGTCTCCATTTAAAAAATCCTGTCCCACCAAAATTACCCAAGAAGGTTATGATAGAGCAGGGATTTTTGCTCCCAAAGCCCTCTCTAAAGGCACAGCACTACTCCTGACTTTTAAAGGCTTTTTCATAATTTTAATTTAGGGAAATTACTGTCCTAGGCTTCAAAACATCTACAAAACCATATAAATATTTCTGAACCCAATGACACCCACAATCAAATTAAATGGAGTTTTCTAATATTATAGCTAAGGTTTCCTTAGCACACATGTCACCATGATATGTGTCTCTCACTACATATGAAAAGGTTTGGAGAGGGGGAAAGAGAATATACTAAAAACCAGACAAATTAAACAAGAGCCACAGAATTATTTTGGTAGGATCTAAACTATTTAAACTCAATTACATTGCATAATGAGAGACTGCTTCATTTATTTCTTTTTTTCGACAAGTAACCAAGTTTTTAAATCCCAACTCAGACTCTCTCTAAATAATCATAGTTCTCTTTAACAATAGTGTCACACGTAAAACAAGTAAGGGGAAAAAAGGATTGAACAGAGTTATAAAGGTAAACTTTTTAATCCATAATCTGTGCAGGCTGTATTATTGCTTGATGGCCACAGGCTTGTCTGAAAGCATACAGAGGGGATGAATGAACCCCATAGAAAAGTTTTGGTTCAATCAGTTCAGCTTTCAAAGCCAGATGAAACCTGAAAAAGTTGCATTTACTTCAGGGAATTTGTGAAGAGAGAGATTCTCACCAAAGACAGCTATTTTACATTAACCTTTAGGTCAGTCCAATGTTGCATTATTAGCATTATTTAATTAACAAAATTCATGCTTTGAAACTTTAAATATTTGCAAATTCATCCCTTATAATGACTTTCATTCACTATTATTTATCTAGGGCTGGAGTCAGCCTGCAGCAGCTCTTATTTCCCGCCGCAGGAACAGCTGGGGGAGACAATCCAGTCACTTTCTTTAGGTGTTTAAATGGGAGCAGAGCTCCTCCAGAAATCTGGCTCCAATTATGAGCACGACGTGCTTTGAAGATGTGACCCTGGCCTTCAGTGTCAGCGAGGCGTTTCCCAAACAAGGCTGGTGAGAATGCAGAGTCACACAGGAGAGCTCTGCTGGCACACACAGGACCTGGGCTGGGATCACACCTCTCCAGAGGGGTCAGCAGGGCTGGGCACCACAGCCACAGCAACCAGCCTGAGACCCCCACACCAAATTGCCACCAAAAATGCTTTGGTGTGAAAAACTCAGGGTTGTGCTGGGACAGAATGGGCAATCACTTTTCCTGTTAATTTTTTTAAAAACCAAAATATTTTACTTAACTTTTTAAGAAAATGCTGATTATTTTTTTTTCAGATTCCTCTGCCATCTTTTGGGGTTTTCTGTTTTGTATAATATCTTGTATTTTATATTTTTTGTTTTATATTATAATTTTGAAAAAACACACTCAAACAATGTCATTTCGCTTTAAGGATTTTTGTTTTCCATTTGCAAGTGACTCCTTCACCTTTGTCCTCCTTCCTTTGGATGGCCTGAAGAAAAATATTTTACCTCTTTCCAGCTCTGTTCTGTTGATAGTTAAAAGGGAAAGTGATGCTGATGTGCTTCACAAGTGCTTGGAGATTAAAATGCTCACACTCCTGACAGATGGAGAGAGTCTATGGGTTTGTACACAGGAGCTAATAAAGCTTTCAGTACTGCACCCTGTACCTGCAGCACTTGGGAAAACATCCACTGATGGTTTTTTGAAGCAGTGTTTCTCATATCAATCCATCTCGCCTGCCTTTAAGTCTTCATGACCATGGGGAAGTAACTGAAACATGCATGACTGGTTCCTGTGAGTACAGCAGCAGCAGGAAATTAATCTGGGTAATGACATCTCATAAATGCTGTTCTAAGCTCAAAAATCACCATTTTGCTGTCCCTTTTGCTCTGCCTCTTCCGCTTGTATCAGAGTCTCATGGCAAATCTGGAGATGAGTTTCATCCTCCCTCCTGGTATGAGTGTGACCAGGTTTTGGGGAGAAGCAGAAAGGGCAGCAGAAGGCTTGGCTCATCGTTGTGCCACAACATAGGGGCAAAAGCAGTGCCAGGAGGGGGGTGGTGAGTGGGTTTGCATAGACTCAGTGTGAGAACTGACCCTAAATGAGGTGGAAATGACCCAGCTAGATGGGTACACACACCTTCTCTGGAAAAGCCATGTGGGTTTTAGTAAAGAACTTGTAGAGGTGGCACCCCAGAATGGGGCTGCACTTTCTCCTGCCAGTGCCAGAGCTTTCAGGGACACCTGCACGGATGTGCACCAGTCCTGCCCCAGGGTGCCAGTGTGGGCAGACTGTGGTGTCCCTTTGCTGTGCAGGCTGCTCCTGCACCCATCCTTGCCATCCTCCCCTCTGGAATCCCCCATCTGCTGCCAAGAGCCAGCACTGCTGGCATTTCGGTGGGAAGTACAAGAAACCCTCTAGTGGACACTTAGGGGGAGCAGGTTTGGGCTCTGAAGTGCGAATATTTTTATTACTTTTGGATTTTATGCCATTTTGATCTTGGGAAGACTGTTCTCTAGGGAGACACCTAAATCCTTACCATGTAGGTTTGGTTTTTTTTGCTTTCAGCCACAACTCAAGCCAATGCCTGGGCTGGGCACAGATACTTCTCTCACCAGGGTTGGAAGCTGTGCCATGGGTAGTCAAAGCCAAGAATCACAGAAATGTGGAATCATTAACGTCGGAAAATAATTTTACCATCATCAAGTGCAAACATTAACTGAACATCAGTTTGTTCACCACTGAATCATGCCCCTCCAGTGCCCCATCCACACACACTTTTTGAACACTTCCATAAAGGGTGATCCCACCACTTCTCTGGGGAGCCTGTTCTGCCCTTTCAGTGAAGAAACTTTCTCTAATATCTGACCTAAACCTCTCCTGGTGCAGTTTGAGGCCATTTCCTCTTTTCTTATTTCCTGTTACTTGGGGGAAGAGGCCAAACCCACTTCACTGGAACCTCCTGTCAGGGATTTGTGGAGAGCGAGAAGGTCCCCATGAGCCTCCTTTTCCTGCAGGCTGAACACCCGCAGATGCCTCAGCCATTCCTCATAAAACCTGTGCTCCAGACCTTTCCCCAGATCCATTCCCTACTCGGGACATGCTCCAGCACCTCCACGTCCTTTTTGTGGTGCAGAGCACAAAACTGGGCACAGAATTTGAGGTGCAGCCAGGGGCCAGTATCCAGGTGGCAATGTAGAGACCAGGGCTGCTCTCTACTAGCTGCAGACTAAACAGGGGATTTTTAGAGCTACTCAGGCATGTAACTACATAAGTACCTAAGATTTCCCCTCTGCATCCCTTCAAATCCAAATACCTTGGAGACTTTCCTGAAAACCTTTTAGTAGTTTAAGAGCTTTTATAGCTTGTTTAGTGCTAGGTAAGAGCCTCGCCAGGGTCTCAGGCTGAAGCATTATCTATCTCTCAGGCCAATCGTAAGAGCTGGATAGGATAAGGATTTCATAACAGTTTCTAATGTTGGAAAGCCCAGCTTTTCCTGGTCATTTGAATCCCTGCAGATTTTATTTTGGCTGAGCAGGATATCCTTTACTGTGAGATACATCTGACTGAGCTGCTGCTTCCTCAGCCTAAAGCCCTCCTAGAAAAGCCAGGGTGCCTTCACACAGAGAGCAAATGCAAAATCTGCAAGGCTCTGTGGCTCTCCTTTCTCCACTATGGCACTGGCAATGAGGAACACCACAGCTCAGCCCTCCTATCCTGCAGAGGGGATGCTGCAAAGGGCCTCTGCTTGGGGCACTGCAGGGGCTGAGGCTTGCACAAAGATGCCAGGTCAGTTTTAGCTTGGTCTCTCAGAGTTTCTCACTGTCCTCATGGGCAAGTCACTACACCTCCTCTATTCCAGCAGCAAATGAAGAGCTGGAAGTTTCTGTGGTTGTACGTGCCCATGATACACCATATACAGTTCTTGAAGCAAAAAAAACCCACTGGAGGTATCCAGATAGGGGTGTCACTGGTAGAGCCTTGGCAGGCCCCAGAGGTGCTGAACAGTGTGCTGGGGTGCTGCTGGAGGAAGGAGAGGTTGAAGCAGATAATACATGTTCCAAATGCAGCTTTAAGATTTGCCACTTTTTGGTAACTTCAATACCCTTCTCTGATCCTGTTCCAGAGCTGCCGTGGGTGCCAGACTAGCTCAGCAGAGGGCTCTTGGCTTGAGGCTCCCCAGGGAGATGGAGCTGTGCCTCTGGGTGTGCAGAACCTCATCTCCTGGTGCCCATTAAAACCAGGCTCCCAAAGCACAGCTGGGAGCACATCTTTGCATGGCCACCCTTCCCTCTTGCTGCCCAGCTTTTGTCCATCACCTGCACTCTTTTTCAGGAGTTGAGACACCCACAGTCCTTTGACTTAGAGAATGCAAATGCTCCTTTTTCCATATCCTGTCTCCCCAGGCTATGTGGGGGGACAAGGGCCTATTTCAACTCTTTTGAATACAACTGCTCCAGTGTGGGCAAAGTATTTAAACTGCATTGCAGCAGTGAGTCAGACACAGTGCAGCACCACACCTCTGTGCTCTATGGCTGGGGCTCCTCTAGAGGAAGCAAAAAGTGTTTTTTCCTTTTTGAGTTTGTTCCTGAATTTTATCCTATTCCTATTTTAAGCAAATACATGCACTAGTCCAAGTAAGTACAGCAGTCAGCACCAGAGCAGACTTAACAGGGGTCTCTCAGTTTTGCAAAGGCATTAAGGTGGCGAGTGAGCTGCCATGGCTCAGTGAGAACCTTAGAAAGGATACTTGTCAAGTATAAAATAATGTTAACAAATTAGAGCAATTAAATGTAGGATGTGGTATGTCAGAAACCAAAGAAAAATGCAGCTGCTGGCATCGCACTGGGGTGCATTTGTCACATAATGTCAAGGGGAATCCCTATAGATAGAGGGATCTTTCACTCTGCACACAAAATGAAACTTTCATGGTCCTCACAGGTTATAAATGGGACTGTTGTTGACTTTCTTCATGCAAAGCTTGCCTGCTCCCCAACAAAATCTCAACAACCCCAGAAAAAAAATTCACTCAAGTAGATTTTTTCCCCATTGAAACCCACTTTTCAGGCACAGCCATGTTCTCTCCCAGCCCGTGCTGCAGTCAAAGTGCCTTTTGTATGTCCCTCCAAAATAGTTTATTCTTCTCTAGCAAACAACATCATTTAGCACTAGCTGGAGGAGCTGAGCAGTCTCAAGTTAAGAAAACCAGATGTATTTGAATCATCTGTCAAAATCAGAGGCCAACACTTGATCTATGGCAAGGTAATGAAAAGAGTCACTCATTCATTAATGGTGTGGAGCCGTAGGAGTGCTGCAAATCACGGGGCGGGATATTGTATGAATGTGTCAATGTTACTGATATCCAGGGGCCCGTTACTGAAACAGGCACTGATGAAAGGCCTCATGTGTCCACCAAAAAACAAGCCAATAAAGTCCTGCTCCTTGCAGGAAAACAAAAACACGATCTGAAAAGGCAGCATAGAGTTAGAACAACAATCTCCTGTTACTCTTTTTGCTATCACTGGAGCAAGACACTGGACTTGAGAGATCTTTTTTTTATTATTTTTCTAAACATTTTTTACAGATTTAACAGCCTACCTCCAGGGTCATGCCATCAAGAGGCCGAAGTGATGACTCAGATGCCATCAGTGAGTTTAACACCCTGTCTTGTGCTGTTATTTATAGCTGGTTTTATAGCCGTGTTTTTGAGGCCCCAGCTGAGGCAGAGACTCTGTGCATGAAGTCTTACACAAACACACAGGCAGGACAGCCCTGGCCAAGGGCTCACAGTCTGTAAAAGGGGGCTGCAAAGTGCCTCTGGGCACACAGAACATTTCCAGGAGACACAGAATCATCTCTGCAGCCTGGAGGAGACACTTCCCTGTGCAGCCAAGAAGTCACCACCACAATGACAAATGGGGGTGCCAGTGAGAGGGAATGAACAGGGGAAACACTTGGAGGCATTGGCCAGAAGTCTGCACTCAGAGGCAGATTAGACACAGCCTTGTGTTTGTGCAATGGATTGTCTTGATTGAGGGCATTTTCTGCTCCATCTAGTGAGCTGAAGTTTGATTTCTCTGGTCTGAATGCTGTGACCAACAGTGAGAAAGGTGATGAAGGACATGCTCAAGGTCACACTGAATCAGAGGGTCAGACAGGAGTAAAACCCAGACCTCCTCAGCCTCATCTAGATGCCAAGGCAAATAGTGCTGGAGGATGCAGACGGCCATTAATAAACATCCTCATTATATTCTTACAGGATTTGAATGGTGTCCTGATAAAAAGATTAGAAACTGTACAGAATCGGATCTGTACCTAGCACCCATCAGAAAAGACAGCTTCTATGGATTTAGCTATCAAAATTTGACACCAGCCTACACCAACTGAGGATTTGGCCCTCTATTCTTGGGAAGCTATTTACAGTGGAAGAATGTGCATACATTTAGGCAGCTTGCTCTTTTTTTTATTTTAAGATCAAGATTCGTTCCAGATTGGTAATTAAGTTTAGCTCTTTTGGTGACAGGAACTGCTCTGACAGCTGCAAATCATAATAATATGCATTTGTGTACATTTGTGCCTACATGCTTGTTCATTTTTGCTGTTGTAGCTAAGAATACAGCCAGTGACTTATGTACATTACTCTGTATCTTGAAATTGTTTTTGCAAACAGACAGTGCTTGCATAGTAAAGAGGGCTGTGCTCTGCTAAAGACATCTTCAACTTTCTCACAGACACCATCAAGATACTAACATCACCTAGGATGTTGGTCAGATCAGGCCTAATGTTAGCCCAGGGCTACAACCCCAAAATTAAGTGGTTGTTTGTCCTGACATGCTGCCTTTATGCTGCAGTGCATGCCCACACTGCTCTGGGGGAGATGGCTCTTGCAAACTGGGGCTATTCTGGGTGTAGGCATGCAGGCTGGGGAAGGCATGGAAGAGTCATTAGGAGCTGAGAAATGCAGTCCAAATCTTGCCAGAAGTGGTGGCAGATTGTGAAGTGAAAGCAAAAGAAATGCTCTAGGCAATGCATCCTGCTGGGGCAGCTTGTCCCAGCTGGCAGCACCAGCTGAGCAGGACTGTGCTCTCGGTGGGGTAAGGAAAAGGTTGGGAGCAGCTCCTGAGCAGGCTTGTGCTAGCCCCAGTGTGAGGACATGCCTGAAAGAGCCCACCCGCCTTCTCAAACATGTGCTGCAAGGCTCACACTTGTGTTTGGATGCTGATCACAAGTAGAAATGCCATCAAAATGTCGCTTTAGTTCTGGAAATTCAGCATAATTCAAAGACGGTTTTATGATGCTGCCAGCCCCAATTCCATTGATGGAAATCAAAGCATCCCAAAAACCAAATGATGAGTGACAGCCTGCCAGGGTTAGTCCTCCTAGGTGGTGGCACTGCTTGCTGAGCTGATGTGTGGGCATGCAGCAGAGATTCTCCACAGCTTCCCACTTGGCTCCAGGGACCGATGGCCACATCCTTGAACCCCACACAACCCAGTCTGCTCGTCTCTGATAGATCCGCGTGATAAAATCCAGCTTTGGTGGGATTTATTTTCATCCCTCTAATGAAAGTGTTTTGATTCAGTTTGCAGCATGGTTTAGACAGCAGGAAATTTAAAACCAGCTCAGTGTGCTGTCATCCTGAAAGCAGTGATTTGCTGTCAGCCCACCCAAATGGGGTGCAGGCTGGTGAGCAATGGAAAAGGCAGTTTGGGGGCTTCAGAAACATTTTCCTCACTAGAGCAGTGATTCCTTCTCAAAGAGCAGTCATCCAAAGTACCTCTCCCTAGCTGTGGCTGAAAGCCTGTCAAGCAATTCTGTATTCCCAAAAACTTCACTGAGATACTACTGCAGGCTCAAAAAGTGCAAGTAAAATGCAGCATGATTTTTTGAATAGGCAAACTGCAGCATTTACAATATGTATCAGATTGGTATTTTTAAAAATTTCTGTCATTTAATGTGGTGATCAGGCATCTCTATTCAGGCTCCACATGTTGCTCTTAAAGGCTTGGCCTCAGCAAGTCATAGAGTTGGGTCACAGAGCTGAATTGTGGTAGGTGAAAGAGGATGTGTAGGAGCTGAGTCTCCAAAAATACTTCTAGAATGAATGGGACATGGCCATGGTTGCTGGTGCTGGACTGTTGGACAGCTAAGCCCAGGCTGCTTGAGGAACAAGGGCTTCTAACCTGGGAATTATTTTCTGAATGTGTCCTGCTAGACCTGTCCAGCTAGAGAAGAGAGACAAGAATGCTCCAAACTTGCTTGGTCACAGACAAGTAGGAAAGCACAGCACAAATCCTGCTCTGCATCTGCCAGAAGAGTAATTGAATCTGAATCCAAACCTATGGGAAGCACCAGGCTGTTATATGTAAAGCGAGGGGTGAGGTCACCTGGTGGGGAACACATCCTTCTTCTTCTGCTGGGGTGAAAAATGATTTTTCCCTCACTCAGGCTTCCCCTCAAAAGCATCTGCTGTGGATTTCAGCCTCTATCAGGTATCTCCCTCCAGCCCAGAATTAAGCACTTTGTCTCCCTGAGTAGTGGCACCACACCATGACCACCAGCACAGCTTCTGGCTGGCCCAGCAGAATTTCACCATGGCCCTTGTTTCAGGGTGCCCATGGCTACCAGTGCCTTACAGATTTTTGGGCTCAAACACATCCTTTGGTTCATCATGGGCTGGTATGAGTATACCTTACCCTCCTATGCCTTCACCCACATCTCCCAGCCAGTTGATCCCACAGTTAAATGTGAAATAACTTACAAAATCCTGGTTTTTTTCCCTGTCAGAACATCAGCTAAATTTGGATGGAGTTTAGGAAGCTAACAGGAGCACTGGTTTTAATTTTAGGGGAGAAAAAACAAGCCTCCTAAGCTTGAATTTGTTTTCCAACTTCCACGACAGCAACCACATCCTCCCTTTTTGACTGCTTCTCCTTATCTGACAGACGGGGTCATGCCGCAGGGATAAAACAATATAGATTCACAGAGAGGCCTCACATGTTTATGGGGAACAGCTCCATCCCTGCATGGAGCTTTGGTGGGATTTATTTTCATCCAAAATCTCCTCAACGTGATTTCAAAAACAACTTTTTACTTCAGTGTTTCTTTGATGGCTGGTAGTGGGGTTGGGTCCTGCACTTCTTCAGAGAAAAGTGACCTTTAAGTCTCCAGTTTTGGAAGCTGTTCCAAACCATGGAGCCTGGAGTGCCAAAACCTTTTCACATTCAAATCTCTTTCAAGCAGAACAGGCAGAGGAAGACCAGAGTTAGTGCACTCAAACGACCTCATTTGCCACATCAGAGCACAGAACATTTATTCTATAAAGACCATCAGTATGTGTGCAGTATCCAGGATGTCTTGTTAGCCAGTTTTTTTGATATTACTTGTAATAAACCGGCTTTTATATGCTATGGTTTGGCTGGGAACAAATGTATAAATTCTTCAACATGCAAAATTTTGAGGTCCTGATCAGCAAAGCAACATTAGCACAAATGTAATTTTAAGTACACAGATATGGAGACCATCAAAACTTTCCACAAAAGTTGTTTTCCAGTGAAAAAATTAACTGTCAAGAATTCTGGGGTCAGAGGTAATTTTTTTTTCCTTTTTCAGAATTAATTTATTTGTGAAAGTTCTGCTTTTTGAGGAAAATGCCAAGTATTCCTTCATAATTCAAATACTTACTTTGAAAATAAAATTCTTAGATTCAGCTTGCTTTCCACAACAAATGGTGGACGTTTCAGATGCCTTTATATTCCCATTTTCTTTAATGGGCTTGGCCAAGTATTATCTCCGAGAACACAACTGGTTTTTCACATCAAGAGAGAAGGCTGTAGTGTATCATAGGAAAGAGGATCTGAGCAAGTGTGGTCAATTGAGGCAAATGTAAATATAAGGCACTTAAATGGCAATTCCTGCAGGGCAACACATTAGCATTTCTAACTTAAAAAGAAAAGAAAAGGAAAAAAGATTTAAAAATCCCAGCTTTCAACAGCAGAAAAACTTGCCCTTTATTGAGAAATGCCTAAACTTTTCTCTGGAAAATACTAATGAAAACAGCAATGCTTTCATTTTTGTTAAAACACCCAAAGGGGAAAAAAAAGCATTTCTGAAAAATTTCTGAAGAAGAAACTTCTGAGGAAAGTAAAATTGGGCCAAAGAAAAAGGGTTCTTTCTGGGTAAGTCAAAATAATAAATTTTCAAATTATGTGTCAAGCAGCAGCTTTGTCTCACAAATTCCTGCTAGCAGAAGCACCTCACAAGAAACAGGCACTTTTCTTATCTCTGAACTTTGCAAGTTCATTGCCAAGAGCATCAGTCCAATGGACAAAGGTTTGACTGGATGGGAGAGCAGCAATTCCTCATAAAATAATACATCATGTGCTTTGGGACCATGGATGCTCATGGCTCTGAGATCCAGAAACAGCTATAGATGGAGACACTTTTCCTGTAAAGATGCATTTATGGGTCTGCACTGAACCAAGGTAGCAGCCCACACTGCCCCATTGCCTCTGAGGAAGGGACAGGGCAGATGGCAAACATTTCCCTGCAGGGACAAATGGAAGCCTGGCCACCCCTCACTCAATGCAGGGTTTCCTGTGCATTTGAGAATATGTGGTGGTGTGTCTGTGTTTCACCAACTCTGTAACTCAGGATGTAGCAAATGGGTACAATAGAAAATTATGGCACCAGAGTCTGGGCTTGCACAGTCAGCAAGTTCAGTGCAGATTGTTCGAGGGAAAGAAAGTACTGCTGGAAAAAAAATTCCTTTAATGTAGGAACATCTTACTCCCAGGACATTCTTCAAGGTGCTCAACATTGCCCAAGTTACCTGGGCAGGTGTCCAGCCAGAGTATCTGATATGAAGTCAAAAGGACATGATTCAGCACTACCCATGTGGATAATGCAGCGTTTCACTTTTTTTTCCCTGCATGTTTAAGGCTGGGGGAAGAAAACCCCTTTTCCAGTAACTATCAAAATTTGGAGCCTGCAGCCCTGCAGCCAGATGCACTGTACAGCTTCCAGCTCTTCTGCAGTGAGTAGGTTCACAGCAGGAGATTGAGTTTTCTACAATAGCTCTTCATCCCAAGCAATGCTCTACTCCCCTCTGAAAGCCAAGGACACCTTACCCAACCCAAACTCCCACTCCATGGGGACACAGGACACAGTGCTGCCCTTCACTGGGTGCATCTCACTTGGCTGTAAGCTCTCTCTGAGTCTGTGGTGTGTTAATCTCTGCCCCCTTTCTGCTGCCACATTGTGCTGGCGCAGAACACTTGATTTAATCTCATGGTGAAACACAGATGTGTGTAACACAGGTGTGATGGGAACAGCAGACAGAATCCTTCAGAGCTCAGACTGCCTCATTCCCCCCTTGGAGATACGTGAAAAAAAACCTCAAAAAACTAACCCCAGAGTGTCAGGGCCAAAACTACCCCACACCTCATTCCCATGGTGTACAACGTGCCTAACAAGCAGACCTTTCAGAGCACAACCATTAAGATAAAAATCCCTCATCAGCTTTGCGGGCAGAGAACACAATGTTTTCCAGGTACTGCTGATAGCTGGCTGACATTCTAGCTCTCTGTGCTTCTGAGAGAGGAAACAGTGGACTCTTTTTTCTTTAAATTGGAACTGCTGAAAGTTTATTTTGTTGTTGTTATCACTTTCTGCTAGGTGTTGAGCAAAAGGACACAGAGCAAAGCAGAGGGGCTCCTGGAGAGAAGTGAGGATGCCAAGTACCTTCCTCCTCTTCTGCTTTGGTCCAAACTGAGCTGGTGGGGGTAGAGGCTGGGCTGATCCCTAAACTGGATCATCCCCAAAAGCTTTTGGAAAGCACTTTCCTTCCTTCTTTGACTATGTAGGGAGACCTATATAGGGGACAGCTACAAACCTGAGATGCTCCCAGGAAAAAAGCTTCTCACTCTCTCTCAGGGAATGCACTTTCAGAAGAAAAAGCAGTATTTTACTAAATTCCTTTATCAGTCTTCTGTCTCAGCCCCATCTGGAACCATCCTCAGGGATGTGTGACTATCACTGGAAGGCACAGGGAAAATATCACTGATAAGGAAACCTGACACATTAACAGGGGAGGAGTGGGATAAAAACAGAGAACAAATTATTAGCACTTGGGCACATAAACAAAATATTTAAGAAAAATAGAGAGAAGCTCTACTTTTGCCTCTGAAATTAATTTTAATGTAACATGTGTTCACTTCTTTATTTACTATAACAGTTAGCAGTCTTGGCTTAAAGGTCTCCAGTGTTATCCAGGGTTTGAATTTGCACTAATTTCTTCATCTATACTTTTCGCAGAATCAGCATGATGTAGTAAATGGAATGTGATTTTTAAAAAAAAAAAAAAATATTTAGAAAGGAGGCATCTCTTAGGACAAAATTATTTACAGAGCAAGGAGATGAAAGGGAGCTTTAGGGATTTTGTTTTTCTATCAAGGACAAAACAAGGAGAGAGTGAATAGGATTGAAACAAGCAATTAAGACTGCAAAGGAATCCTTCACCTCTGTACTCTGGAAGGTCCCAGTTCAGCAAAGTCCTGCAGTATGTGCTGGATTTTTAGGAACAATTTCAGTGTTTCAAGTCTGGTATAAATCTCAGTGTCCTGACAAAGGGATTTTCCATGGAGGTTGAATGGTCTTTGCAAAGATCCTTTAGTTCAGATTTTCACAGTGTTCGTTTCTGTGGTCCAAAAGAACAGCACACAAACATGCACACACAAAAACACAAGGAGTCACCAGGTTAAATTCTCAGACCTGTTTTAAATGAGAGATCAGTTCACCACCTTCTGGAGATGCCTTCCTCTCTCCATCCACTCTGGGGGGAGCTCAGGTTGGGTTTCTTTCTCTTTTTTAAGTAGCAAACAATGAAAACAAAAAAGACCACCATGACCTGCTGGAAATCTTGCAATATCTCCTGTTCCCCCAGCTCCTAGGTGGGAGTTCCCATTAGGGCTGGATTAAGCTAAATCAGATTATGCACCACAGACAATGGTGTCTGCAAGCTACGGACAAAAGGTGTCAGGGCAAATCTCCCCTCAAACCCACTAATATTGTCCTGCAACAGGGCTGTGAAATGAGCCCCTACATCAATGCTCCTCTTGTGGGCAGGCTGTGGTGTAACAGATCAGATGCAGGCTGGGAGTGTTTTGTGTTAATTGAAATAACATTTGCCAATACACCTACATCTATCCCGGGAGGAAACGAAGGGCAAGTGCCAGCTCTACCAACCAGCATCTTTCCCTAGATTATTTTCTTGTACTCCTTTATTTCATTTATTCTACCTTCTGTTGGCAGCCACAGGGCAAAGCTGCAGTTTTTGTAAAAAAAAGCACATTTTTTGTAAAAGTACTAAATTTGGTCAATCCTAAACGAGACAATCCCCAGCTTTTCCAGTGTCACTGCCAGTGCCAGGTTTAGATTGGATATTAGGACAAATTTATTCTCTGAAATAGGAATAGCCATTGGAACAGCCTTCCCAGGGAAATGATGGAAACACCATTCCTGGAAGTGTTCAAAAAATGTGCAGATGTGGCACTGGAGACCTGATTTAGGGGTGGACTGGACAGTGCTGAGTTCATGGTTGGACTCAATGATCTTAAATTCTTTTCCAACCTTGACAATTCTATGAGTTATTACAATACCTGGATGTGCTCGAGCAATGCAGCAGAAACATTTCAAGCTCCCCTTCTGTGAAGGGCTCTGTGGTGTTTGGGGACATGGCACCAGTTTGAAACACCTGTAACTGGAGGTATATTCCATGTGCTTGTGTGTATGAATGTGTGTGCACTGCATGCATGAAGTCTTCCTTCTGAAGCTCCTCAGATAATTACAGAAAATATGAAACTTTGCAGGCCTTGATGAATCAAAACTTCTAATTGTTTCCACCTTTTTAAAGCACAGTCTTCAGTTTTGCAATTTATAGTTTCACATTAAGATAACCATGAACTATTTGGGCTGTTTTTTCTGACTAAAGCCATTTATATACAGTTCTCCACTTCAAATCTTCCTCTCCTAACAAATGATGCTCCTGAGCAGGCATGGGCTACTAGATTAGGCAGTTGAAAACTGTGGACTTTAGCAGTGCCTTGGATAGAAAATCCCAGTTGATTTAAGTGCTTACAGTTGCCTAGTCATAACTGTTAGCATAAGAGAAGTTACTTCACACTAACCCTCTCTTTAAAAGAAGATGCCCTTATTAAGGCATTTGGAAGCCAGCAGAGTCTTTTCTGTCCTCTCTCAGCTTTTACACAGCTGAATCCTGACCTACATTACGTCAGCTAACCTTGAGTTTGATATAGAGCAGGGTGAAAGCTGGCTTATCGCCTGTCTTATAAACAAGGAAGGCCTGAGAGCAGTTCCCCCTCAGACCTGGGCTGATGTCACTGTATTGTCTGTGTATTACTCATGGCAGACACTTCTGCAAAGAAACTTGGTGCCCAAGAAGGCTGGAAACCAAAATATACCAGCCACTGAACCTGTCCTTCTGCTGGAGAGTGCTAACAAATGGAGAGACCATTACCACTATCAGTACCACAGGGAAATCAATACCCAGGGCAGAATTTCTTCTCCCTCTTGCACTCTTGTGTTATTAAAAAAAAAACAAACAACCAAAACAATCAACACAATCTTTAGCAGTAGAGCAACTTTGCGTATTCCTGACCAAATGCAGCCCACATACAATACACTTCTATTAACAGATGCCAGAATTTAGTTTTATCTGGAATAATGATGAGACATGACTTACCCTTCAGTGGCAAAAACAATGGTGAACAAACATTCTGAAGTAACTTTGTGAAGTTTTCTTCACTCTTTCTGTGATAGTGAATACACCACAGAGGAGACCAGGGCATGGTCCTGCAAAGCCCTGTTTTCCTGGAAATGCCCACACACAAAAGGCCAGTGGGTGATATGCCACCAGAAATGGTTGAGAAAGCATTTTTCGCAGATTTTGCTAGAAATTAATGGCAAATGCAGTAGGCATCACCAAGAGGACACCATGGCAATGTCCATGCTGAGGAATTATCTGACCCATTGACTTCTCCCTCTGGAAAGAGGTGGGAGGCTTGCAGGAACAGAATGGAAAACTCAATGTGGAGAAACTTCCCATCTCTCCCAGGTATCATAATAGCAGTGTTGAAGAATTAGATGAATATTAGAAGTTAGGAAGGAATTCTTTATTCAGAGTATGGTGAAGCACTAGAACAAATTGCCCAGAGAAGCTGGGGCTGCCCCATCTCTGGAAGTGTTCAAGGCCAGGTTGGATGGGGGACCCTGAGCAACCTGGTCTGATGAAAGGTGCCCATAGCAGAGGGAATTTGAGCCAGGTGGTCTTTAAGGTCCCTTAACAGCCAAATCATTCTGTGATTCTAAGGACATGGACTAAAACCAAAATATAACCAAACAAAAACATTTATGTCCCAATCCAGCAAAGTTACATTTCTAATTTCATTTCTGAAGAAGTCTTTCCCAGTAATCCTGTACCTTTGTCCTGTGACACTGGGGGCTGTGCCCTGCTACCCCAGTGTGGGGCAGAAGCAAAAAGCCTCATCTGAAGAGCAAAACTGGGGCTGCTGCCAACCCAGTGCCTCCTCTCTCTCAGCTGGTGCTGAACCTTTTGAGTTCCTCTAAAGCAGCCTCATCACCCACTGTCCTTGGCCCAGGGATCCTCCCACTTTCGGCATTCCCACCACAGGAGGCCTCTGTGCATGAGTGCAAAACACTGCAAACAGACCACCACATCTTTTTCATCATTATTCACTCTGAAAAATGTGCTTTGGCAAAGGCATCTCCTTTATTACTGTGAAACCCAACTGGAGAAACAAAAGATAAATGAGTATGTCTAATTCAGCAGCACAGTTTAGAAATAAGGTCCAGTCTACCCCCTGATGCAAGAGTGCACCATTTTTAAACTTTGGCTAGAGATGCTATATTGTCAAATACACACACACAGAGGTCAGTAGAGTTCAGTCTGATTTTTTTTCCTCTCTAGCCACTATTTAGATTGCTGCTCAAAAAATTTACTGCTTTATGCTCAAATTATATTTACATTTGAGCATAGAATTTCAGCATGGGCAGGGGAGGAGAGCATATTTTCTTCATTGCCAGCTGTCAATGGTTTTTCAAAATGCTTATTTCTCAGAAAATTTCCACAAACTTTCCATTGTGATCAAGGGACACTTATCTCAAACCACTTAGAAATTGACAGGACTGCACAGTAGGTCACTCTGACCACATAGGAATATTTAGCCAGAAAGGATGAGGGGGAGGATTACGACTCTGTCTTTGGTACTCCTGACATGCCAGCCACTGTACAATCCATCCTTCAGAGTATTTACATTCCTGAAAATAAAGGCACTTTAAGATGTGTTTTAAGCAATTTGTTGGAATCTAGTAAAAGAAAAAATCATTTAACAGATTCACTGCAGTAATTCTTATTTATTTTATCTTCCATTTTATTATTTTGCAGAATTGTGAATGTTGGTGCTGAGATAGAAACAGGACTTTATTGGCACTGCCAGTGGTTCAAAGATGAAAAGGCCTCGAGAGGCCTTTTGTTATCAAATTCCACTTACCCTCCCTGTTGTAACTTTCATCACAGCTGAAGGGATGGTGCCAAAATCTGACTTCACTTCGGAAAGTGCCAGGAGACACCACTGGCGTTGCAACAGAAGAAAGAGAGGGGGAAGGAGACAAACTTCAATGCTGCCTGCCTGGGAGAAGGGGAAATGTCTAAGGGAGAAAGAAAATGGCTTAGTGTTGCTTCCCAAAACTTCCCTGAAGTTGCTAAGCAGGTGGAGGAGATGAGGCCAGAGCCACACTTTCCAAGAATTGCTTTTCAGACAGTTTCCCTGCCAAATGGGGAAAACGAAAAGTTCCCACCAAATGACTGCAAAGTCTGCCCTCGTTTTTGCACCAGCTCCTTCCTCGGGTCTAAAGCAGATGAGAAAATCCAGCCCAAGAGCAGCTGAGCAGGCAGCACACTGCTGCTTCCCCGAGCACCTCAGAAATCGACAAATCTGGTTTTCCTTTGCCTCAGTTTCTGCCCAGTGTCTCTCCAGTGATGATGTGTTGCTGTTTGAAGAACAAGCTTTTGGGGTCAGGCACCACTCTGCCACATGTTTGAAAAGTGTATAAAGAACAACAACTCCCAAATCTATATTTGCATGTATCAGTAATGATGTTAATAATAATATTTTCACGACCAGAGCCAACATCTTCAGGACTGACAAGAAAGTTTTGTTGCATCCAGTCTTGGGTACAAACACGGGACCTTTCAGAGTGTGTTTTCCAAGTTTAGATGCTCACCATTATCTTAAATTCAGCCTCTTCTTGCTCTTCACTTAGGTTTTGATCAAAATGCAACATCTCAAATTACTAATCATTTTACAATATCATGACTTATTGTGTTTGCTCCTCAGTTTTTCCTGATTGTGCAATGGAAATAAGGCTGCTTACTCCACTGTGATTTCTCAAAACACTTTTAGTGACTCCAGAAAAAGCCATTTGTGTGCTAAAACTTTATTAATATTGTGAAATTATGAATAATCAGCATGTGCCAGCAATTACCACATAAACTTGTGTCCTTGGGCCCCTTTTTACTTGACAGGTCTGTCATGTTAAAGGTGAGGTAAATTCAAGACAGCAATAGTTATTGAATAACAATTAGATGAGGACTGTTATTTGGTAGAAAGAAAGACATTTTAGACTAATCCACCAACAGAAGATCCTGGTAATTGGGAATAAAAATGTCCACACATGGAGTTACTCAGGGACAACTACTGTTTCAGGGTTACTCTGGAACAGCTTCTTGTCTAGAGCAGGGGGAAGCCCCTGGGTAATGTCAGACACCAGAGCACAGAGAACAGCGATCTGCCAGGCACACAGCCAGGACTGAGCATCGTGCTCCATGTCATTAAAAGCAGAGCTATTCTCCTTTCCTATTGAGAAATTGTGGGAGATAGAAGTGGGCAGCTCACCTGGTGTCCTTCAGAGGTGGTCAGGAGCAGATATGAGAGAGGAAGCCTGAGGCAGATGAGCATGACACCTCCTGTGGCACCTGCCTGAAACTCAGGGATCTCCTGCTCTCCTGAAGATATTTTTGCATCTGCATATTTATTAGGTCTTGAAGAAATTGTCCTTTGGACCTCCATCTAAATAGTTTTGATTAAGTTTTTACCTTTGGGATAACGTCTCATGGTGGTGAGAACTGTGTTTGTGGCATCACTTCAGTTGATGTCCGCTGCTCCATAGGTGGAGGAGACTGGGCAAAAATGCTCAATTCTCTCCTCAAACCACTCAGGTAGACAAGACCTTTCTCATCACCTTCACTGGGAATTGGATGGTGGTCCAAAGCTGATCACAGATTCCCTCAGGCCCTACAGGAAAACCTCCCCTTTCATCCTCAAGTCTCAAACTTCAGGACTCAGCTGGAAATGGAATCACTTTTCCTCTGGCCCACACCTACTTGTAATCACTGGGAATCTTTCACTGCACTTCAAAGCAAGCTCTTACCTGCTAACAGCACTCTGCCCACTGAGTGCATGGAATTAGCTGTACACTTTGTCAAGGAACCAAAATAACAGTAAGATATATTTGGTGTCTAAAATGAGTTTATATTCCGTGCTCTCCTCCTGCTCCCTGCTGCAAAATTCACGTGCTACTTCGTATTTCAGTACCTGACAGACTGGGCTGGTTTAAGGCAGCACCAGAGAGAGAGACAAACATCTTTTGTTTGGTGCTTATCTGCTTCTCTCCTGCCCTCTCTCCACCCCTCTCTCTTGCTTGAGATAAGTTCACAGCTAATCATGAGAGATGTCAGATAAAGTTACTGTGAATTGAAATCCTGCAAGGCTGAAAGGAGCACTGTTGTTCCTTTCTCAAGCAGGTATTGTATTTATACAGTCAAGCGAACAGGAGATGCAAAAAAGATCATTCCCTCAAAACTTGGCTGGTAAACTCTCCAGAGAAAGATAAATGATATTTAATTTTTTTTTCTCTTGATATAGAGCCAGCAACATGCCACTGGTGCAAAGCAGTTATTCGAATCTTCTTCCCTGCCCTTGCAAATGCTCCAGGTTTTGGTCTGAAGCATCCAGGCATCCCCAGTGCCCCAGCTGGCCACCACAGAGCCTCTGAGAGGGACCTGTGGCAGGGGATGGACACAAAACAGTTAAAGGCATGCTGCTAATGTTTTACTCATCGATGCCTCTATAAACAATCCCCCTCCACTGGAATGGATGAGTTTTGATATTATTGTTTGGTGTGCAACAGTGATCTCTAGTTAATTAGTAATACATGGGGGTTTTTTTCCCCACCTGTTTGCTCAGGTTGCGTGAACATTTAGGAGTTATTTAAAGCAGAGACAACAAGATGACAGACAGCCTTGCTTTCGTGGGAACCCGTGGGTCTTCCAGCTGCAATTTTGTGTTTGTAATGAATAGTGACAGGGTGTTATTACACCTAAGTCCTCCCTGTCCCAGCCAGTGCACACAGGAGCACAGACAGGGGCCGTGACTCAGACCCACACGGTCAGTGAGCAGAACTGCGTGGGAAAAGCAGAAAAGGCTGGGGGAAAGGTAAAACTCAACTCAGATTTGCGGGCATGTGCTCCAGCTCTGCTGCACTAACAGTGCAGTGCCCAGCCCCATGGTTTGCCTGTTGCCTGGCCGTTTCTCCATGGCCTGTCTGCCTTCCAGCAGCCACTTTGCCATGCCAAATCCCTGTAAGCCTTACTGAGACAGGGCAGGTTCTTCCAGCCATAAAATGGTGCCAAGTCTCTACTCAGCCACAGACAAAGATTCAGACCCTCGCTGATTTTTAACCCCCTTATCTCAGTACTTCTCCAAGTGTTGGAAAGAGCTCCAGGCTGTTCTTCTCTAAGGGTAGATGGAGATATTGCCCAGCCAAATACCATCCCCAGTCTGCATTGCAAGGCTTCCCTGAGATCAAAGTGAACAGCAGGACTGAAAATATAAATATGGTCATATTAAGCCATGTGAGGAAAGACTGCTGAGATCAAATCTAGTCCTGTAGTGAGCATGAAGCCTGTCCTGTTCAGGGGTTGTGGGATTTCACACAGGTACTCCACTTTCTGCTGGCTGCTGCTTCGTGTCTCCAACACAGCTGGAGCCACTCTGTGAGCAGAGGCTGCATGGGCTGAGCACAGAATCTTCCTTAGGAACCACTCCCTGATGCTCTGAAAGCAGCAATTTCAACTTGGACCAGCCATCCATAATAACCACTGCAAAGGTGTGTCCTGGAGTTACCCTGCTACGTCATTTTATTTAGGATGCAGTTCCACAGCCAAGTGAGAGAGGAGGGTGGAAAAGTGATGTCTAACTTTGATCCTTCTGGAAAATACTCTCTCAGTACACAGACTTGCTATTCCCAGCTGATACAGGGTGACAGGGTGAGGTTCCTGGGATAAAATACTCAGATGGAGTTGGAATACGGAATATGTTCAAGTAATTACTTGAAAATTATCTTTAGCAGGCATTTCCTGTTAGGTGCTGTGCATGGAGGCCCTCAGCACCCCAAAGGGAGCAGATGCCCTCCTGTCCCTGGGTGAAACCCCCACCAACTGATGCTAGCCTAAATCTGCCCCTAGATTTCAATGCCAACATGTTTCCCGTCAAGCATTACTCATTAAAAGCTCATCCCTTCTTTTTTTGACCACACTTGAGACACAGAGCTAACAGAGAGAAAAGGATCCTATTTATAACACATCGTATCATATGGTTAATTTAAAAATGGCATTTGTCAGTGAAAGCAGTAATTTTTTCAAGATGCTCACAGAGGGCTCATGAACAAATAGCCCCCAAAATTACAGGCCTATAAACCTCACTTTGACTCAAGTAACTTGACAATGTTCACTGCAGAGCTATTTGGGGATGGCTATTTAAACACAGTGAGCAGTTCATTATCATTTGTGTTTTCCTGCTAAGCTTTCACTCTTTTGTTAAACCCACTTCAGTTCCCGATTGAGACATTCACAAACCTGCCAGGTCACTCCTGCTTATCTTTCCCATGACACCCCCAGTGTCCCAAGGAGCCGAGGGCCATGTCAGTGCATTTCCACATAAAGCAATTCTTCTGGCTGAGCGGAGGCATTTCCCCTTTCAGGGGTGCTGGGCCCGGTTTCAGAGCAGACACTATGACAGATGCAGGGTGCATTTCCCAAGCAGAAAAGAGGTGGAGGCTGCGGGATGAATGTTAAATGTACCATAGGCCCAACATAAAAACAGACCAAACATGCTTACGAGATTTATACCAGCGCTTTACTTTCTCTGCTGGTCAAAGGTTCAGGCGCTTCTAATACTTTCCCAAGGCACGTTGACTGTGACAGATTTTAAAGAAGAGGCTCCTGAAGGAGTTCAAGGCATAAATTGAATTACAGTATGCTTGGCCTGCGGTTGCTAGGGAGATCCCAGATCCGAGGAGAAAGTTCCTGGTGATTTTTCACTGTTGTTTGAAGGCTGTGAAATTAAGGCTTTGTGTGGTGCTCACCGAGACAAGGCTGTGCTTGGCGTTCACCATTGACATCAAGCTGGATTGGCCCGGAGGGGGCAAATTTTTATGAAACAGATATGACAAAGCAGCATTTTGATCAAGTCATCGCTCTCTTTTAAAAGGGCCACTTTCACTTTTATTCACACTGAGTGATGGACATTCCTATTTAAGCACATTCAGCTGCAGAGGCCTGAAGCTCAGAGCAGGAGCCCAGGCTGCCCTGAGCTCTGGGAAGGTTAGGGACTGGGATCAGGGCTTCACAGCTAATCCCGTTACCTCTGGCATGGGTGGAAGGAAATTCCCAGCACTGAATACACCAAACTTTAAGAGAATTCATGTCTGGCACTGTGTTTCGCAGACAGAGTCTGATTTCAGCTCATTTCATGGGCTTGAGCTTTTGCAGGATTTGGGAGGAATGAATTTCAGCTCTTTGGGGTCACACAGGCAGAGCAGAGCCCTCAGAGAAGACAAGGATTGTTTCCAAGGGAGCTGGAGGCCAAACAGCTTGTGCAGAGCCACCTGCAATCCCATGAACACTCTTCTGCTTGCACTCAGCCACACATGACCATCACCTGTGCTTGGACAAGTTTTCCGTGGTCTGTGCTGCCAACAGCATTATCAAAGGGCAGCTTGGGCAGCTTTGGTTGTGCTTGCAGAGCAGGTGCTGAAGACAAATCAAAGCTAAACAAGTGAGAGTCTGAGATCCCAGGGCCACTCCCAGCAAGCCCAAATATCCCATGTTTAGTAGGACATCCTGAAGACTTCTCAGCTCTATATACAAAGAATGTTGTCAAATCATGGATGCCAAGATTCTTTCCTGTGACCCTCTCAAAAGAAGGTGAGAAAGAGAGAAGGATAAAAATTGAATAGGAGACTTGCAGAGCTGAGCCTGCTGCTCCTGCTCCCATGGAAGAAATGCTATGTGGGAGAAGGAGTGACTGACCACAGATGTCAGTCTTTTCTTCCCAGCCACCTTTGTGTCTCCTCATGACCTTGCACTGCCCCTGGAGGCAAGACCCTTTCCCAGCTGAGAACACCAAGAGCCTTTTCCTTGCAGAGGAGTCACTTTAGCTGGGAAAGAGTGCCTCCTTAGGGCAAGGTGATGCCACCAGAGCTCACCTGGAGTGATCTGGTAAGGCAGTTCCCAGCACTGTGAACCCTTCAGACCAGTTAGAATGTCAGATGACTTTGCCCAGCTATCACTGGAGCTGAAGCAGCACCAGTCAGCGTAGTAGGTATCAGCTACAAATAGTGGAAAGAGAGTTAGGATGAAAATTAAACATCAGGATTAAAGTAAATGAGGAATAATTTTAATAAATTCTATCTGGAAAGTTTATTTGCTCTAATTTCCCCTAAATCACTTCATCTCCATCCTCTGACCCCACCCCACAGGGACTGATGCTACCCCTTAGCTAACACCATTTGGCATGTTGCTTGGTATTTGAAGCACAGCTGGACTTGTCTTCATTTTATAAAATAGTAGGGGAACTTTGCAAACACAAAAACCCTCCCAGACTGAACCCCTCTACTTCTTTTGTGCCTGCTGTGCACAAAAATGTCACTTCTGTTTGCTGAGAGGAGCTAAGTGAGTTAAGTATGGATGCGGAGAGCTTACATTCACTCCAGCACCGTTTGCTCTGAAACATT
>JAOTIY010001451.1:61518589-61581090 GCA_027123655.1 Muscicapa comitata
ACCTGAGGCAAAAGGAAGGAGGCTTAGTGGAACTGAAGGCAGCAGACAGAGATCTTTCTCAGGGTTAAACCCAGTGGCATCCAGGGAACAGAGAGTTTGGGTTTCACTGAGGTCTGGCTTGCCAGCACTACAGCCCTGCCATGTTACTTGTTGCAATCATTAGTAACTCCAACAGGATTCAAGAGACAGAATAAAGCAGGCATTGCTTTTGACCAAAAGTCCAGACTCTCCTGCAGAGGTCAGGCCTTGGAGATGGCTGAGACAAAAGCAGGTGAGCCCTTTCAAATGCTGCTTTTGAAAAAAAAATTCTGCAGGTCTTCCAGAGAGCTCCCCATTTCTGCCTTTCAAGATCCTTCAAATGTAGAGAGTTCTTACAGGGATTGATTGATCTTGACAATGTTAATTTCACCAGCAAATCCATAATAACCATTTGATTTTTCATCTTTCCATGGCTGCATGCCTGTCTCTGGCTGCAATGTCTCTGTCAGCACCAACCCCTGTCAAGCTGTCTTACACTGCCTCTGAGTTTGTTCCTGAGCCAAACCCCCTCAGCATTGGTTGCAAGTTATCTGCTGCAGATCTCAAAAAAATAAGGGTACTTTAAGAACTGTGAGTGGTTAAAACTTTCCTGTGGAAGCATACATAATGATGTTTTTCTAGGCAAATATATATACATATATATTTATGTTTATATCTCCATATATGTATGTTTAAAGTTTTAATAATTGAAAATGTTTTGCTTCTTTTTGTTTCTAATCAATAACCCAGAAAAATGCAGTGAACTGTTCTGGGGAAAGTCCTTCCCCAGTCTAACATCTCTACTAATGAGCAGTTCCCCCAGCAGACTCCTCACCTCCAGTGGAGGAAGCCACCACAGGCAGAGGACAAAGGCAGGAGCTGCAGTGTGTGGCCAGCAGCCACCTTGGCACCTCAGCCCCCAGGCTGTGCTCACTGCCAGGGCAAAACCTTTCTGTGAGTGTCACAGCCTGCTCCAGACCTGCTGACCTCCACTGGTTGCTGCCCCTGTATCACCTCCTTGGAAGTGACACTGCTGCAAACCTCCAGCAAATCTCTGCTGCTGGCCTCCCCTGCACAGGTGGAAGGGATCCCATCACCTGCCTCTGGGAACGGCTTGTGGTGGAGTTTCTCAGTGGTGCAACACTTTTATCTCTGTTCCATTAATTTCTAATCTATCCCTTTCCACCCTCTGCTCCCCCTCCCCCCAGTATAACCCTGGATAGAGAAACAGCTGCAAATAAAGAGGGATTTGCTCTTGCCTCTTAAAAGACAACTCCTCATTCAGTTTCTCTTTTAGTTGTGAGTGCTGTTGGTAAATGAGACAGATGTCACCTAAGGAATCACTTCCATTCATTCCCTCACACACTGGACAAGTGGCAATACCTACAACTTCATCTCCTTACACACTCCTTAATTCACATAATTTCTTTTTCCAAATCACTGAGCTGGTCCACACACACAAAAAAAAAAAAAAAAAAAAAAAAGAGTGAATAATATACAATGCACCAGGGTTTCTATATTTTTCCCTTCAGGCATCTTTATCTAGAATTTAAAAGCCATTATTAAGTAATGATTTCATTTTATTTTATGTTTTAAAATAATGAAGGCTAATAAAATTGATTTCCAAAGCCATCCAGTTTTAAATGTAATAAATCAAGCTGTAGACATACTGTGTGTGCATGTCTATGTATGCCAAACTCAAATTAATACATTGCTGTTTTTCACTATTATAAAATGTGGTTTTATATTTTTTTTTAATGCCAGCTTGATTAATTGGTCCCCTAACTGAACATTCAGGCTGCTACTGTGGCAAAATGTTTTGTGGGTTCATTGGGCGATAGATTATTGTAAAGAGCTGAGTAATTAACTCTGTTGGGAGTCATATCAGGCACTGGGGTTCAAACCAAGCCATTATGACTTGCTGTTAGAAATGAACCAAATGCCAGGGGGTAAATTCATACCTGGTGTAATCCAGTACTCAGCCCACTGGAGTTAGTGCAGGAAGGGGTTTTACTTGTGCCTTATGTTTTCACTTGCACGGTGCAAAGGTTAAGGCTGTCAGGCCAGGCTGTTTGAAAGCTTAACGAGAAAGTATTATCACTGTTTGCAGAGTCATTCTTCAAATGTTTTCAACATAAAACAGTTTATTAAATGTCTGGCAGTCTTTCACTGAGAAATGCCAAGATGTGAATTCTCCCCTTCCTCGCTGTTATTTTAATACTTAGCACCTCTGCAAGCAAGGGGAGAGAAAGAGAAGGAAATCCCCAAAATAAATAAAGCCTGATACTCAAAATGCAGCCACGCAGAACTGCAGGAGGGATCCAGGCCCCATCATGGAGGTTTGCACTGGGAAGGGCTGTTGGACCAGGAGCCAGTGGGTGCCAGCAGCCTGGAAGAATCACACAGGCTGCACATAAGGAACCTCCTTCAGACAGCCACTGTGAACTCTCCAGTGTGTAATTCTCCTTCCCATTACATCTCTTGGCATTTCCCTGATGTGTTCCAAGCTTAAGGGCAGCTCTGGCCTGTGTGATGCATTGCCTGGGCCACCACCTTGAGCTGAGGGCACCAATGGCACCAGCCTTGTCCCCACCATATGGTGGGACTGCTGCACTCTGTGCCCAGCAGTGCCAAAAAGGCCTTCACAATGATTTCTAATACTCTGAGATGCCAGCAACCTGAACTTGGTACTGGCTCCTCATTGCACAAAGAAAACAAATATTGTTCCCCAGCAACAAACAATGATTTAAACTTTTAAAAGCTTTTGGAAGAGCAAGGAGATGCCTCTGTATCTCTAAATGATTCCCAGGAGAAGGGGAGTCCAAAAGAAAGAACACATAATGGAGAACTTTGGGAAGAAATGAAAGAGACCCTGGAGAAGACTGAAATCTATTTCACAAATGTTGCTTTATTGTGCTGGAGAAACACTTCTCCTAAAAAAAAAACAAAACAAAACAATAGCACAGAATAGAGAGATTTAAAGTTTATGACTGCAACAGTGTAAAGAAACCTGGTTCAGAAACCTCACCTAAATTAAGGCATTGCTCTCAGGGTTGGGAACAAGAAGGGGAGAAAAAGGGAGTGGGATGGGTATGTGCATGCTGTGGAGTGGAACAACCTGCTCATTATCTCCTGTATGGAGGAGAGAGGTGTTAGTGGGTGATTCTTTGAGAAAATGAGACAGCACCAGTGCTGGGGGCCAGCAGGCAGCAAAGCAGGCAGCTGGTACAGTAACCCTCTCAGTGAGGTCCAACACAATAAAAAACAATGTCATGAGACGGAGATTGGCTCTCTGTATCTGCAGCCCCATCACTGTGTCCATGTCCTTCCTTTGGTGGCTCTAGTTCTCAGGATGACAATCTCAACAAAGAGATGCAAATAACTCTTCTACTCAAGGAGAAGAGGCTTCTCCCTAGATGAGGGGTGCAGAGTCACCTCAGGTTTTGGCTGTTCAGTTTTTTTTCATTTGTGATGTCTTTGATTTAATGAGGACATAACATTCCAGGCTGAAGCTCAGCTCACCAAAGCACAGCTGACATCTGATATGATGCAGCTTGCTGCAAATTGCCACCCAAGGAATGGCATTCTACTAGCACAAGTATTTGCTACAACACTTCAAGAATTTGGTCAGAACTTTAGCATTCACACAATATGCTAACAAGCATCCTTCTTTTTTAAATGAGGAATATGAGATCAAAGGTTTTTTCCATACATTGTTCCTCCAATTATTTTATCAGGACCATTCAGCAACCAGGACCAAGTGAGAGCCCCAGGGATTCAAATATTTGTTTCTTCTTTAAAAAAAACAAAAAAAAACCCCCAAAAAACCCCAACCAAACAAAAACCCCCCAAAAAGCAAAAACAAAACAAAACAAAAAAAACCAAACACCCAAAAAACCAACAAAAAAGGACCCTTTTAAAATCAGGAAAGAAGCTTCCAGACACAGGAAAGAAGCAACAACAGAACAACAGAACAATGCACATTTATACATTTCCAGATTTGTGATGTAGCTTCCACTTCTATGTGGAGTACTGTGTGGCAGGCAGCTAGAGCCACACTTTGGAGTAAATTCTCTTTAAAGACAGCCAACTCTGTAGATTAAGACCCCCACCTAAATCACAACACTTTACATAACAGCTTAGTGCAGTAGATAAATAAAAAGGTATTAATGAAACAGGCTGCTACAAGGACAAGAGGTCATTGCTGGGCTCATGGAGAACACAGAGAGTTGGAGCCTTTATAGTAACTTTGTTGGATCCATCTGAGACAGATAAAAGAAATTATTTCTCATCCAAAAGAGATGAGAAAAGAAAAAGATGTAAAGGGAGAAACACTTCATTTTTTCTCAGAAACATGCATCATTAGGGAAATATCATCTTCCACTGTTAGAATAAATTATTGTGCAGTAAACATATGCTGCTACTTGTTGTAGTGGAAAAATAGAAAGCATCTACTGCTTTTTGTGGTTATCAAGTTAAAATGGATGAGGAAAATGAATCAGCTTCATAGCCACTCTTCCAGTTATGTCCTGAAAGCACAGATATCCATATGATGTTCACAAAATGAAAGAGAAATTTAATTTCGAGGGATTATTTAATCATTCTGCCAATGCCCAAGCAGGAAGAAAGAATGAAGAAGGTAGGATATTTGATTACCTGTCTACCCTGTACCATGCCAGCTAGAACATTTTTCCCACAGCTAGTCCCTGGGGTCAAAGTCTATTGACTTACATTGATGTAAGTACAAAGTCTGAGAAGTACACGGATTTTCTTCCAGTTTCTGCATGTCCCATCCCTGGAAGTGCTCAGGGTTGGATGGGGCTCTGACCAACCTAACCTAGGGGATGACATCACTGCCCAGGGCAGGGAGGCTGGAACTAGATGGTCTTTTAAGGTCCCTTCCAACCCAAAACATCCTGTGATTCTGTGGCATCCACAGGGCTGATAAAAATCACAGAGCACTCTGAATCACCATCAGGAATGCTGGGAGTCAAGAAAAACCTGGGGGTTTGCCACTTATAGAGAGCATAATGCAATTTCTTTTCCTTTCAATGGATCCCAGGGATGTACCTTACCTTGAACAGATAGATTTTTCATTAAAATTTTCCTCAGATTGCAGAGAATACAATAATAATGGTCTCTCCTTTAATTTCCTTTCTCTACAGGTTAAAACTTTGAGGGAAAGAAGATACCTAGGAAGATTTATTTAAAATACTAGGGTAGGATGTTCACTTTAACTGAAAGATTTAAACTCCAAAAGTATTGCAAATGTTGCCATTAGGAAAGGCACCTAATTCCTGAGGAGTTATGCACAGGCTGCTTGGGAAAACTTGGGTTTCCTTGGCTATCAGCCTTGTTATCTAAGCAGCATCCATTCAGTAACAACTCAGACAGACCAAGGCATATGAAAGCTGATTGGTGTATCTCACATTTTTCCTCCAAAATATGCAAATATCTGGTATGCAAATATAAAATAAGCATTCATATGTATACATACAAATTACTGTGAGTAACAAGCACAGATGTTTGACTTACAGATTCACAGGTTGATATGATTATCTCATGTAAATGAATATAATTCAGTCTATTCCCCAACACAGATATGAGGATTTACATTTAGAGTCACTCTTGTGAAACCAGGGGCCTTTCTCTTATTTACATCCCCTGTAGTCATGATCAGAATCTGCCCCACCCGTAGCAGAGGGGAGTGAAAAATGGGATGCAAATCTCAGCTCATTTCGCTGCAGTGTGGATGCAAATGCCACATGCTATGTTATGTGGAGTAAAAGTGCTCCAACATCATCCTGCCTTATCAGAGCTCCCTCCAAACACTGGATTTATGAGCTGCACATTAAGCCCCTTGATTTATGAAGCTTTCTCTGCTCAGGTTTGCTGCTTTGCCCCAGGGACCGTATCTGTGTCCATAGGCACTTTCTAAGATTTCTGTGCGCTACCCAAACAAAATGCCCTTTCATGAGGCCAAATGCATCACATCAGGAAAGCAACTGTATTTCTTTCACAAGGGTTTAAGCTCCATCAGCTCTCTGAGGCTCAGTAGCGGCTTCTGGAAAATACTTAGCCCTGTGTATACCAGAGTGATAAATTAATACAGAAATGTTCTTTTAATTTAGAACTGCCCATGTTTCTGTCACTGGCCACAGGGCACCCTGACAGGAGCACAAGGCCCCTCTGTTTGTGTCACCAGCCTTAATGCAAAGTAGGTAAACTCTGACGCAGGCTCTTTTCCAGCAGTGTAGCAGCTTTTTCCTTTTATTCACCCCTGAAGTGGCATTTTGATGCACTCAATATGTGCTCAGTGCAAGTCCAGGAGAAAAAAAAAAAATTCAAGGAAATACCAACTCCCACAGGTTCTTCTGTTTTCAGGCAATAGCACGCTCTAAATGGACCTAAGAATTTATCAGCATCTGTGGGAGAACTGCACCTCACTTGAGTTTCCTTGGACAGAAATTACATAGCTGGCAGAGAAAGGCACCTCTATCATATTTTCACCTACCACTATATGTAAAGGGGGATTTTATTGGCATGTGTGCTGCAGCTCAGACTTTGTTTCAACAAGGCAACTGGGAAATCAGCATTTTAACGTTAACAGCCATTACCATTGCTTTGAAATTATATCTGTGTTATGTGGGATGTGCATACTGTATCCAAAGATGGAAGTAGCTCAAAAAAAAAAACATATGTGCAGCAGAAAAAAAAAGATAAGGATAAAGGTAGGTTTTTTTCTGTCACTAAGCACTGACACACCTTTTCAGTTGAAAGGGAGAAATATAAATAAATTTCTTCTAAAAAATAATCATCTATCTGGGCACCAGCCCAGTTTTCCAGTGCCTCATATTTTTGCCTGACTTACAAGCTATTTGTGTCTTTTTCATTACAAATGCCCCAGCTTCTGGGGGCCAAAACCTTGACTAATAAAAATAACAATGATGATAAAAAGTTAATTATGTGCTCATTTTATTTGTAGATTGCATCCCTATTCCCCACCACTCGTTCATTTTGGGCAGCATCCAGAATTGCACTCAGGGACCTAAAATGAAGCTGAAGAAGAGTTTAAGCTCCTATTCTGAGAAGAACAATCCAAACTCAATCTTCTGAAAGGCTTTAGTTACTTTAATGGCCTTTATTTTTCTGATGAAAATGTTCTTAATATTTTTTTTTTAAGGGAAAGGTGGGTCTAGAGATTGTGTTATTCTATCTTCGCTGCCTGAGAGCAATAACTAATAGTTGTAATGAAAAGGTGAGCAGAGGAGAAAGGATCAAACATTTTCCACAGAAAACAAGGATCCTGCCACCTGCACTGAAATTATTTGATCTTGGTGCCTACCTAAAGAAAAATTTCAGACTCTGAAGTCTAATTTCATGTAGAGACAAAATGGTAGCCTTCAATTATGAGTTACCTCTGGATTAAAAAAGATTTTTTTTTTCCTTTCCATTGACTCAGATATTCCCCTACCTACTCCCAATAAACCTCTAGGCAGTAGAAATGCAGGGGTCACTCAGTATCCCATGTTTCCTGATTTTCAGGTGTTTTAGCTGTAAATATCCAAATGCCTACATTTCTTCTTTAGAAATGCCTGCAGTAACAGAGACCTGTGAAGGTGAGGCCCAGCTCTGCTGCAGAAATCCCAGCCAGGTACAAGCCAGCCTGCTCTGGGTTGAACTGTAACAAATAAAGAAGCTTTTCCTTCTCTGACAGACAGAAAGCTTTTGTTCTAGTCCAGCAAGGACAAGGAATTCCCACCATTGTTTCATGCTGCCCCCTCTTTTTTCTTTTTAAGTCCATTTTTCAAAAAGTAATTTTGTAATGTTCTGGGAAATGTAGGGGGTAGTGGTACTAATCTATCATCCTCTTCTGATAACATTTAATTAAAAACCACAGCTATTAGTCATCTGCTACCCCACCACCAGGGCTGACCTGACAATATCCTAACACACTGGTGAAAGAAAAACTGAGAAGATTCTTTTTCATTTTATTTTATTGTACCAGCAGGGGAGTAAAACATATAATTTAAGGGAGAGCAAAGGCAGATTCTTCTGCCAGTTTCTCAGGAGGTTAATCCAGCTTTTTTTTTTTAAATGAGGGTTTTTTTCTGATGTTGTTTGTTAAATGTAGTTGGTTAAAAAAAAAAAAAATCCAAATCAGGAATAGCTACCATGGAAAAAAAACTCTTGTGTGACCAAATCTGTCATCCTCCCAACAGAACCTCTACAACTAATATTTTCAGCATCTACAAGGGTTAGGCTTTTCCCTCAATGGAATGGGAAGCCAGGAATTATCAGGTTTAGTTGTCATAGAGAAAATTTCTGGGAGCAAATTGTTAGGCTGCCCATGGACTGATGATATCTGGGCTCAGCTTGGCCCATCTGCTCTTAAACCTGTCTCTTCGTAAGCTTGAAGATGCCTTTGCTAAGCCAGACTCGAATGACTGAAGCTGGAAACAGCGGAATCCTTGAGGACAGGCTCAGTGGTCCCCTCTGAGGAGCTGCTGGAATTTGCCATTCCTATCCTGGTATGTGGGTCTAGCTTGAGGCTGCTATAAAAAGAAATTCCAGCTTTGCTTTACTCACACAATTGTGGATCAGCTCAGCACTCAGCTTTCCAGAAGAAGCAAAAACAGCAAAGTGTGGCCACAACCACACATCCCCGGGAAGGCTGTCCCTGCAATAGCTGGAATGGGAATGGGTAGCTACCTACAATTACTTTTATTATGAGTCAGGCTTGGGTTCAGGCTTCTAACTTGTAACCTCTCATTAGGAGCAGATTTCACAGCCTGCACTGTCTCCAGCATTTAGTCCTTACAGAAACACAATGGAAGGTCCTGACAGAGGCAGAGCCCCTTGTTCTCAACACACTGCATAAAGGTAGCAGGCTCAAGTGTGAGGCTTGCCTGGATTTCCCAGATTGCCAGAGGAGTTTCATCAACAGCAGGACATGGTTTCCTAAGTCTAGTCATCATATGGCCAGTGCAAAGTAAAAAAAGGTGAGCTCTGAGCAATTCCAGCCTTTCCTTCTCTCTCAGGTGAGGATTCCCTGATGTGTCCTAAAATTGAGTTCCTTCTACCAACTTCTCCTCCGATGAGAAGGTGATGAAGCTCTTCTCTACAGAAACAAAATTTTTAAGGAAACTTCTGAGGCCTTGGTATCTTCAAGTCCTTTACAAACATGTCAAGCATTGCCTAAAGCAGGCATGAGGATTCGTCTTATTCATGAAAAGGGATTTCAAGAGGGCCAGGAAAAACAGACAAGCTAAATATTAAAAAAAGTCATCAAAAGAAGGGGATGGTAGTGACACTGCAGGGTTTTCCAGGGAGCCAGGAATGGTAACTCTTTTGTATCTCTGTTTTGACCAAGTCTAAAATGACAGCAACAGACAGCTCAACTTGTGTGAGAGTTATTAACCCACAAACCAAAAAATGCTTCCCTCTACTGATGCTGCTGAGAAAGGCAAGATTATAGCAAGAGCACAGTATGTAAAGCTACCTCAGGCATGTGTCTGAGCTGGTGTCACACCTTTGGCTCCAGTGCAGACCCACCTGAAAATTCTTTTGGAGGCTGAGGCTCTGTGGGGGCCAGTCCAGCTCATGGCAAAGGCAATTCCTGCATCTCAAGCACATCACAATGGGGGCCTTGGCTTTGTACCCTTTGGGACTCCAAGCTCCCAGGAAAACATTCCACCTGTGGCCCAAATATTTTGTTTAAATGTAAAATACTGAGATTTGAATGTGTAAATTGTTTTCCCATGTAGAAAAAGACAAAATTACACATCCAGCATTTGCAATTTGCAGTCTTCAGCTGTAAGTGTATCAAGCCTTTATGGACATGAAGGCTTAAAGCTCACAGATATCCTGTTATGGACACAATTCTGCCAACATGTTGGTTTGCAGATATACTTCATTATTATTTAACCAATTCCAAGTCTTAAATGGGAAAAAGGTGAAGTGATGTTCTGTGTTTATTTCTCTTCTTCATTTGTTGGAGTGTGTGGTTTGGTTTGGTTAAGAAAGTAGCTATAATGAGATGAGACCACAGACCACTGGTTTAAAAGCTAAGAATAATCATGCTAATGTTTTATTCATGTGGGAATGTTAATTCAGATGCAGCTGTAATTACAGTACCATCATCATCTAGTGGCCTGGAAGCGCAAATGTTCTTCCTGACATGTGGAATAATGGGAACCAGCTCGGTGCAAATGCTGCTAACCAATACCCAGACACAATCTACACTCATCTCATGGCCCCTGGGGTGTTCTTCCAAAAGGCATCAGTCACTGCCACTCACACAAACTGTTGAAGACAGAGCTGCATTTTTCTCCATCTCCAGGCTTAAAACAGATCACACAGCATCCCAGGACTAAAAACAAATAAACAGGCAGCTAACCTCAAAGTCCTCACTGACACCACAACAAATGTTGGGAGCAAAAGTTGGATGCTGGGGAGGTTTCTTTGTGCCCACCTTTGCTTGCAGAGCATGTGGTGCTGACAGGGATGCTGGGCAGCAGAGCTGTGCTTTCACAGCTGGATGGGCTGTCCTGGGGGCAGCCCTGGCACATGGAATCCCTTCTGTGAATGCCAGAGCTGACCTTTGGCTGCACCTGTAAAACCTCTGCTCTCTCAGTAACAGCTCTGAGCAGCACGAGGGGCAGGAGCTGCTTGGCATCATTCTCTGCAGCTGCTTTTTCAAAAAGAGCAAGAAAGCAAGGAGCAGAAAATCCTCTGTTGTTTGCCCCTCTCTTGGCATTAAACTGAGATTTAAATTACATTTTACATTAGCCTACAATGTTTCAGAGGATGTACTTCTGCTTTCCTGAAGACCTGGCTTAAACAGGGGCTGAAACAGAGAAGATTCTGTGTAACGAAGAATGTACCAAGCTCCAAAATCTCTGTAAGACTTCCTTTTCTCACTGGTACTACAAAAGCCCCTAACAATGATCAGCTTTCTGGTAGGCCTATTTTGTTATCAACAATTTTGAACTGAAACTTTTTCATCTCTACACATCTAGTGTCTGTATCCAAAAAATGCATGTAGATCATAAAATTTCTAGTAGTGATTTTCTTTTTACTCCATGTCCACAATTCAGTAAAAAATTATTCCACTCTTGAACAAAACATACTCACAGTGTTTCACGGGGGAAGATCCAAATTTTAAAAGTTGTACATCACAAAAGTTGGGAGCCAGGCACAGAGTTCAGGTTTACACTGGAACAGCTTTCAAGAGGTGGTTGAGACCCATCTGTAATAAAAGCACTCCCAGCTGTTTGGAAAAACATATTTTCATTCTGCTAGAGATGTCAACATATCTAAATTACATTCTGGACAGAATGGAAATAATAATCAAAATACTAAAACAATAACAATAATCCCAAACCAGAATATCATCTCAGAAGCATAAAAACACACAAACATACACACAAAAAAGCCCTAAATACAAAAAAAAATTGTTTTTGAATTTCTGAAAGCAAAAACAGCATTTTGTGGCAATGGTAAGCCCCAAACAAACTTTTGTTTAAAATGCCACAATCCAGAAAACTTGAACATGTTGTTTGAATAGAGCACCCTGAAGAAAAACATGTATACACACACGACTCTCTAGTGTTTCCTCCACAAGATACCAGCCTGGCCCTGCCCTGTGGTCCAGCAGGAATATTTTGATGGTGTTTCAGCCAGTTTGATGGAGTGTGCAAGGGAAGGACTCCTCTGTGTATTGGCTGCTTCATTAGTATTTGCTGGTCACCTGCTGTGCCTGCAGACTTTGTTCCCTGGGTGGACAGGAAAGCCACAGTCACTCAGCTGTCACTGCAAATTTCTTGCCTAACAGTTGCAGTGTTTAATTGTCTTAATTTCTCAGGAGTAGAGGGCCAGTACTTAATACAACCAGTTAAAGGAAATAATTAGTATAGCACTTGTCAATCACAGGGTGTATCAAATAGGAGCTACAGCTCTCATCACTCTCCTGAAACTGGTGATGTGCAGGGGAAGGCAGCAGCTCTGGTCTTTACTGCAAAAGAAATAACCACAATGAAGAGCCTCTGAAACAGGTAAAAAAAATTATACAACAGCATGATGTTTTGCTCAGACCTTCTATGCAAAGGCAAACATTTTGACTGGTTTATTTTATGTGTGTATTCAATAAATTATAATCAGTGGGTAACATTTTTTTGGCACAACAAAATTTCTAATTGTGCTTTAGGCAATTTGTTTAGGTGCAGAACACAGTCCTTCTTTACAGACTTCCAGGACACACTGAGATGCTCAGTTTTCCTTTTCCTTTAGCAGTGCTGCCCTCATGTCTGTGTTGAAGGGGATGCACCTCCTTCCCACTGTTGCTTGATTGACACACTGGCTCTCTTCCAAAACAGCCTTCTCTACTTTGAGGAAATTCTGATTTCTGTTAGAAGACACCAAAGTCTTCAGGAGAATCATGCCCCCGGTTATTTCACAGAATTGCAGAATAGTCTGAGTTGGAACAGACCCAGCAGGGTCACCAATGCCATCCCAAGAGGGTAAAGAGATGAAGAAAGTTTGTTTGTGAAGGTAAGCCAGAAGGCAGCTCAGGCAAGGGAAATGCAGCTCTGCCTGGGCAGACAAACGCTTATCCATAGCCTAAATATTACCCAGATTAAATGTTTTCTGATTCTTTTGGCAACTGGGATGACTGTTCTAATATTTTGAAGGAAGACATGTGTGTGAGATCTTGGACCTGATGGTAAGTTCTGCGCTGTGATCACACTGTGCTAAAAATTCAAAAAAAGGCTCATCTCACCTGCCATCATGGGCAATTTACAATTTACACTGTCAGGGCAGCCTGAGGGGGAAGAACAGCTCACAAAAGGCATCTGAATGTTAAGCACATCTAGTTCTGAGGAAAAGCAGTAGCTTCTATTGCCCTGGTGTTGGGGAGCACATCTGGCACACAGCAGAGCTGGCCAGTGGAGGGGGAAGTGATCAGGCACAGCATTGCTTGATAAAGAGCTTCATTCTTTAATGAATGCTGAATAATTTTTTTTCCCATTTACCCTTTGGACTTGCAGACCCTAAAATCCTCTTGGTTGTGTTGGAGGTTTCCTCAACAGCCTTGGCTGGACCAGCCAGCATTGACCTTTCCCCTTCCAGAGGAATGTGGGACACCCATGCAAAGGCACAGTTAGCTGCTGGGTTTCCAGCAAGGAATTCAGATTGGGAAGATTCAGATAACAACTTGAGGCACAAACAGCCCTGGGAGTTCCATTCTTGCTCTTTGAATATACAATGCACTTCTGTTGACCTTGCTGATCTAGTTAGAAGTGAAGGGAATTATTTTATTTTCTTTTTTGCTGAGTTTTATGTATCATTGTGTCAAAAGGGAAAATTACAGCAGAAGAGAGTCCTGAGCAACTTCCAGAGCTACAAAATTTTGTGATTTCAGCTGTTCTACTGCTGGAATTTGCTTCCACGCCTTACACACAAATAATATCAACCCCCTCATGTAATCCCCCATCCTCCACCCCTGGGAGCTCAGGTTCCAGATGTGTTCAGCTTGGCACAGTTCAGCCCTCACCATTTACTCCTTTCTTGGCTCAAGCAGCTGGGAAGAGCCTGGACCTGTCCTTGTCAGGAGCCAGAGCATTCACAGGGCTTTCATGTTACATCAAATAACTCTGCAGTGACTCCAATTGCTTTAGTGAGGCAATCTGGGTTCAGAGGAGCCCACATCAGCACTTTACCCTGCATGGATGTGCATGTAGAATAGAACAGAATAGTTTCACTTGGAAAGGACCTAAAATGACCATCTTACCCCACTTACCAGTTCAGGGCTGATCAAAATTTAAATAATTTCATTAAGTGCATTGTCTAAATGCCCCAATTACTGATAGGACTGAGGTAATGACGACCTCTCTGGAAGCCTGTTCCAGTGTTTGACCAGCACCATGGTAAAGAAATGTTTCCTAATGTTCAGTCTGAACCTCCCCTGGTGCAGCTTTGAACCATTCATTCCCATGCATCCTGTTACTGGATCCCAGGGAGAAGAACTCAGCACCTCCCTCTGCACTTGCCCTCCTCAGGAAGGTTTAGAGACCAAAATATGTATGTGTATATACATATGTATATATATATAACTATAACTACAATTAAATGGGCACATATTTTTTGCAGCACTAGACAGATTTCTTTTTCCAAATGGAAACATTTCACTCTGACCATTAAAAAATCTTCTATGGCTACCTAGCTCCCAGTGATACCTCCATGCTATTCAGAAAGGATCAGCAGACATGAACTAAAGGAAATGGGTGCAGGCTGAGAGCTCTGAGCAGAAGGACCTGACTGCAGCATCCCTTTCCTGAAAGCAGGAGGGGAGATATCCTGTGCAATTCAATGTCTACAGTATCTGTAATTCTACCACAGGGAGCTCAGCCCCACACCAGTGCTCCCCTGTTCCAGTCCTCAGCATCCCATTACCCAGCTCCTGTAACAAATGATGCTCCCATTTCCCTCTCACACCAACAGAGCCAGTGTCAAAATCCTCCTGGCTATTCCCAGGCCCTTCCTACAGAGCTAATGCATTAACAAAACCATTTCTTGCTTCTTTCATTTTCTCACTTTCTCTCCTGTTTTTAATTAAACACTCCCTGCTTGTGAGGCAGGGAGGGTTTCTTTGCCTTTCTGTAAAAAAGCCCACCAAGAAAGTTTCCTTAATCTCTCACCAGTGTAAAATAAGCTTTCATTATGCCAATGAGAGACCTTCAAAGTTTTAATTAATTTCTCTGCTTACATAAGCATAACAATATTAGTCATGTTGGCCTATAAATTGTAGCGACCAGTGTGGATTTTTAATTAAATTAATGTCATTACTTTCAGAGGCATGAAATATACTCCACCACATGCACTATCTACTCAATACTTCTCCTCCTTGACTCCCCCTCAATTCTTTGTGGCCTACATAGGTGGGTTCAAAGCTGGGCACAGCAGAGGAGCTCACCAGCCAACCACTTATAAATTAATAGCCATGTTTGGAAAAGGTATTCTTTCAGAGAGGCAGGACCTGTTCACATACCCTACAAACCAAATGAAACAAGAAACCACAGGGATGTGGGGGTAGTGGAGGAATGAATATGCCCACATAAAAAAGATACTCCTTGCTGTCTGTGATTTGTGAAATATTGTACAAACACAACTTTGGTTTGCTATTGTAGCAATTTACTGGCACTTAATAAAACATTCGTTTGTGTGATGACGTCTCTAACAATTCATAGGCTCATTTAATCATGGAAATGGAGGGCTCAGAGGAACCTCGAGAGATCTATTACATGCCCTGGTCCCCTCTTGAGCTATATAATAAATAATAGCAACACCAGAAGCAAAACCAAAATGTGTGGAGAGAGTGGGCATGGTTTAGAGTTTGGGCTCCTTCTGTGTTAGAGGTTATCACAGATAAATTGCCCTTGGAAAATAACTCCTCTGATTTGCCACATGCTTTAGTTCAGTTGTAACTCATACCAGATGAATTAAAGCTTGACTAATAATTCTGATGTTCTTCTTACTGAGGCTTTAAGAGTGTGTACTTAATGACTAAAACGTGTTTATTTAAAAATGACATAGCAGAGCCATGACAGCCTTTTGTAAACTCCAACAACCAGTCTGTTTTGCTGCCTGCAGTTCAAATAAAGAAATTGCCTTCCAAAGCAGACAATAACCTTTGGCCTCTCTGCAGCACATCCCAGAGAAGAAATGACTACGTTGCATACATACAGCACCACCACACCATGGAATCTAAATCAGCAGCTGCTGAGCTGTTTTGGTCAGAGGTGCTATGGTCTAATGCAGCTCTTCCAGAAATTTCATACTGGGAGCACAACTTCTGTGTGTGTCTCTAGCTCCTGAGCACACAGGGTTTGTATTTGCTGAGCCTGCAAGGGTGGAACCCAAGGGTGTGGAGCTGCAATCCTGGCTGTGTCATCGCCCCTCTCACTCCCTGCCCCACATCCAAGGGTGCAGAAGGTTCTCCCTGAACCTGAGGGAAAGTGCCAAAAGCCACCCCCACAGCAGCTGGGAGGACACAGACTGTGGGCAGAGCCAATGGGGCCAGCAGTGCTGGGTCTGTGGGTCTGTGCCAGTGCAACATGTAGGTAGAGCTAGAGATGTAAATAGAGATGGGTAAGGATGTGGATACAGGTACTCATATCCTATTATACTGTGGGGGTTTGGTTGTTATAAAATAATCATGAAGATGACTCCTAACTGTTCCTTTCCCTGTGTATCACTAGGCACCCAGAACCAGCTGAAGTGCTGCCTGACTCTCCTGTTGGAAGGAGCACTGACAGAGACCCCAAGGTGTGTCTCACTGGAGAAGCAAAAAGGCACTTTCCATCCTACAACCAGCAGTGTGATACACCAGCAGCAGTTTTGCTTTCTGTCCAGGCACAAACAACTCCCCCAAGCCTCATCCATACTTTATTTCCTGAGCTGGCACCCTTCCCAACATCTGGAAGGGACTTACCTGCTCAAGTCTGTCAGCAGGAAGCCGAGAAACATTTGCTGACCAAGCCAGCAAAGTAACTACACTCCAGCTCTTCCAGGAGCTGAGCAGGACTCAGAAGTTTTGGGGTAGATATTTTCCTTTGGATAGGTGTAGGATTTAGAGGGTACTTTATTATTGCTCCAGCTCACTGCACATTTAAGCATGATATGCACTCTTCCCAGCCCAGGTGTATGAAGCTCATGGCTTTAGAGATCATTCACTGTCATAAAACAAATAAATAAAATTTTCATTCAGCTGGAGAAAGGCTGACAGATGGTGTAGCAGTGGCCTCATCCACCTGAAAGTGCATGAGGAATCAGCTAGATCTTGCTCTCTTTGCATATTCAGATATTAAAAAATGGAAAAGTGACTTCAGCTAGAGAAACCAGGAATGACTTCCCAGTGGGATAACAGAACACCAGGAACCACTTCTCAGTGAGACAACAGACCTCATCAAGAGTGAGGTAGGCTCAGAGCAGAATAGCAGAGCAAACTCTGTGTTAAACACCCACGAGGAGCTCTCAAATAGGTTGAGCATGATGGTGAAAGAGGGGTGAAAATATATTGATTTATTGATTTTATTGATTTTTTTTTGGTGAAGATTTTTCTTCTTTTAATCTGAGTGAATGCAACATTTGAGTTTGTTGTTTTTTTTTCTACCTTTCATCATCTTCCTCAAAACCCCAAAAAAATCTTTCAAACTTTAAAAAACATGGCCTTAGTGATGAGGGCTCCTAAGCAGAGGACAGGACTCGGGATGTCATTTTCACTGGCTTTTGTCCTGAAATTACCATGTTGCAATGGCAAAATATCTCTGCACAGCAACATTAAGCCATAAACTATCTGGCAGTGCTCTGTACAAATCTATGCAGAAGTTTAATGGCAGGACCATGAGGGAAAAGCAGGTTTGCTGACAGATCACAGAACCTACCATCAGGCCAAATAAAATCAGGACAGAGCAGGACCTGGTCTGGAGTGTGGAGAAATAGCTGCTGATGCAGCCTGTGTGTTACATATATATCACCTGTTACTGACACATTGGGAGTCATAAAGCATTGCAAAAGTGAAAAAATGTGCTTATCTGTGAGCAGGAGTTCTGGGCTTCCCTGACTCTGCCCTGTAAAGAGGTGATGGATGCTCATCCTGCTGAAACAGAGGTGGCCACCATTAGCAGCTTAGGATTCCAGATCAAAAATGAAAAATCAGAGTGGAATAAACAGTCACAGAGCTTAAACTGATGGGTTTGTTGGAGTATCACACCATATCTGAATGGTGATCTTCAAGCCCCTGAATCCTGACATTGCTCTGGTATAGAAGGATACAGTCCAGTAGCAGGTATGGTAGAACTATCACAGTTTTCTCATGGAAATAAGAGTACAGCTAAGTTATGCTTTTCTTTTGTTGAACAAACCCATTGGCATGGTAGAGGCAAACCATGTAGCAAAATAATGCAAAAAACCTATTCCAGTTTAAGCCCATGGACAGCCCATCTGAAGTCACCTACAAACTACAGCAAACAGTTAAAATTCCCCTAATGAGAGTTGTATTTGCAGAGTTGAGGTCAAATTATAAAACTTTGACCTGGACATTGGCTGAAACTTTAGAGTTCAGGAGTTTTCATAACAAAGCTTTTAGTTCATTTTGACATTGCATGTGAATTGTGAAGCAGGAGATACCCTTGAGAAAATATTGAGCAAAATAAATGTTTTCCAGACAGACATCAGTTAATAAAAAAAAGAAAAAGAAAAAAAAAAAACCCAACACAACAAAACCTGCAAGTATTATTTTTCAGTATTATTTTTCATAAAGTATTAAAATTAAATTATTAATTAATAATAATTTTCAGGCAAACATAGAACATATGTGCTAAATGTTTTCAAAAGAAGTTTTAATACAAACATTTTAGAGAAAGCAAGGGCTTTTCATAATATCATTCATTTAAGTGAAAGTTCAAGTTCCTAGTGGATAAAGAGGAATTTGAATTACTGAACTCAGTGGAGAAGCCTTGGTAGATCAGGAAGGATTTGCTGTCTGAAGGGATGTCTGCACTGCAGAAAAAAAGAAATCTGATGAGATTAAGGATAATTTATCTGCAAGGTCTAGGTTTGAGGGGACAGCAAAACAGTTGTGTCTAACAAGTAGAAAGACAAAATGGGACCATAAATTAGGTCAGGTAACATATCTGAATGCAAAAATCCTCTCAGTCTGTAACTCTTTTTTGGCTGTGCAGATCAGGCAGTATTTTGTTTGGCTGAGCCAAGAACTGAGATGACTACTGACGTAGCGAATAAATAAATCAACAGGGGCCTGACACCGTTTTCAGCTTGACCAATTTAACTCAAGAGCAGTTGTTCTGAAATCATTCAAGGTCTTTCAACACACAAATGGTAAATGAGATTAGACCTGGGGTGTTCAGCACCAGAGAGGAGCCTCTGTCTGCTAAATATAATGATTTAATCCTTTATGTAACCTGGAGTAAAGAGGGCCCACAGCTTCATTATGTCCCTGGACAGAAAACAAGGCTCAAAGGAGCAGATCTGTGACTCCTGGTATAAAATGTTGGGCAATAATGAATTGCATCTTTCAGGTGTAGGCATTGATAACAGCCAGTGGGTTTGAGGCCATTAAAGGAGGCTGTGGAAGAAAGAGCAGATTTGTGTAGAAAGTTTAGTAACATGATCTCAGATCAGATTAGCTGCTGACACAGAAAATTATCTCCGTGAGCAGCTTTAGATAAGTGGTGAAGGAAATGAAAAAATTCAGAGAGTGTCTGCCCAAAGCCAGGGGTGATGGACCCCCATGCACCAGTGTAAGAGAGACCAGGAGAAAGAAAGGAATCAGCTCTGGGCTTCATCTCCAGTGGGCTTTATTTACACTGCACTGATCACAGCCACAGCCCCAGGAAGGCTGTGGGTTTGTAGAAACTGGGGCAGTGCAGATTATGGACAAAAAGCACTGTTCCCTCCTCCCAGGTGATATTTTCCAGCCTGATGCTCTGAATTACGTGTCCGTTCCTTGTCAATGCTCTTACACTGCCAGATGAGAGGGAGCATCCACCTTACAAATGGGAAACAGGCCCTAAAATCCAGAAACTAAAACTGTGGGGGTTTTTTTCTGAATGCCACAGTAGCTGGTAATATGGAATTACGCAAATTCATGCTAATTGGAATGATATGCTGGTACGTACATATTTTCTGAATTTAAGAAATAAAGCATTCAAGGAATCAAGAGGCTGACTTTGCTGAGAGAGCACAGAGAGAGGCCTGGGGAATCCAGCCTCACAGATGTTTTACTGTGATGATGATTTTTTTATTGTTATTTTGTTTTCAGTCTTTCACGTGATTCCCAAGTAAGGAACTTTGCCTTTCATCTAAGGAATTGCTTCCATGCTTTTCTTGGTTTTCGCTTGTGTCTTTTTTAACCAAAATTTATCCTGCAGACATAGTACTTTGTTGCATTTGAGGCTGTAAGAGAGTGGAGAAAAGGATAATGCAACATAATTCTTTATATAATGGAGAAGCAAAAAGAGAGAGAGAGAGCGCTTTATTTAAAGAAACACTACACATATAGGGTAGTATGTGCAAAATAGAGTAGAAAAGACTCATTGGTCCAAGAAGGCAACACCTCTTTGAAAATATGCTTTCTGCAAAACATCACATACATCTCCAGCAGGTGTTTAATCATTGCTGTAATTTCTTGTCCTTGAGCAGTCTGAGAAAAGCTGCTTTCTTGGTTCCCAGTAGTATCCTAATGACAGTACTTTCCTCAAAATACTTAAGAGCAACAGTGCATTCCCTACACTGTCTTCTTTGAAATCAGCTGTCAGCATTTGCTTGGTGGCATAAAAATCTGTCTAGGGTGAGCTCCTGTCACCTCTGGTCACCCTCCTCTGCTGGCCAGGTCCCCAGCCCCGTGCAGTGAAACTACTTGATGGTTCCATTGTTGGGAAATAACTTCCCAACAGGTTTCTGACCAGCTGTCTCCCCTCAGATCTGTTTTAAAAGAAAAATGTGCCATCAGCACTCATAGATACAAAACTCATCACCACCAGGAGTCTTTGCCCGGGGAATTATCTGCCTTGTGAGGAGAGGGTTTCCCCATCCTACAAAGTCTCCACCAGCCACAGAAAGTATCTGTGGATTATGAGGCAGACCAATCTGTTGGTAAATCCCAAATTTAGCTGTGCAGATGCTACACTGAGGACACAGGGCTCTGTCCTGCAGGAAAGGCTCCACAACCTGCCCTAAAAAGGCTGCTAGGAAGAGCCTCATATCTGAGGGTATGAACCAAGTATGATAAATACAGTCAGTGGGAGCTGTGGGGAGCCTTTAGGATTAACGTGAACAATTTCATTCCGTTGAAAATTCCCTTAATGACAGAGAAGCATTAGGCCATGCTGAGCTCAAGGAGAAGTGACTTTGTGGGACAGGGCAATGACAGCAGGAGCTCAGCTCAGGCTGCCTGGGAAAACTGCTCCAAGGGAAGACCTTTGTTTCTAGGATGGAGATTAGATTGCTGTCCTACCACAGTTAGAATGACAGAGCAGCCACAAAATTTAAGTTTTTTTCTGAGTTCCAGGGTTCATGGCTGCCTGATTCTGACCTAACAGTCTGACAGAAATTGCTTTTTTTATTTTTACCTATCACACAGTGTTTTGAACATCTCCACAACAAAGTACTGAACAGTTTTTAATTGTAGCATCTCTGCTTATGAGAAAAACTTTGTGGGGAACTTAATGATTTTACTGATCCCTTGGTCACTCCAGTGCTCATGCTGAATGCCCCTTTAGAGCCTGCTAGTGAACACAAAGGAAATTGCACTTCACTTGTGCAAAGTTTCTTTTTCCTTTAAATAATTAGAAGAATATTTAATATATTAGGTAAAAAACTGGAACATTCAGAAAACCTAAGGAGTTTCTAAGCGTGTGATCATTATGAGGGAAAAGTCAAATGTGTAAAACAAAACCACAGCATACAGCCAGTTTTTGATAATTATTGCTGCTAGATAGAATTCTTGGCACAGTTTTTGCACTCTGGTCAGCACTGCTGTGGTATTAAGAAGCATGTTATCTGGGCACATGAAGATACCTGTGCATTTAGTGGTCCAGGTGGAGCTGTAATTGTTATGACAGCAAAGATAAGCAGGGAAAACCACTGAGCTGCACTCTAGGTGCAGAAAACATTCAAACTCTTGAAATTTTTGGTGCTCTTCCCTTCTAATTCAGGCCAAAAGATGAAGTCTATTTGTCAGTCCTTTAGAGGGTTATAAGAGATCTTTCTTCAGTCAGTTTTGCACATCTTTTAGCCTAACCCAGAGACCTAGTGGGAAAGTTGCCTTTAACACTACAAAAATAGAAGCTGTCATGCTTCAGAAGAAAAGCTGGCTACCAGCTGTGAATATGAATGTATTTTTCATTTAGCTTTTCTGCTTCAAAGTTGAGTATTAAAGGTGTAATGATACTTCCTCTGAGACAGGTTTTGATAAAATTAAAGGGATCACACCTGTATGTAATTAACTGTCACATACTCAACAATGCAATTTCCAGTCATGGATGCAGAACCAAGTCTGCATCACAGACTGAACAGCAAATTAATTTTCAGTTTCAACACACAATCTTTGAATCCAACAATTTTATAATGAGGTCTTTAGCACAGGAGGTCTTACTCTTATACAGAAAAAATTTACGCCAAGGTTTCACCATCCCAAACTAAAAATGTGTCTTTCCAGTAACCTGGATCCAGATAATCTCTTTCTCCAATGAGTTTAAAAGCATCTGAATTCATATTTTTAGAAAATTATTATATGCCTGTATACCTCAAGCCTTGGTAGAACATTAATTTCAGAAAAAGAGGTTTGGTTCCCACAGTTGTAGGTTGCTTTGCCAAGCTTTTCCTTAACCTCTGTGATGAGGCCTCATATCTCAAAATCACAGTCCTGGACCTCTGAGCAGTGCAAGAATTGTCATTCCCATATTGCAAGGTGTCCTCTGGTGACCAGGTGTGAAACCAGGCAGCTCTGGCAGGGTCAGCACCACCTCAGGAGGGAGTTTGTGTGCCTGCCATCAAAGATCCAGGGGCTAAGGCAGAACCCTGCCTGAGGTTCCTTTGGTCTGGGCTTGACCCCCACAATTCTTTAGCAACAGCAGGGTACTGCACTGCCTATCATGATTTTCTTCACGTGCCTCCCAAATCTAGATTTCTGTAGAACTTTTTAGACATCTAGTTCCACTCTTGTTGTGGTCTTTGGTCTACATCACGTAGTTACCAATGCCTTTGTTTTCTTCTAAAAGGCCAGTAAAAACAAAACAAAACAATAAATATTGAGATAGCGTGACCCAAATGTTAAATTCCAGGATGTTTACTAATTATGTTAGTATCTCTTGAGATACAATCCACTGAGGAGAGGACAGTGTCTGTTGCTGACTTGGGTCAAGCTCTAGAAAACTTTTGAAAGCTGCCTGTTAATGACTCACTTCCTTCCATCAAAATGAGGAATTGTAATTGCAATTGTGCTACAGTGACATGACTTTTGGGTCAAAAATTTAAAGAAGTTTAAACATGAGAAGTGCCAGACAAGAGCTCATCCAGACTACTAGAGGAAAATCAGGCATTTCCGAGTTCGTGGGGAAAACAATGAACACAACAGTATCCTGTTTTTACATGCCTTTGATTAAGGAGATGCCCTTACAGAACTCACTAATACTGAGTTCTGTAAATCTTGCTGGGCCAGGAAAATTCCATAGAATGCCAAAAGCAGTGTCCATATTAAAAACAAGACTGCAGTACATCAAAACCTACCATCAATGAATACAGCTGATGCTTCCAAAAATGTGTTCAATACAAGAAGAAAAGCTCATACACTATCTAGTAAAGCACAGATCCTAAACCTTTCCTGAATTTGCAGGCATGTCTCAGCTGTAACTCAAAGCAGAAAGCATTGAGTTAGTGGACTAAAAGCTGACACCTTAACTATTTAATAAAACATGGCAGCAAAGCAGGAAGTGGTGAATGATGCTTCATGTATGAGCTAATTGAGGCTACAAGTTAAAATACTCCTAAATGGAGTTCCTACAAGGAGCAACAGGAAAGAACAAAACCAATGGAACATTTACAGGGATTTGATACATTTATGGCTAACACTATATAAGTCTTTGTCAACTGGAGCTGAACTCTGCTGGAGCACTTCCAGTCTTATAAGCTGTGTTCCCATGGACCAAATTTACAAATTTTTATTGGGAGGATGCATCCCACTTCTTTCCACTGAAGTTACCCAAAGCCATGTAAGCTCCAGGCTCTGATAAGTGTGTGTGACACAACTTCTCTCTTGGTGCTGCACCATCTCTTTGAGCTGTCTTTGGCAGAGCACGTATCCTGCCACTGGCTCTGAAGGAAAACAGGGAAACCAGACTCTAAATCTATGCATGTCAGTTTGCAGTTTACAACTACATGCTGTGAAGGTTCTTCCCCACTCCCAGCCTCAGACAGGGCTCAGGTTTCCCGCTGTCATTGTGTTATCATAAATATTCAATGGACAATGCTGATAGTAAACATCCCTGGAAAAAGGAGCTCCTTGTTCCCTGGAGTACAGAGCTAAGGGCCTGTGTAAGGGAACCTCTGCCCCTCAGAAACCTGTCCCCAGTTTTCTCCTCTTACTTTCAGACAGATCCATTTCAACCACAGCTCCACATATCTTCTACCTTTGCTTGTTCCAGGGTGTCAGAAGATAAAAAGCTTTGGTGCTTTGACATTATATTCAACAGCAAAGTTACAAGAGCACTACAGTAGTGAGGGGAATTTCATCACAACCTGCTTTGGAAGGATGAGATCAAAGACAGTGTGATAGAGCTAGTGTAGAAATGGAATAGAATGGTCACAGAGTGTTCGAAAAGATAACTGGAAGCACATTTTAACAAGCTTTTTTTTCAATGAAGTTGTACTGCTTATCAAATTGCAGTTAGATTATTAGTCTGGTGTCACTGCCAGTGCAGTGCCCAGCACCAGAATACCTGAAGTTGGTGCAGTACAAAGACAGCCATCTCCCCAAACAATTTACAACTAACACAGCAAATATAAGCCCAGAAGTGAGTTATGCTGTAAAATGAGGGAAACAAGCAGCAACATGACACAAATAATAATTTAGGGAACTTATCTTTGCTGGATTTTTGAGGTTCTCCTGGATGAAACGAGTGTGTCAAGTAAAGGGTGTTCTTTGAATGTGTGACTACAGAAGAGTTTCTCAGGAAATAAGACTAGAAAGTGACAGAGCCCAGGAGACCTCAGCACTGGTGGCACATGTGCTCAATGGCAAGCTGAGGGGACTCTAGAAGGATTCTAGAGATGTAATTCAAGACACATCTTAAAAGATTTTGTCAATTGCCCCAAGGAGATGCAATTGTGTCCATCCACACACATGTTCAAGAACCAACATGAAGTCAGGAGCCACTGCTGAATCCCATAAAAGCTGACTTGTCATAGCTGGGACTCCTGTCCTCATGGATAGAAAGACTGAGCATTCTAGGATGCCCATGGAGGCTCTCCAGTGGCCTAAATGCCATTTGGGATACCATTCTGATCCTCTTTGTAGGGTTGTATCTTGCATCAGCTGGCCTAAATCCAGAGCAAACCCAAGGAGCTAAGCCAATTTTCCTTAGTCAAAGCATCTTGTAAAGCTTAGTTACAGAATAAAGAGTTCAAATTTTAATTCCACAGAGAAGAGAATTAATATTTGTTTGGATAAAATCTTTTTATATGCTCCAGATCAGTAGGATTTGGAAGTGACACCAGCACCACTCTCCAATCTCAGGCTGACATCATAGCCCAGTATCATGTTAGAGGAAACAAGAGCATGCTCAGAAAGAGCCCAATCTATCGTGCAGAGAGAACTGCTGAAAATAAATGTTAAAACATCAGACACATCTGGACCCAATCCATAAGCAAACTTTCCCTTGAATTTGAACTTGGATTCAAAGAATAGAGGGCGGGGAGGGAAGCTATAAAGCCTCCTGTGATGTGACAAGTGAGGGCTGTTTCATTAAGGTGATGCTGTGCTTTTAATTAGATAGTCATTTCATTTGGCTCTAAAGTGTCAAGTACAATTAATATGACATTGGTAATCATTACTCCATGGTAATCTTGTGAGTTGAATTTTTTTTTTTTGCATTGTTCAAAGATCACACACTGCTCTGATGGAAGTGGGATGATCCTTTTGCTACCAGTCTGGAAAATCTCTAGTTTCTGTGCTTGAGTCTTGCCCTATTGTCTGTCTTTTCTTCCCTTGCTAAGGAAGGGATTTGCTATCAAAGGTTTTTTAAACTTCTGTGTTGAAATAGCCTGATTACCACAAAAGCCAAGGATGGACACAGGCAACCAAGTGTCTGACTATCTGTCTACCTAGAGATGCAAGCATTTGATTACAGGGGCTGAGTGGCATAATTTTAACATGTGCACACACACACACACAGACACACACTGTGGCACCAGCAGGATGCAATATTGTCACTGTAGTGGATCACAGCTGTGCCCACCCCTGCATGCTCATACTGTGGTTAAAAGCAGCTTTCACCTGTTTTTTTTATACTACACTTTTCTGAAACAGAAGTCTTTTCTTTCTTCTTCATAGAGGAAGTCAAATACTGTTTTTTTTCCCCACTCTCTCAGAAAGACAGACATGCATGAATTCATGCTTTACTCCTTCATCTTCCTGTGCAGATGTCTCCAGATGTGTAACTAGAAGTGACATTTTGATTTTCATCCAGTGTAACATCCTCAGCCACCAAGGCAGAATGTCACAACTGACCTGGAGACCTTAAAACTCAGGTGTTGCTGTGGGATTTCTCATGCCATTGTCTTCTAATTGCTTAACTTGGTGTGGCCAAGTATAGAACAGCCAGCAAGGTGTTCCCATAGAGGGGACTCCTGGATGCACTCTGTTGTGACCTTCACTCAGGTTCAACCCTCCTCAGAGAACCATGATTTGGGCTTTCTTCCTGGGATATTTGCTGTCCAGCTTCTTAAGGATATCCCTGAACACGAGTTTCTCACTGTTCTTGCAGTGCTCCCAATATAAAGCCATGTTCAATAACCTGATGAATCGTGGGCTCGTGAGATGGCACAGCACGGAGCACAGCAATCAGAGAAACTCAGACCTTCCTAAATGGCTTATTAACAAACAACTGTGCCTGGCAGGCAGACTCTCACACACTGAGCCTAGCTCTCCTGCCCAAGTCCCACTGTTGTCTTTGCTCACCAGGGTCTCCAAGGCCTGTGGCCTCTTTGCACAGCCTGCAAGGACATCAAGGGATGAGCCCCAGGCTGCTGGCAAGCACGGGACTCCAGCGGCTGCTGGGGAAAGCCAGGCATTTCCTATTTTCTGTAGAGATTTGCTAAATCTAAATATTTTAAAACAAATACAAGAACTGAAGCCTCTTCTGCTCATGGCACAACAGGATGCTCTTCCACTGTTTATGTTGGTTGAGCACAGGAAGTTGTGTTGTAGGGAAGCACTGGTGCAGATACAACTTGTTAGGGTGTTGTATATTTGCCCAAAACGTCTGGAGAGGATTCAGGGTAATCTGCAGACTTTCAGCCAGATAGATGTGTTCCTCAGGGCTGGTGTGAGTCATGGAGCACTGACCTGCTGGGGAAGGAAAGAGATTAAATAATTTACAGTAAAAGTCATTCTGGTCTTTGTAGCTACGTGCACATGCAGACCTGCCTTGTCTCAAAGCAGCAGAGAGGACTCATGAGCTCTTCAAAACTTATGAGAGCTCTGATTATGGGAGGCACTGAAGAGATTGTGGTTCTTCTCAAGGTTCAGCAGGACTAAGTGTTTCCATTTCAAGCACAAGATTAGGACCAAGGGATGCTGCTGTTGTTGCAGGCACAGGCACAGAAGCACGTTCCTGTGATTCAGGAGCAAATCGACTTAGTTATGGTAGCTGAGGCAGACTGTCCTCACCCAGCAAATGTGAATTATTGCCATCTAGCTTAGCCCACAGTGGAAAGAGTTTCAGATAAATTATGTTCTTTCACATTAGCCATGGAGTGGGAGCACACACCCTGACAGCTACTACATCTCAGCTGATGCTTAAGCCCAAACAGGATTTAAGTGGAATACAAGTTGTCCGTAGATCTTCTAGCAAGCCAAAGACCCCAGATACCAGCTGCTGGGAAAGTGGTTACTCTCCACATGCTTATCAATATATGCACTGTCACATATGCCTGAGCTCAACTCAAGCTTATGCAAGGGGCACAGATCCATGGCAGGCACACAGCAGATCCAGCAGCTTGCACCAGACCTGCCCCTCTCTGATGCTGATGAACAAGAACCTGAGGTAAATGAATGTTGCTGCTTTTCACTTGTTCATCAATTTTGCTTAAAAACAAAAGACTACTGGGCCAACATCCATGCAGTTTAGTACTCTAACACTGACTCAGCTCTGGGTGCTTGAAAAACCTAAAGTTGTGGTGGAGACAGAAGGAAGAATAACCTACAGACATCTGGTTTCTGATATTTTAAAAGGGTACGGTAAGTTCTGAAGCTCTAGTTTTAATAACTTTCACAAAATCCCTTTTATCATTAATAATAACTGGATAGTCTGGATAGAAATATATATTTAAGCCCTGCCCAGTATCCAGAGGCAAGAGAAGATGAAAAACAAGGAAAGACAAATGTTGATCAAAATGTTGTTTTTTAAAAAAATCTCAACATTTTTGGCAGAAGATTGAGGATAATTTTCATTTTATCCCAATTAACTCAGACTACCCTAGTTATGGAAAACTGGAAGCCAGCCAGGTTTTCACCACATGATCAATTTGGTAACTTCAATAAATAATTTTATTAATAGCTTTTGTGTCTGTGTGTGTTCAACATCTGGGCACATATAAGTGTTAACAATCACTAATGTTTGCTTCTCTGCTGAAATAACTGAAACTATCTCAATGTGCCCAAGCAACCTCACCTCACTCTTCTATCCCCTTTCCAGTTCTGATGCAAACAAGGTCATTATCATTGCCAAAAATTCAGAAAAACAAATCAGAACAAAACTGTAGAAAATAGATTAAAAACCACCTTGCTTTCATAATTCAATGCCACAAGAGTCTAAAATAAGCTCATAAATCAGTGTTTGAGGGGCTGTTTTGTTCTGTTCAAACAACACAACAGTTTTGTGGTGCTTTACAACTCTGTCTTGGTATCTTGTTTACCAGGAGGTGGCTCTTCTCCTACTCATCAACTGGGCTAAGAATGGAAATGAAAATATCCATATAAAAAAATAAGTGTCCTCTCAGCTGCCAAGTACTCAGAAGTTCATCTGGGTCCACCACCTGGACAGTTTGGCTGAGAGCTGTGCCCAAGGTCACATCACTGAAGGGGTGTGCCCAGTGGTGATGCTTTAGAGAAGAAATGATGGTCCCTCTTGATGGCTGTGGTGCAAGTTGGAGTAGAACCCCTCCAACCAATCCTGTAAATTAACAGCATCTTTAAATTAACATTTTCACTCCTTAAGAATCCATTAGAAATATTTTAAATTCAAGACTGAATGCAGGGGATAATAGAAGAATTACTTGCCTAAGTAAATGCCCACTTTCAGAGGCCAGTCCCCTTTATATTTAAGGGAAATAGCAGGAAGATAATTCAAGGTAAAGTTTAACTGAGGGCTCTGAATTTCCACTTGCAAAAGCATTCATTTTTCATCAGATTATGCCTTTTATGCTTTAAGGAGGGAGTCTGCAAATCCCACAGGGGAGCAATACTGTGGCCTTCACCATAGATTTTTAAACTTCACTGAGACATGCTCTCTTTGGTGGCCTTGCCATAAAAGTGTTTTAACCTTATAAAGATTACCAGCATTAATTATATGACAATGTGTTTGTGCCTTCCTCATTATTTTAACTTGCATTGGGACATCAGGAGAAGGAATTTAATCAGAGGGATTTCATAGTATATTAAATTAGTTTTGTAGAAGTTCTAGTAAGAGCAGAAGTCATAATAATCCCAGATAATCTGATGTTACAGAGTCACAAGCACAATACCAATTCTATGAGATGTTGTGAGAAATGACCTTAATGTAGTGGCTTCTCACAACAGCATTGCTCAGTGGAATGCTAACTCTCTTGGGGGAGCCATGCACTCTGCAAAAAATGCATTTGGCTCTTTAATGTTAATGCAAATGCAGATTTGGCTGCACAGTCGAGGCAAATGTTGGGGTTTATTAATTTATTCCAACTGGCAAGAGATTGAGCACGTAGTTACAGTTTGAACACAGGCTCACCCTCATCAGCCCAGGCTGTCCCACCTGCATACAGGATGCCATTCCATCAGTCTCTCAAATGTCCTCTCCCATGTTTGTAAGATCCATGTTGCTGCCTTCAGGACTGGAGGAATTGCCTCCCTAAAACAGGCTGAGTGAGATATGCCTCTTTCTCTTTAGTGATTTTAAACAAACTTTTGCTGGACACTCTGGGCTCCTCTGCTTAGCAAGATGAAAGTAGGGAACAAAGTTTCTGTTCAGAAGTAAAGCACCACAGAGAGCATAAATGCTTTCAGCTGATGGTTCAGTAGAGAAACTCTCACTGTGATGCCTTGCACTTGATGCCCATCTCTGGCAGCTCAGCAGCCAAGTTCTCCTAAGCTCACATTCTCAGTGATTTCATTCCATCAGGATAAAAATAAGCCTCTTAATTTGGGCTGTCCAGTTCAGCAGTATTTTCCAGTGGTAGGAAGACAGATGCAGAAGGTGTTTATCTTGCTGACACCTTTCAGACACACAGACTGCCATCATGCAGTGAAGGATCTGTCTCTAGGGTATTACACAGATCTGGTACAGGGGCCCCAAATCCTTGCACTGCACCACAGAGCAGGGACAGAGCAGACTCTACTTCCTACCACTTCTTTATGCAGAACACACACAATTTGCCCAGCAAGAATGTTTGTGCAAATGCTCCATTTTACACATAAACTTAGTGGTTTGGGGCTCTGTCTGTGCATCCACAGCTGAATATATGAACTATAGGTCTGTGAAGTTTTCCGTTTGTTTTGGGCTTCTTTAAGATGAAAACAAGATATACACAGTAATTGAGATATGACAGTGACAGCACCATTCCAAAATAAACAGCTTGGAAAAGAGCCTGTATTCTGTCACTGTGCCATAAACCACAGCCAAACAAAAGAGGAAGACTAAACAGCAGAAGAGTTTTCTTTAAATTCTCCTTAGTTTTCTAGCAGTTTCTTTGCCTTGGGAACAGCCAGCCATGATTTTCTCTTCTACTCACAAGGCCCCAGAAGCACCTTTGAGGAATTCCTACAGCGGGTTGGTGGCACAGGTTTAGAGTGTGAGAACACTGTCTTCATCTTAGTCCTCAGCAGCTTCTCCATTTTCTTCTTTTTCATCTGTATTTCAACCTGCATTTCAGTGGGGGGGATTAATAATAACAATAATAACAATAACAATAATAACAACAATAATAATTATTGTTATTGTTCTATTATATTGGTGGGATTTATTTTTTTTGGTCTTTTCTAACTCCTTGCACAAAGGGCCTCCATTCCCCCTGGCAAGTGGGCTCTAAGCTTGCACACAACTGGGTGGCTCCAAAGCCTCCCAACCACCATATACTGTGTTCATAAACAAAGTTCACCGGATGTTCAGCATCCAGCTTGCAGGAAACTCTGCCAAGTCTGTGAGCACTAAATGCTGAACTAATAATGAACTTTCATAAAGCAGGTCATATAATAAACTCCCATGAATTACAGTTATAAGCTGCTATAAATTGCTCTGCAGCAGGTTCCAAGCAATGCTTTTGCTGTTCTTTCACTACAGCTGCAGTAAATCCTTAGAAAGAAGAACCAAAAAAGATGTAATCTACCTTCAAAACTTGCAGCCTTGTTGCACACTTTCTAGCCCACTGTCAATTACACAATGCAAAAAGTGGAGCCACTATTTGCAATATTGATCAAGGAAATTTTTGTTAATCCTGTACAAAAATTGCACAACTTTGATAGTTTCAGAGTATAGATATTTCTCTGAAGAAAGGGGAAAAAATAGTCAGGATTTTTTTCAAAATGCCAGGACCTTGGCTTTAGACAGCAGTTGTTCACCTCCAGCAGGAGTCAGGAGTTCACAGCTCCTCTGAAAAGCAAGTCCAACAAAGCAGCAGACCCGTGTAACACCCAGTTATTTTACAAATTCAGCCATGATATTCCTTGTCCCTTGTCTCTCCCACCCTTTGATCAACCCCAGACTCACAGGAAAGAGCAGCTCTAAAAATTAAGTGTATACAGATATAAGTTACTCTCTTCTCTTTATCTTTTCTTTCCTTTCCTGCCCTAACAGATCCCATTCTGCCAGTGACCTCCATGGCTGTTTGTCACAGATAGTGTAACATCTCCCATCCACCTCACTGGGATGTCTTCTTCTCCACTGCAGTTAACCAGCAACATTGGCTCCTAGAACATTCCAGTAACAAAATTAGTATTTTATGACCAGTACCTTTCCCTGGGAAGTGGTTCTGTGTGCTATAGGCTAATGGATGGGGTATCCTTCACTCTGATTAAACACAGCCAGGAATGTGATACACAGGCATCAACAGACAAACCTGCCAATGAGGCAGCCTGGGAGGTTCAGCAGCCTGGGAAGTGATGGAGCTGATAATTATGGTTCCCAAATTACTTCTGCCTTTTGTCCTGGACTATTCCATGTAAAATCTCCACAGACCAAAGCACATTAGGGTTAAGTATTGCGATGTGTAACTTTGAGACCCTGATGTCATTTCCTGAACCAGTCATTAATGCACAGCCCCTCAAGGTGCTGAGTTCCCCTGGTTTTCACTAATGCCAGCAGAATTTGAAGGAATTTGGTACTTTACTGCAACATGCAAGACCAGGGTCCAACATCTGGAATAGATGTCCCATCCCAACTATGTGTGACATCTACAGGTCCTGGTACTAAAAATTTTCCTGGACAAAAAAAAAAATGTAGAAAATCTCAGCACAGCCAAAGGTCTGTTTATCATTTTCCCCTTGCAAATTGCAGCCATACTTCGATTGCATCTACTGAAGCCTCTTATCATGTTTTCCCCCTTTGCCTGGTGACATTCACTATCATCCATTACAGGGAACATCATTCACTCTGTTTCTGTTCATGGGACATCCTTCACTCACAAGTATGAGGCTAACAAATTTTGTGAAAACACAATCACAATCTGTCGAGGAGGAAAGTTGATATTTGGGAGCCAGGAAGGGGAGAGGACAGAATGTGTCCAGTCAGCAGGTCCCACAGGGGCTGAGAGTCCCTTTGAGGAATTCCATCCCGTCCTGTATCTTTTCCAGGCAAAATCCAATCCAAATAATTCCAGGCAATTAATTTTTCAGGAGTTGAAGAGGTTAAAGGTAATGAAACAGGTAAAAGGTAATGAAGGTCATGAAAGACCAAAACCCTTTTTTTGTCCCCTGCAACAGGGCAAGTTTTCCTCCCAGCAATCAGGCCACAGGCTCCAACCTTCTCCCATAGGAACCACCTCTACAGAAGAGTTGTGTCACCCCCTGCCCTGCCAGCTCTTCTGTCTGTGAAATGAAGAATTGAATGTACCAGCCCATGATGTACCCAAGCATTAGCAAACTCCTCCCATGCTGACCTATCAACAGAAATCACAAGAACTAACTCTTTATTCCCATTACACACAGAGCAACTGGCATTTTCCAGGCTGTCAAACAAATGTATTCTTAGAAGGAGGTCCATACACAAAGTGTTTGAGCATTAGAGTATGTATGGGGATATAAATCTGTTCTTACTCATTTCTGGGAGAGTTGGCAGAAAAACTGCTGTGCTCTTCAGCTGATCTGGAGAAATGCAAGAGTAGCTGATGCAGTCATTACAGAGCAATCTGTGGGTGTTAAATTGCTAGGAAAAATAACAATAAATTGCTAGGAAAGTGTGGAAGAGTACTCTGAAAGAGAGAAGTTTCTCATTTCAGTATCTCTGCAGTAAAGGCATGGGCACAGGCCATGGACATGAATGTGATTTCTCCGTGGGAAGAGCTGGACCCAGCACTTGGCTCAGGTCTGGGGAAGCAGCAAACACAGGTGTAGGAAGGCACAGGGACTGAGCATCAGTCACAGCACCCGCACAGGACTGTAGGTGGGGAGGAGCAGAGAGCTGGGCTGTGAGTGTGGTCAGCAGGGACATTTTGCTAACAGGGTCAGAGATAACACATCACACACACATTTATCTATATATATATACACCTTGCATGTATATAGGCCTGCTCCAAAACCCATAGAAATCACTGGGACCCTCTCCACTGACCCCAACAAGCTGCAGATATGACCCATAGAGAGCTGCAGCAGGACTGCAGCCATATGGGATTATTTCTGAGTCACAGTAGTAAGAGATATAACAAAAATTTGTTGGCTTGGTTTAGTTGGTAAACATAACAGTCTGGGCAGGCTCAGCAGGAGACCAGATTCTAAGTGGTCTGAAAGCTCAACTCATCCTCAGAGGTGGCTGCTTGGGGTGAAGACCATGAAGAGGGCACTGTGGGCAGGCCAGCATTGCCACTGCCTGTTTTCTACCTGTCCTGTGGACACACAGAGCTCTCCATGTCTGGCAGCTAAAAATTCCTTGTGTCCAAACAAACCCATGGGAAAGGACATACTGAGCTGGATAAATTACAGTTATGAAATACAAGTATTTAATTAAATCTTGTCTGTCTGTGTTTTGTACCCTTCCAAAGAAAAAAAAAATCCAACTTCAAAACTAATCTGGAACTGACTGCCTATGTTATAATTTACTAGAAACTCTGTTGTCATCACTTCAGTTCATAGAAAGGAAAAATAAAAACAGCAACAGCTTTCATCTGTCCCCATTTAAAAACCAAAAATGCTGCATTGTAAAGAAAAAAAATAAATACAGATATGTAGCCATGTCCAATTTTGTGGTTAAGGTGGAGAAAGGTGGGTGAGGTTAGCAGAGGGCAGACAGGTTTCCTGGTGTCCTCCCTCTGCCTGGCCTGGGAAGCCCCTCCTGAGCCTGCCTTTGGCTGGATGAGCTGCTCTGGCTCCAGCTGAGACAGGATCTCCTGGCTCTGCCAGCACCTGCATGTCTGCAGGAAGGTGCATAAAACAGAGACTGAAGAAAAAACAATGTGTGGGCCAGTTGCAGGGCTGTGCCATGACAGAGGCTCTTTGAGATGTGATTTACCTGTGACCACTGCCCTTGCAGCAAATGCCTTTCGGGATCCTGGCTGCTCCACATCCAGATTCAAGATTGAAAGGTGAGTAACTCCTCTACTCTTCCATCCATCCATCTAGGAATCATAGAAATATAGAACAATTTGACTTGGAAAGAGCCTTTTAAAAGTCATCTAGTCCAACCACCCCACCATGGGCTGGGACACTTCCCACTAGACCAATTTGCTCTAAGTCCCATCCAACCTCACCTTGAATACTTTCAGGAATGAGGCATCCACAGCTTCTCTGGGCAACCTCTTCCACCCTCATTGTAAAAAGAAATCTTTCTTTTATCTAATCTAGAACAACCTTCCTTCAGCTTAAAACTATTACCCCATGCCCTTGTAAAAAGTTTATTTACGTTTCATATCTTTCTCTTAGCAGCCATTTGTTCACGACCTACAAGAACAGCAGCCAAGGCTTGTGAATGGAAGTTATAACATATTTCAATAATAAGAAAGATGTCAAGGGCAAAACAGCACTGTGGTTGTTTTACAAAGTAGTTTATAAAATCTGCATTTCCCAGCAGATTTTCCTAAGCACCAATCTGACAGCTGAGGGGAAATAGAGGCAGGGCAGCAGGCCTGGTGGCTGTACTTGTTGTGAAAGCTCCATCCCAGGTAACTTTCTTGGAGTGGCTTTCTGGACATTTTCTGTCTGGTTTCAGCCAGCTGGTGAACCATTAAAGGGAAATGTCAGCACAGCCATTCCCCCACCAAGTACTGCTCAGCTTGGGCTGTGTCAGAAATCCTTGCTGTTGAAATGCTGCCTCCCTTTCAGTCTTTTATGGATGGCCAGAGCTTATGCAGACCTTGCTTCCTTTCAGAAACAGTCATGCAACAGTGCTTAGTCCCTGTTTCATGTGTGTGGTCACCAGACTGGTCAATAGATTGTTCACTCAAACCAAATGGTTCACATGTAATAGGATATAGGATATCTTAGGTCCCTTGCATGCAAAAATAATAGCAAGAGCAAACAATATTAAAAAACAAAAAAAAAAAAAACCAAAAAAAACCACCAAACACCAAGAAGAGCAAAATGGTCATTTTTACAGATTTCACCTGTATAGGGAGAATGTATTCCCTGTGATGGATACCTAATCCTGAATATTTTACTAACCACTTTTCCAAAGGCCACCATTTAACATGTCACAATTTGCAACATAGATACAGATTGTTATGGCAATCCTGCTCGTTTCCTGTGCAAGGCTGCATGTGTGAGGAGCTTGGAGTTTAACTAGATCCTGAGATTTTGAGATACTTTTACAATATGGAAGCTGTTACCCAGCATTCTGACTTTTTACCAAATACATAATTTTGGGGTCCTACACAAAAACTTTCAGTAAAGATTACTTCTGATTTAAAAAAACAAAAAAAAAACAACAACAACAACAAAAAAACACAAACAACTGTATACAATTGGAGAAAAATACCCACTCTGAAAACTCAAAACAAGATTAAGACACCATATAGAAGATAGCAGAAATCTTGTGATGCAAGAAGGTGGTAATCTAAGAGAAGTAAATAGATAAGAAAGAAACACCAGGACCATCCATTGATAAAGAACAAAGATACAACAGGGTCAGTTGACTCTCTTAGGGCCACTCTGGAGAGAGAAGGGCTAAACCTCACTCTCCAAGGCCAGTGCATTAACCACAAGACAATCCTTCACACTAAAAGAAGGATTATTTTTTACTATTGTAAGCTGTTCTTTTTACCCTATTGGTCTTTAAGATCTGAATGTTTTGTTAACCACTAATTTTGGATGAGTTTGCCATCTGAAATCTTATAGCATTTACAGTAGTTTTTGGAGATTTCCCTTATTGGACCATTCATACAAATAGACATATCTTATTCTTTCCTTGGCTTCTTTCTGTGTTTGTTTTGGCTAGCAGTACATTCTACTTACAAGAAGAATAAGGGAAACCTTTCCAGAAAATTAGCACACTCAGTTATGAGAGGGTTGAAAACATATCATGCCTTTGCAAAGCGTGAGTGACCCAGAGAATTCCTTTGTTAATTCTTTTTCCTAGGCCCAGCAGAAGCAAAATATTTGAGAGAAAAATCCCAAATCTTTTTACCATATCCAAAATAGGGTGAATTTGAAAGAGGAGAGGGCTGCACACACTGGTGTAAAGTGCCAGCCTCATGGGCAGCACCGAAACTCATTCAACACTTGAAAAAAAGATTTTCTTTCTTTGGAGGCCAAGCACAACAGCAATGAGTTTCCCCACAGACACACACATTTATTTTGCTTTCATCTGACAAACACAGGTCAGTGAATTTGCATTCAAACTATTTTTTTAGGAGAGTCAGTACTTCTTTTTGCTTAGCCTATGGCAAAACACATGAAAATATCCAGTGGAGGAAAGGTCTAAACAAGTCCAAATTTCTACTTAAAGCAAAATTGATTTGTAGCCTGTATAGGCACCACATTGGATATTTCATTTAATTATCTCTAGGAGGAACATTGTTGGAAGCTGAACTGGCATCTTATTTAGAAGATCTATTTCACTTATTTTCCATTGGATATTTGTTTTGTTAGCCCAGATGTCCCAGCAGAATTCTTGGGGTGCCTGACTCCATTACTTGTTTTCAAGTCACCAACGAGCACCAGCTGCAGCAGCTGGCTCATGGACACATCTCCATCAAAACCCTGAAGGCTGAAGTCAAGAACTGAGTGGGATCTGCCCCACAAAACTTCCAGCTGCCTTCAGCTGCTTCATAAATACACTGGTCCAAAGCTGAGTTTTGTTGGGAACAGTGTGGGTCAGTTTTGGGGACTTTGGGTTGACTTAGCCTGTTGAGATGAGGTTGCAGTGAAAGAATCAGAGTCATGAGTGCATACAGAGTGATCCTCACCATGAGATGTGCTCTCACCCACGGTGCTTGCCAGTGTCCCACAGCACCTTATACCTGCTGCAGGACCTGGCCATAGAAAACCTTCCTTTTCTTTATCCTGACAGCTGAGCTTTAGTTCAGCAGGACAAATCAGCCACAGTTCTACACAGCCTGCAGGGAATGCTCTTGGCTCATCTCCCTTCTGCATTCAAAATCTTTCAGAGGCATCAAAGCTGGGTAACTGCAGGCAAAGGTTTGAGCTTCTTCAGGCATCTCCTCTGAAATGCCCCAGCACCCATCCACCTCCTTGCACAGCTTGTGGCCTTGGTGTACTGTCCCTTAGGACAGCAAATCTGGCCTTGAAATGAGCTTCCAGGAAGCCCTCAAATAATACTGAAGACAAAAACACCCCGTGCCTGTGGTCTGGTGTTTACCAAGGCTTTGCCCTTGAGTCCTCAATCTGTTCCCACAATGGCTGAGCTTTCCATGTGGTCACCTATCCAAGGTTTATACAGCTCCAAAGCTGCTTTGCTCCTCAGCAGAAACAAGATGAGATGGGTTCATCCTGGGACAGAAAAGTGGCAAAACTGAGCTGTTTTCAGCCAGTGGAAATCTCCTCCTCAAATGCAAAGTGGGCCTGGAGCATCCCTTCCCCTCTCAAGTTTGGGTTTAGCACTGCAGGCCCAACACCAAGGTGTCAGGTTAGATGGAAGCAAGCTCTCCACAAGACATTAATCATCCCTTTCTATTTTAATTTTTGATCTATGAGAAGCCAGTCATAACTTTTGGCATACTCTAACTATGAAAGTTATCACTGCATTGTTCCCATCAGAAACAGACTCCTTTACCAGAACTTTTAATTAATTTCAGGGTCTTTAAATCAAGTCCATATGAATAGTATGCAGAATCTGATCCTCAAATACCCACGTGTATTAATTAACTTCTTATTTTAATAAAAAGAATCCTCATTTAAGCTAGGGGAAATTGCAGTATGTGCCTGTATGTGATCCTTGGATCCACGCTGCTTTTTTGGATATGTTTACCTTGTACACACACTCATCCAAAATTAAGTTAATGGTCCCAGTCTGCCCCTCAGGACTCTGCAGGTGGCAGAGGCCAGTCATAAACCGTTTCTCTGAGGAAGTACTAGAAATCTTTTGAAAAGGAGGAAGGTTACAGATATAATCAGGGTAAATATTATTATTCTGTGTTACAGAAGGAGAGTAAGAGAACAAAAGCAGAAATATCTCCATTACAGGTTCTTTGCAGGTTACTTTGTGCAGCCAGTGGATCTTCTGCCATTTCCTTCAAAGCTACTCTGTCTCCACACTGGATTAACCCACAGAAAGAGAAGTGCAAAAATGAAAATAAATATTGCAATCCAGAGTAAATTCCTTCAGCAGAAATGCTAGTGAGATGACAGCTGCTCTTATCCGCACATCATTTGGCTTTAGATTGTCCAGCTTTTCAAAAAGGGAAAGGAGGGAATTTCCCACCTCATCATGACAATTATAAAGTTAAAATAAATATTTCTCTAAAAAATGAGCCCACAGAAAACACTTCTTTTGAGTCTTGAGTTGGTTTTTGTTTGTTTGTTTGAGGTATTTTTTGGCCACAAGTGTGAGTCTGTAAAACCCCTGGAGCACTATGTAAATCTGTTGCTAAATAGATCAAGAGACCTGTCTGCTTTGATGTGCACAGTAATGTCTAAAGCAAAAAAAAAATAGAAGGCAACTGGATTTGACTTCTTGACTGTGGTACCCTCATACAGAATTCGGCCAATTTATTCTTTGTTTCATTTTGGAATCAGGTTCTTCACAAGCAGCATAAAGGCAGGTCCAGCTTTGAGGGAGGTCAATAGTTTACAAAATTGCAAACGATGTTTTTTCTTTAAGTATGTTTTATTCCTCAATTTATGAATCAAAGTCCTGGTATTTGCAATGTGGTGGTTAACCTCTATCACCCGCCTTTATGATTGTGAATTCTATGCTGGACCATGAATCCATCATGTTTTATTGAGAAGGAGACAGTCTTGCATTTTAAAATGTGCAACAATGATCTTTGACTTGTCCTTTTGATTTGGGTCAGCTAGCAAAACTGGAGGAATGTTTATGATTAAGGGAACTTATAAATCAGAGAGAAAGGAGACAAATTCATTAGTTATTGGTTATGGCAACTCTGAACTTTTAAAGTTGTTTTTTTTGGTTTCTTTTTTTTAAGTAGTCAAATAAGATCTACAAGGGTGTCTAAATAAAAAAGTCTCCAGAAGAGTTTCACATTGTAGATTCTTTGAGATAAACTCCATACCTGAATTAGCCACATCAACTTCAGCTTTCATTTATCTTCAGGAGACAGTCTGGTCTTAGTTTGTTTGTTTCTGCACTTATCTCAAGCATCCCTCTTGTATTTGAGCTCTTCTACAGAACATAAACAGAAATAATAAACTGCAGAGTGAGCATGTAAATCTCCCCTCCCTGTGGAAAAGTCCTCAGCAACTCCTGTACTATGCAGCCTTTAAATTTTCCAGCAAGTTTTGTTTGGCTAAAACAACTCTTTCAGAAAGTCATCCAGCTTTAATTGAAGACATTGAGAAATAGAGGGATCTATCAATCTTTCCATGGTTCACTGGAATGGTTAATCAACCTCTCAGTTAGAATGTGCCTTATTTCCAGTTTGGAATTGCCTTGTTCTAGCTTCCTGCCCCAAACAGGCAGCACATTCTTCCTGAAGAAAAACAATTAATTACACACTACAGTGAAATCCTCTTTCAACTTTTCTGATAAATTGAAATAAGGAATTTGAGTTCATTGAGGGGCTCACTGCACAGCATTTCCTGCAATCATCAAATCATTTCAGTTTCAGGTTTTGGTTGGTTGGTTGGTTGGTTGGTTGGTTGGTTGGTTGGTTGGTTGGTTTGTTGGTTGGTTGGTTGGTTGGTTTGTATTGGGTATTTTTCTCTGCACCTGCTCCAGTGTTCAAGGAAGATTTTGAAAGAGCACACACCAGAGCTGGATGAATTTTTGTCCCAGACTGGAATGGAAATGTAGCACTCCTTAGTGCCATGTGGATGTTGGGTTATTTTCCAGCCTCACTGCCTCTTCCTATTTCCCATGCCATGTATGACAGTGGGTGCCATCCTTGACAAATATTGATATTGGGTTTCTGCTCTCAGTGACATGGATTTTCCTTGATCTGTTTCATGAATAATCCCAGCTCTCCACCTTTCCTTGGCATTTGCAAGAAGTAGTCTTGACAAATAGCAAATAAATGACTTTAACATAAGCTGTTTTCCTCTTCTTTTAAGCACCTCTCTGGCGCAACATTTTGAAAACCTTAGAGATTATAAACTCCTGTTCTACTGTGTTGTTTTCTGCAAACAGCATTTGCTGTTTCTGTGGGACTTAAGAACCTCAGTGAAGCATCAGACCTCCGTCTTCTTTCTTTGGATTGGTGAATATTTTTGAGATGGAAATAGGGGCTGAGGAGATGCAGTCTGTAGTGTAAGCTCTTCCCTGATTCGGGGCTACTCCACTGTAGTACTGGGAAAAGGAAAAGTTAACTTGGTTGGCTGTTTCCAAAGATTTTTCACAGCAGCAGACCCTTCATCTGCAGCCACTCAGACTGCCAAGGTGGGATGAATCCCCCATCTCAGCAATTTTGGGTGCCTTTGTGGTAGATGTCAACAACTGAGCTAGACCCTGTATAAGCTCTCTGTGTAGTCAGTGGACAGAGAGGCATTTTAGGGTGTCATTCATGTGTTCATTCATTCAGCCACTGTTGAATATTACAGGATAATATGACTCACGCCTTCTAAGAGATTCTTTATCTCTGTTGACTATGAAGAATATTTCTGGGCATTAACTCAGACACATGCCCCCCCACAGTCAGCAAGATTAAGTCCCCAAACTTCAGCAGCCCCCGATGAGCAAATAATTTGGAATAATTTTCTATTTGCACTGAGAAATAATGCATTTATTAGGCAAGTTACTTTGTTTAAACAGATTAGTAGCAGATATGTCAGTCTGATTTCTTTGTCAGTGGTAACAGCAGAGAGAGAAAAAGGAAAGAGAAACCTTCAGACCTGGGCTGTATCCAAACACAGGAGTTCCCCTTTATATCTTGGACATGTCTTAGCAGAGTATCATGTTTTAGGGCTTACACAGACTCAGGTATTGGACATATGTTACAGCTTTGTAAAGGGTAATTTGATACAGTGTCAGCCCTGTGTTATCATTTGCCTCACTGGCATGTTAAGCCTCAGTCATGTAGAGCTATTGAGCAGAGAGACAAAATCAATATATCTGTACAGTGCTGAAGATGCCAAGCCAGAAACTGTGAGCCACTGACATCTGCCTTACAGGGAACTATTACAGCAAAATGTGTGCGTCCAGATATTTGGAATATTCAAAGAAAATTGGACACTATGCCTAATAAAACCACAATCAGGGGCTACTTCTATTTTCATGGTTTTTATGTTCCTCAGCAGAAGACAGAAATCAGAACTGTATCCAGCTCTTGCTGTCTGGAATGAAATCTGCTGGCTCTGGTTTTACTGTAAAGTCCCTCCTCCTGCCTCAACAAGGCTGAGATGGTGGGGTGGTCGATGGCCATGGGAAGACAGAGGTGGATTTTCCACCCAACTCCTCCCTAGGAAGGACATTTGACACAGTGTGGGCTGGAAGTTAGACAGTACCCACCCTGTGAATGATAATAAATAATAAACTACCTGTGAAAGATGCCCTAGGGCATTCAAGACATCTGAAAAAGCCAGCAGATATGGCCCAGAGATATGTCCTATCAATTGTGTCTCGGTCCCATACATGAGAATATATGCAACCATGAAATCCCTGACCAAACCCAGCTTGCCATTCCAACACTTGAACGGTGTGAGGACACTCAGAGTCTGGAAACCAAGGTTCTGTTCTTGTTCTTGCCTCAGAGAGATTCCCTCAAATTCCTTCCTCCTCTGAACAGTGCCCTAATTGCCAGCTTCAAGCTAACTTGAATGGGAAGCAGCATCCTTTTATCCAGTAGGAGTTCTGCCATTATGTACAAAAATGAAAGATTTCTGTGAACATGTGGGAATGAGTAAACATGACATTATAACCTAAGGGCTCTATGTGGGAGAGCAAGACTGTGATGTTGACATTGCTCAAAAGATCATTTCTGTGTTTTGTGGAGTGTAATGAAAAATACTTGAACACAACATCAAGCAAGTCTTGGAACACTCACCCCACTGGTCAGAGTCAGGCTCATCCATGTTCCCTCTGGTCACATAAATCTTCTGCTTCTTCCAATAACTCCCCAAGAGTTAAACATTCATCTCTTCTCCCTCCTGAAAAAGTTACAACCTCAGTGCTATGGAAAGAATTTGAACACCATGAGTAGGATTCTAAAGTGAATGCCACCCTGTCACAGTGATGTTCTGAGAGAAAAGATGAGTCTCTCCTCAGTTCTTGAAAGAAAGGACACAGAAGACCCTTTGGGGGAGGATTCAAGGCTTCTAGAGGACAGAGAGAATCTTCCTGGGATCCTGGACTTGGGCATAAACCCTACAGAGCAGGGATGTTTAAGGTACATTCCTGACAGTATTATTTCCTGGGGTCTCTGCCTGGAGAACAGGGGTTACAGGCAAGGGCTGAGATTCCTTCACTCTAGAGTATTTGGCTTAGAATGGTGCCAGTGTCCCTCTGCACCCAGATCTGGACTTCAGCAGCAAAAGCACTTGCCCAACCCACTGGTCTGTTCTAAACAGGCTGGCAATAGGAGACATTGCTATTACCATGAATTAACTTTGCCTTTTTCCCTTACCAAGCTCAAGCAGCCTTTTGGTACAGACAGCTCTGTCATGCTATACAAAACATTCATTTATCAGAACAGAACCTAAGTGTAGTTTTTTCCATTGTAAACTCCTTCCTCCCTCTAACCCATCCCTGAAAATGAGCCTCTTACTAGTAATAAAGTACAAATTCAATGTAGAAGGTTATTTCTTCTTTTATCCTGCATGAAGAAAAAAAAAAAAACAAACCAAATAATATGGAAAATACATCAGATAATATGGCAAATTTTCCAGGGGAGCCAATGGAAAAACCTGTTCTAGTAAGAAATTTGCTAATAATAATAATAATAGACAATTCTCTTAAATCTCTTTTAAAGTGATTGCCTAATATTAGGGTAAATTAAGCAAACTACACTCCAGGGCTGTTTGAGGGGTATTCTTAACATTCTTTTTTCCTCAGGAAGGGGTTGATCATGGTATCTTTCCAGTCTCAGTGCTAGACATGAAGAAGTTTCCCTGTGTGCCACATGTAGAAGAAAATACTTTACATCTTCAAGACAGTTCTCAGCCTCATGCTAGAAAACAAGTTCATCCAGTCAGGAATGAGGGAGAACAAGGTTCATTAAAAGCCTCTTCTGGACTGCCTCTCCTTAAAACAAACAAACAAACAAACAAACACACAAACAAACACAAAAACAAACAAACAAAAACAACGAGTAACCCCAGTTTTCACGGACAATTTGTTTTTCACAGCCATAAACTGTGAGATGCAGGAGTTTTTTCAAACCAGATCAGCCTAACAAGGGCTGATCAGCTTTACTGACAAAATCCTGTACAATTACAACCCAAGGTCCAGATGCAGAGCACATGAAAATTTAAATATACCTGAAACTCTTGGGAGATCAGGACTGTCCTTAAGGTTGGCCAAACTGCAGCTCTTGCTTCTCTGCAGGAGAAAGCAAAAATACCAGCCATAAGGTAGTTTTTCCACCTTTAAACTCTGTTTAAGGCTTTTCACCTTTAAACTCTCTTTGCTGCAGAGATGGACTCCAGGACAGCTTTCAGCAGGAGGGTGGCTTTTCACTGCACACACAAACCCAAGAGCATTTCACTCAGATAAAATGAGCTGGATAGTAAAAAATAGTACTCACGAAACCAGTCCACTCTTCAGCAGTTTCTAAATTTGGAACAAATGTATGCATTATTTGAGAGGAACTGAAAGAAAATGAATAGACCAGAAGTTCTTCTCCCTTGAAATAATGAACAAGTAGTGATGTGTCAATAAATAAAGTTTATTTTTCAGCAGAGAGAAAATCCAGGAGGCAGCATTTAACCTGTTTTCTCTCAGGCACCTTCAAAGTCTATAGGGAATAATCCTGAAAACCAGTTGGTAGACCAGGCCAAAGTGACAGCCTTTGGGGAACCAGCTGATGTTATTGTATGCTCTATTTCATGATTTAGAATTAATTGCAATTGGGGGATGGAAAAAAAAATCCTGAAGCCTAGAGTGGTTTTGCAAATTCATAAGGAAGTGTTTTTCTTTGAATAATAGCGTTATTATAAAGTTATGATCTTTCTCTTTTTTAAATGAACCCTTTATTTTCTCTCAAATTTCTGGTACTTGTGGCCAGGGGCTGTCTGGTGCTCTCATCTTGTGGGGAGTTGTGGCTGGAAGCAGCATCTTTTCTGTAATTACCTCTTCCACTGAAATAGTTCTGAGCACTCCAGAAATGCCTTCAAGTATTTGATCATATGCACTGAAAGTTGGAGGGACAGCTAATGGCTGATGGTTGTTCCTAAATGCTGGAAAAGAGTAAACTCATTTGAAAACTTCTTTTTAAACTTTTCTCAGTATGTCTCACATTTCCAAAACCAAGTGAATTTGCTCTCTTGCCTGTGCCTAACACAGAATAGTGCTGACCTTTACTGCTTTGTAAATATTGGTGATGAACCTCAGAAAAAGTCAGGTGAAGATTGCTGCTCTCTACTTTCCCCACCATAAAATGTTCCCTGTGATTTCTCAAGCTTTTTTATACAAGACCGAATCTCTCCAGCATTCTCCAAGGTGAACAGATAATCCCCTCCTCCCTAAAAGTGAGAGAGCCAGCCAACATCAGAGCTTCCCTCACGGTCCCAGGAGGGATGAGCAGCTCCAGGAGATTCAGGAGCCCCAGGATGAGAACCCAAGGCAGGTGGGTGTTTCTCCTGCTGAAGTCCTTTGGCAGCACAGGGTGCTCTGTCCCATCCAACACTCATCCCTCATTCATGTCCAAACCAAGAATTACTTTAACTCATCTGAGGCAAAACAAGGAGTTTAGGAGGACAAATACTTAGGTTTGTGTTGGCAATGGAGTCTCAAGAAAGACAGACAAAAATCCAAACTTTGCGTTTACAAGCTGTAGTTCCCAAAGAGAGACTGGATTGAATCACCTCCCACATTATTGGGGTGTTATCTATGGCAAGGGTTGGATCCACAATTTTTTATTCTTAAAAACTTCTTCTTTGGCCACATTATTACAGAGAGTGGCCAAAATTCAAGATTGGTAATCTTGCTATTGGCTTCAACTGAACCAATATTTAATTTCCTTTTTCTTTTCACACTGAGCTGCATCCCATTCTGATTTCTGGCAAAAATACATTTCATAGGAATTGTTTGGTCTGCCTCCCCCTGGATCCCACTCACAGACCCCAGCTCTGCCCCACATTCCCTGAGACATGCCCAAGGACAGGGCAGGTCACACTATGGCAGCACTGGAATGACCCACGTGCAGCTTGGCTGGGCTGGACATCAGGCACATCAGCTGCCAAAGAAACCACAGAGCCTGGATCTTACAGAATTGTTTAGGTTGCAAAAGACCTCTGAGATCACCAAGTCCAACTGCTCAGCCAGCACTGCCATGTCCATCACTAAACCGTGGCCCTAGGAGACACAAATTCTGCTTTCTTTTTCCTTCCCACATGCTGATTTTGATGAAGTCTGTAGAAGAACAATCATGTTTGATACTCCCATGCCTCCATCAGACTTGGTGGAAGTAAGTTAAAGAGTTACTGAAAAGGCTAAAGCAACAAGCAGGTACAGGCAGACACAATTCACACCTCCCTACAAAACCACACTAAATGGACATATTTGTCATTTACTGTACACCAGAAAAGAGCTGAGCCCTGCAAAACAGAGAGAAGAAACCACAGCAGCCAGCATAGAGCTGCACACTTCTTTCTGGACTGCTCAGAGCAGCCACTTTCCAGGGATGATTCAGGGGCCCAGGTCAGACCAGCACAGAGCACAGCAGCAGAAGCAGGATGATCTCGTGGTAAAAATGAAAAAACTAAAGATTCAAAGTCCTTGAGCTTGGTCATTGGACCAATAGGAAATTTTCCAATAGGAAAACCTAACTTATTTTTCTCATTAGTAGATACACATGGGAGAAGTGCTTAATATTAACAATAACATGAATTCTTTGCTGAAGTGGTGACCCTGTGAGCTTGGATGGGAGGAGCAGAGGGATACTTCTGTTTTGCCCTAAGCAAATTTGCCCATCATTAGTAATGGATGCAGAAGAGCTGACAAGTATCCTGGATATTTTGTCCTATGTTTTTCAGACATGATGTTTGAAATAAACCCTGTTTTAAATTGGAGCTCATTCTTCTCTAGGAAAAGCAAATCCTGTTTGCCCAGGTATTCCCTGAAGCAGTACCCAGTGTAGGGCTATTTTCCATCTCTGGTTATTAGGGTCAGCCAGGAACAGGCAGCAGAAAAGAGTTCTCTTCTGGCCACCTCCCAGCTCTACATAGCACATCAAGAAAAAATATATTTCCTAATTACAGGCTTACTGGAGTCAAAACCAAGAAATAAATATTTTGACAGTTTAAACCTGTGATTGTTCATCCCTTTGGTCCTTTTCTCTAGCAAAGACCACCCTCTCATGAAGCTTCAAAATTCTTGTTTCCCCTGGTGTTAGAAACATTGAGACATTCCTGTGCACAGCATTTTTTGTGTCTCCATTGTCTGAGCTGTTGATCAATGCTGTCCCTCTGCTGCTCTTGCTGCTTTAAGAGCTCTTCTCCTTGGAAGTCAAACTCATGAAGCTTAATTCAAGTTCTCCAGAGTCTAAAGGGGTGATACACCAATTAACCAAGCAGTACTAATTGGGAGATGGTGCCAAGGCACTCAAAGCAGAACTGGGGAAGTACATGCCATGAATCAAGGCTGTGCTTTCGTTCTTTGAGTTGCTGTTAGCTAGAATGAAAAACAACAAAGCAAAAAAATCAGTGTAGGGTATTTCAGAGGTTAATGGAAAAGGCACTTTTCTCTTTTTCCTTGTGAGGCTTAGTTTCTTTTTAAAAAATAACAATAATAATATACATTTAATATTTTGCATGGAATTACAGAGATTCCATAGGAGTGTGCTTTGCTTCTCCTAAAATCTGATTATCATTATACCTTTAAACAAGAAACAATAAGGATTAGATTACCCTGAAGCTGGATCACAAATCATTTTCTAACACTTTACAAGAAAAAATCCCAACATTTTTTAAGAAGACATCTATAAATGCCATTTGAAATTCCACTGTCCATCAGTGAAATTGAGGTAAGCACCTTTAACCCATCTACTCAAAAAGCATTTCTTTACTTTGAGTCACATCTAGGAGGTAAAAGTAAATGTAACTCAAGACTGTCAGAGACTGCAACTTCAAATGCCTCAATGCAGGGTTTGTGCAAGCTAGCCAGAGATTTGGCTTCTGGTTCTGACTTAAATCTGAATTAAAACACCAAAGCACAAAAAATCACTTGACTCCTGAGATGGCCAAAATGATGATATTCTTGTAAAATCAGCTTGTGCCATTATTGATCTACATATATGAGGTTTTCACTGTATCAATCCCAACTTCTGCAACCTTGATGGTAATTCACATGAAGGCTATTTTGGGAACCCTTAAAATCTCATACAGGACATAAGGGATTCCATTTTATAGACTGGATTCCCCTTCATTGCAAGGGATCTCTCCCATTAAAAAAAGATGCACTGCTTAAGGAACATTTAGAAAATTGCCTCAATACCAGTTGTTGGAGGCAACAGCTGAGGATTGTGAACAGCAACATATAAAGGGCATGAACCAACATTGAAAGAACCCTCTGACATCCCCAAATTAGAGGCAGTGGTGAGGACACAGCAAATTGTTAATTGTGAGATGGTTTTGTTTAAATGCCCTGATAGCCCAAGGGGCTAATGCACTGCTGCCTCTGGCAGGGCAGGGATGGCTTCTCCCTGGCTGGGAGATCACAGTGCTCTGCAATACCCTTCCTTCCTACAGAGATGAAAGGCAGCCTGGATGAACAGCTAATTTATCAGGTATACAGTGCTCAAATATTGCCCATTTATCTCCTTCTAAGTGTTTTGCTTCTCCCACCACTCAGCCCAGTGAGATAATGTCAGTGGTCGGAGGGATGCTGTGGAAGGTGCAAGAAAACTTTCAATTATCCATTGTGAATGATTCCTAAGTACACCCCATTTCTGTCCACAGATTGAAGTGGCATTTTTCTAAAATATCATGGAAATCAATAGGATTTATGCACTTAAAACATTTCAGTGTTCAGGAAAACCCACAGGATGTGTCTGATTTTCTTTTTCTGTGGATGCCTTCGCCTCCCACCTTGATGCCAGTGGGGCTCCTGCTGGTGCACACAGGGGCAGGGGGAGGATCCAGGGCTACACTGGGGGGGTGTGCATAAAAGGGGAGGTGGATCAGCACATCAGGCTGCAGCACATCAGTACCAAGTGCCTTTGGCCTCCTGGGTGGCGTGCATTGGCAGAGCTGAAAGTCAATACTTTTGGCATACTGCTAAAGTTGCAACCAAAGTGGGTTTAATTTCACATTTGCTGCTAGGAATGTGCAACTGGCTACTCTGCACTCCAGTGATGTGGGTGCTTAATTGTGCATGTGTCCATTAACAGGGACTTGCATTCGCAGTCTCACACAACTGCCTTTGTACATCAATTTATATAAAGCCTACACACATCTTTTAACACACCTATCCCAAAAAGTCTGTGTTTCTAACTAAACATGCGTAAGAATAAAAAACAAATTCAGTGCTCACATAGAGAACTGAAAAGAAAAATGGTCATGAGCAGACAGCATCTTGCTCTGTGCATGGTGGACATCAGGGATAAAAAGCTATCTACAGCTTTTCATTGTCTAGCAACACTCCATGCACTGAAGCACAGTCAAAGGTTTTGCAGGTGTTAAGCAGGATGCAAAGATTCCTTCATGGAAGCTTCATACACCTCCACAACCTCTATGTCTTTAGTACAATGTGACATTTCAGGCTCTGATCAGGTTGTGTCTCACTGCAACCCCTAGATACTTTGCTGTCTGATGGATTTTTATTGTATTGGTTGGGACAATTACCTATGCCAAAGTGGGGTGTCTTGTCCTTCCTGATTTGCTCCCTTCCTTTTTCAGTTCCCTTACATTTTTTAGAGTCACTGTCTCTAATTTGTAAAATTATTTTAAATTCCAACACAGTCCTCTATAGAAAATACTAACATTTTCTTCTAAGACTACCTAATCTTGGTGTTCTATCAACATTTAAAATATTTCTTTCCATTCTGCTGCCTCAGGAGGCCACTTAGTGCATCCTCCAATTTGAGGGCAAGCCATTTTTATTACTTGTTTTCTGAGTAAATACTTCCAGTCCATGTTTCCAGTGATGGATATTTTCATCTAGCCTCTCCTCCTTTGGGTTCCCAGTGAGAATGGGGTATTCTGGCATGTGCCAGACACACTGCTCTCCCTCACCCAAAACCCCTCTTGTCTTCTGATCAAAGGGAGCAACTTCTTTAACCTGAACAGCCATTGAACATAAGCAGCTGCTGTTGTTTATTTTCAATAGAATGACTGCACCTGAACATGAACATTAACGTCACCATGAAAATAACACAGGGAATTACTGGGAAGATTTTGACAGAAATGGAAGGAAGAAAAAAAAAAACCACTCCCCAAACCAGATTATATCTCATCAGGCAAGTCAGGGAAGGCAGACTGACTAAATTACCCAGACAAAAGAGGCAAGTGGTTGTCCCTTGCATTACCACGGGTACCAGCATATTTGGATGCATCCCAAATTTTGCCTCACTGCAGGCAAGATATCCTTCTGCATCTGGTCTCCATTAGCCTGTAGGCGTCAGGAGGAGGTGAGGTCTGCTATGGCTTCTTATTTGGAGAGCTTGTTGCTTGGTAGTACAAACAGTGGGCTATTAAAAAAGCCAAATGCTGATATTTCCACAGTGCTGGTAACACAAGCTCCAGTTTGCTTCAGTTTGGTCACGGCGGTTTACGCTCAGAGCCGCACACATTTAAATATAATATTTATTAAACTCCCTGCAGTTTATTCTGAGGCATGACTGCTACCCAGTTTATTCTGGCTGGGCCTGGGAGCCTGTGCTGGGTTTGGAAGTGCGATGTCCTGCCATGTGCACCCGCAGAGCTGCAATATCTGCTTCCAATTAGCAGCCCAGCTTATTTTATTGTGCTTGGCCTGGCCCTTCTACCCAGTGACCCTGAGCGAGATTGCTCTTAAAAGAGATAATGTGGCTGGATAAAACGTAAGAACCTTTAGAAAAAGGGAAGAAGGATCAGCCCTCTGGGCCTAATCACAGCCCACAGTGTATTTCCTTTGTTCCTTGGATGCCTGTCACACGTGGGCTGCAGGAGCAGCACTGTGCACCTGTATTTTGGCTGGCAATAAACTCTTCTTCCCACACACCAGTGATCTGCCGGCACTGCAGGCACAGCATCCATCAGCCAGCCAAGGTGCACACTCCCAAATTTCTGTGAAATGCCTCTCTCAGCCTCCCCAGGGCTCCAAAAGCAAAGCCACGCTTTCTGTGGGATACAAACTGAGCCAAAGTTGGAGCTAAAAGCTTGTAACCATTTTCCATAGGGAACTGGAAATAGGGTCCAGCTGGAAAAACGCCCTTTTGTGTAGATTTGCTGAGTAAAGAGATTGTCTTGGGATTCCAAGCACATGTAGTTATCATTATTATTTTATGATACAAAGGCTGCATATCCCATGATAGAAAACCACAAACAATTGTTAACTTGTAATTGGAATTATGCAGCACATAGAGCATTTCCCCCAAACAGCGCTCATTGGCCTTATTTCCATCAGCTACAGGAACATCCCTCTTATTTTTATTACGCAGGCAAAAATCTATCAAAATCAGGAAAAAAAATCAATCAAAAATCAGGAAAGATAGTCAAGATCCACAGCTATTAACAGGGAGGTCTGCAGGTCACTTCTGATAATGTAAGAACAGTGAAGATAAAGTGAAGGCTGAGGAAGAGAAGAATGGAGAAAAACTATTTGCTTCCAAACTCGAATAAGTGGTTTCCCTGCCCTTTTAAATTACCACAAAGTTGCTTATAATTTTGTCAGTAGAAGGAAACAATTGAGAACAGGTTGAGCTAAGCCCTAGTTACATCCATCATCTCTTAGTTAAGCTTATTTAACTCCAGGTATTTCACTTTATTGCTTCTGATAATTTGGGGGCAGGAGCTCATTCCTAAGAGGTTCTGTGTTTCAGAGCCTCCTAATGCTGCTCTTACATAGATCATCTCTTAACACATCAGCACAGGATGCTGGGGATCTCATTTAATAAATTGCTGAAGTACTGTTATTTAGTTTTATTTTAACCTTCCTATAATTTGATCAAATTCTCTTTAGCTTCTTTAAGAAAACGGAGTTGTGAAACATTTTCATTTGATTAAAAAATAAGTTCCTGCTGATATAGAAAGTTTCCATTTGGGTTTTGATTTCTTTATTTCTCTTTTGTGTTTTATCCCTTTCTTCCTCACCATATAAAAATGGAAGCATTTCTCTTCTATCCAGTAAGACTCCAAACAAAGCATTTCCTATGGTTTTCAATCCATATGAAATTACATTTCTCTTTACATTTTGCAAATAAATCAGAAGGGCCTCAAGAAAATTTCAAAACAATTTCATTTTTTCCTCCATGTCTTTCACTCACATTTTGGTGGTGTTGGCGGGAAAATGTGTCCTGCTCTTCATTCTTTTGGTGGAATCCAATCAAGGACCTAAAAGAAATAAAACTTAGAAAATGCCACTTCTGCTTAAAAGACAATACCACTTCTGGTTTTAAGTTAAAAAATAACATATATTTGGACATTTAAATTTACTGAGATCCACAAAGATTGGGTTTTTTTTCCCCAGATTAGGCATGGCTAGGTGTCTTTTCCCTCCCTCCATCTCTGGTCTAGCTGCTGCTCCTCCAAACACAGTCCAACAAAGTGGATCCAGCCCCAGCAGCCTCAGCCTCCTTCCTGGACAGGGCTGTCTCATAGGCCAGGGATCTCACTGGAGGGATCCTGAAAGGGAAATTCAGCTGACACATCTAATTCTGGGCAGCAGCACTGAGACAGTGGCACTGACAGGTCTGTGGCACCTGCAGCCACAGCCAGGAGAGAGGATTTCAGGGCAATCTGCCACAGCAATGCTGGTCCCTCCAAAGGACAGGAGATGTCTGCTCCCATGGTGGAGCATTGGATGGTGTATATGATGTATACATCTTCTTCTTGTGCTTCTCTGGCATGTGATGTGAGAGGAAGGGCTGGCTCAAGCCAGACAGGGCAATCTTGGCTCTCCCTGTATGAAGGTTACCAGAGAGCTGGGATGTGCTGCCCTGCCACAAACACTGCTGAGTTCCAGCATCCACCAGCTGGAGATAGCTCTGCCAGGAGAGGCTGCTCCAGCAGCTCAAACCCAGGCTCTCCTGCCTGTGTTAAAGCATGCAATTCTCTTGTCAGGGGTTTTGCATTTGCTGTAGGCTCACAGGCAGAGCTGCCTCTGTTTGCTCAGCCTTGCTGTCTCCAGTCAAGAGCAGTCCCAGCTGAGGGGTGTGGGGTAGGATACTTATGGGAGAGCTCCTAAATCCAAGGAAGAACGAATGACAACCTTTGCTGTACTCATCCTTTCACAGTCCTGGGGTGCAGGAAGTGAGCTCAGTTCTCTGTAAGGTCTGGAGATCCAAGCCCTGCTTCACCACTGAGCACTGCTTTAAGGCCAAATCCTCAGAAATGCCCCAGTTCCCATTGCCTTTGTGCACTACAGCCTCATTTCCTCCAGCTCTCTGCCGGGGTTTCCCTTCCAGTTTGGCACCAGAAGAGCTGTATTTCCCTGTTCCCCCATTGTGATGCTAAGAGGCTGGGGGGGAGCAGGGGCTGTGCCAGCCAGGGGAGGGTGGCCAGCACTGCCCCAGGGAAGGCACAGAGGGCAGGCTGGGTTTGCAGGGTCAGCACGGCCACACAGGGATTCTTCTGCATCAGCAGCACATGCTGATGCTCAAGGAAAACTGCTCTTCCCAAAAAAGACCCAGGCATTGCAATGTCCCAGAGTGTCTGGGAAGGAAGGGTGAGAGGGGTCTCTCCTGTCCTTGTGTTCTTCCAGAACCAGTTTAAGCTCCATTGCATTCACCAGGAAGTTGTAGGAATAATGGGATCCCCTAGACTGTGGACAAAAAGTCCCTGAAATAACGGGAGCCCCGAGTGTGGACAGAAGCTGGGGCACCCCAGGAAGGAGATGACTCAGTCACAAAGAACTTTTTGATTATGAACAAAGCACCCAAGACCAAGTAATTCCAGGTCCACAAGATCTAAAACCCCTTTGAGAAGATCCCAGGTGACAAATCTGTGTTTGCAGCACACTGGCTTCCCAGCCCTGCACACCCCAGCTCTGCAGCCCAGCTGCTCCCAGGCTGAGGGGCTGCATGAAATCCTCCCCGAGAAGGCAACTCTGGAATTAGGGCCTCTTTCTCTTCTTTTCTTTTTTAATCACATGGAAAATATTCCCAGCTCACCACCACCTCAGAGCTGTGGCAGCCTTGCCTGAGGCCACCTCCCAAGCCAGTGGGGTGACAGGGGCTGCAAGGCTGGGAGGACAGAGCTGCCAAGCCTCCTTTGGAAGCAGCCCCTGTCGGTTTTCCCTTTCAAGCTCTTTTGTTGAAAATCCTTAAGGCGCTGAGAAAAAGGCCCTTTCTCAAAATAATTTCTGCAGACAGCCTGGGAGAGCTGGGAGCTCAGCCCATGGGTGCCAGCAGGCTGCTGGAGGGGGCCAGCACTGCCCAGGGAAGGGCCAGGGGCAAGGGCCAGCCATGAGCAGAGGATGGGCAGGGGTGGGTGGTGTCTCAGCCCTCACACAAAGGATTTATGTGGAAATCCTCCTGCCTCAGACAGAGAAGATGCTCCCTTGTCACCCTCAAAATTAACAGCAGGACTTGCTAGACAGAAAATGTCCCCTTTATTTAACACCTTCCCTGCCTCATTGCAGTAGGTGGTTTGCACTGATATCCATGGAAGCCCAATGCTTGGCGCTCTGGTTAGCAGAGCAATTGATTAAGAAGGACAGCTCGCTCTCCCCAGCTGCAGAATGATCTGGTATTCAAGGTTTGCCTCTTCTGCTACCTTTCTTCCTAATGTTAAAACCTAACTTTTTATTTCTTAGGCCCAACCAGCATTTAAATGACAAGTTTAGTAATGGGCACTAGAAGTGCTGTGAAGTGTCCCTGCTTCAAGTTCCAGATTGCAACACCTGCTGGGACAAGACTCTCCCAAATCTGTGAGATCAAATGCTGCAGGATGCTCAGGCTGAGTTCCTTAAACCATCCCAGCTCCATCTATAACGTCTGAGCTTGAATCTAAACCAAAGCCTTGCACATTTGAGACCAAACAGCCTCCATCTGCCCAACCAAGGTAGCTCTTCAAAAGGCTCACGTGGCAAGAAAATGTATTCAGGCCTCTGGGTTGTTTTATGAAGAGTGTACACTCAGCACAGAATCATAAAATGGTTTATAGTCAAATTAATGAATGTGCCATAACTTTGGGAAAACTGCAGACACCATTCAGATGGAGAATTAAGTAATACATGGATTGTTTTAAATTCCACAATGATTAGAAATAACACAAGAGATATATTTGCCTTTACAAGAAGTAAAGGCAGCAAGTAAAGAAAACCTGGCTCTATGTGGATAAATGACAGCACAGCCTAATGCCAGCACAAAAGGCAGTGAAGCACATCCTCTTCTGTGCTGTATGCATGTGGAGGGGGCACTCTCACCAACATTTATTTTTGTTTCAAGGTAGTTAGTGAAGGGTAGGGAAAAAATCAACAGCAATAAATGAGTTGTTGCAACCTGCCCTTTCTGCTCCAGCAATTTCCTGGTTTTGTAAACAGGAAACGCTGCACAACTTGGCAAGGACTCGATGTGATAACGCTGAAGAGTGATCAGAAGTCAACTATGAAACCACGATGGTGTCTGCTGAGGAAAACCCACAAGCTGTCAGGAAAGCTGTGGGATGTTTTGCGACACAATCTATCAATTATCCAAGGTGAATGCCTTTTTTTATAGGTGGATTTCTTTTCCTGTTGTAATTCCATGCCTTCTCAGTCTTACAGTAAGCCACCTGGCCAGTGTGAATAGGCACAGTAATTTCAAGGTAATATATTACTCTGTATAATAAAAAGAAGTTGTCTGGTTGTTTTTAGTGAAGTTGTCTAAGCCTGTTCCCATGGGCTTCCCACCTCCCAGGGAGAACTTGCAATCTGCTCTGTTTCATCATCACTTTTGTGTCATTTCCTACCAAGATGAGTGGCACCAAGACAATTTCCAGACATGGTTATTTGTTCTCCTTGACCTGAGTGGCTGCTGTTTTCTAAGTCATTTACAGTGTCAGTCCTGGGATTTGACACTTGGTCTTCTCCAGTTGGGGATTATAATATTGTATCTTTCCTTCAAGCTCCTTATTAATTTTCTGGAGGCAGTTACAATGGAGCTGCTCCAAAAATTTGTTCCTTACTAACACTTAATTCTGCAAATCAGGCCAATTTCATCAATTTCACACAACTTGATAATTCAGTTTACACCGAGTAAAAAACTTTTCCCTGGACCACCAACCCTAATTCTGTATAGAGTATTTAACAACGACTACTTGTTGACTTGGTTTTTCACCCATACCTAAGGAAGCTTTAACACACTCTGTTCCCAGCTGTGCCCATAACCTGCAGAGATAGACAGAGAACAGCTTACAACTCCAAATATTTCCATCCTTTGAATTCTGTCCATTGTTTCCTTGCTGGTTCCCCTCTCAAAGTAAACAGTTCCATGAAAATTTAAGCAATCTTGAATGAGGTCTTTACAGTGATCTTATGACTTAGAAGCAGACAAACCCAGAGCTCATTGGGCAATAATTTCCTATTGTTCATATACAATCTCAGCCTGAAAATGGGATGTGTGTCCCTAAAGCCAGCTTCTGCTGTGGTTGAGCAATGTGTTGTCAGGCCCCTCTTTCAGCAGCTGTCATCTATAAGCTCAAGCATAAACTCAGATGACCTGATCAGTTCAGCTCTTCTGAGTTACCAGAAGGAGTCCCACAGCCTAAATAAGGCACCACAAAAATGTCTGAAAGTGAGTCTAGAGAGGTTTTGAAATCTTGTGCTGCCTGGAAGGCTGTTGATCCACCCTTGCTCTCTGTGGAAGTTTGCATTTCCATGTTCTGTACCCCAGCTGAGGCTTCTCAATTCTGGAGAAAAGCCCTTCAAACAACAGATAAGGTGCTCCTCTTGTATCACTACTGCCCCACTGATAAGTCTGTAGGGCTGTACCTCATGGAAGAACTCCTTTACTCCATCCTTTGCAGAGAAAACTTTTGGGTGGAGAAGAGTAAGACCCAACCCCTGAAGGCACAGTGTCCTGAATCAGATCATCATGTTGAGTCAGTCATTTTTCCTAAAGGTAAAACAATGTTCTGAAAAGAGCATCAGGAGAACAGCGGTCATTCCATTGGTCGTTCCATTCCCTTCATTTCCCATTTTCATCCAGAGATATTGCCCCACTTCATCAAGGTAGAGGAGCAGAGAAAAATGGGGAAACCTGTTGGTACCAGCATGAAAATTGCAGCCAGCACCTTTTTGTCACCACTTCCTCCCTGGTCCCCACATTTCTCCTCCCCTCTGTTCTTGAGGAAGCAATCTCATGTTTGCAGATGCCAAGGAGCCTCCAAGCAAGGAGCAGTAACAAGCACCTCTCTTGGTGCCAGCAGGCTCTGGAGGCAATCCCTTGGCAGGGCAGGGCTGGCCAGTGGCAGTGGTGAGCCCAGAGCAAACATCTGCAGCACGCTGGGCTGGGAGGTTTGGCATCCAGTCAGGAGAGGAGGCTTCCCAGCAGTGCCTGGACAAACACACCTACCCAGCACCAGGTGTGCTCCCCCAGGAACAAGGTGTGCTCCCCCAGGAACGCTTCCACTGGACGCACCCGGGATTGGGGATTCCTTGGGGATTCATTGGGGACTAATTGGGGATTGATTTGGGATTGACTGGGGATTGACTGGGGACTGATTAGGGATTGATTTGGGACTGATTGGGGATTGATTGGGGATTGATTTGGGATTGATTGGGAATTGATTGGGGATTGACCGGGGATTGATTTGGGATTGACAAGGGATTGACTGGGAATTGATTTGAGATTGACTGGGGACTGATTGGGGATTGATTGGGGATTGATTGGGGATTGATTTGGGATTGATTTGGGATTGATTTGGGATTGATTGGGGATTGACAAGGGATTGACTGGGAATTGACAAGGGATTGACTGGGGACTGATTGGGGATTGACTGGGGATTGATTGGGGATTGACTGGGGATTGACTGGGGATTGACTGAGGATTGACTGGGGACTGATTGGGGATTAATTGGGGATTGACAGCCTTGCCGCAGCCCTGGCGGGGCTGGATGGAGCCCATAAGGATCACCAGGCTTCCACCAAGGATCAGGAAAAAGCCCAAGTGAAGAAAGGTACAATTCCACACACGGCTTCTGGACACAACTTCTTGGACTCTCACTCACCCACCAAGTAGGAGTGTTTTCTTATTGTTTCTGATGAATTTTGGATCAAGGTTTTATCGCAAGGAAAAGAAAATAAATAATGTCAATTATAAAACCCTCTCCTCCCCTAGCTTCATTTTTTAACATGATTTAAGAGTGCCCAAGGGAAAGCATTTAACCCCAGACCCGTTTTGAATCTGTATTTTAGGAACATGCAGGAAAGTTATGGGATGGAGCACGAATTGGGTTCCTAGCAATTCAAAGGCAGACTTTCAAAGGTGGACTGAAGCTGGCACATGAATTCCTTCAGCCAGAGCAGAGAAATATCTGGATATCCTGTGCACCTCTACATGGAGTCAACAGGATGTAAGAGAATGTAAACCCTTTTTTTCCATAATATGCATGAGAATACACAGATTTATCAATGGCAATTACTTAATTCTCTGGAAGTAAATTCAGAGAAATTTCGACACAGGTGTATCAAGGATATTGAAAATAATCATGATTCCCAAGAAGCTGTCATGTAATTGCAATTTCAATCCACCCAAACTGATTGAGATAAATGAATTTCAAATGCAGCCATCTGGTTTAATGGCACAGCCTAAACAAATGACTCGGTGTGCTCCCAAAACATCAAGGTCAGCAGCCTGTTGGGTGCTGCAAAGTTTTACGATGTAAAGAAAATTGAAAACAAAAGTACACTGGAGATCAAAGATGACCCCGAGGCTGATGGGCTGCAGCATCCATACGAAACAGGACTCCAAAGGAGCCAGAGGGGTCATCTGCTCCATCTGCCTTCTCCAGGACAGCCCTGCAAGGGCTGCAGAGAAGAAACACTTGGCAAGTGTTCAGCCACAAAGAGCTCTCTTTCCCTCAGTGAGCTTGCTCCGAGGGAATACAGCGCTCCTTACCCAAAACTCCTGGCTGCACATGCAAAAATGAATCTTTGTGAGGGGTGGAGGCTGCCACACTGTCACTGCTCATCCAGGCCATCTGCATCAGGAGTGCAGTCAGCTCTGCCTCCAACAACACAGGAGACAGAAGGGAACCCCAGCTGTGACCCCAGGGCAGGGGGGAAGGATCAGGTGAGGTAAGCAGATGAGATGACCAATGCTGAAACACATAGAGATGTTATTGTAATTAAATAATGTAGAATTGCTTAGGAATGCACAGTGACCCAGGGAAAACAATAGAAACAGGGAGACACTAAATTTTTGGTGGGCCTAAATTAAAGCCCAGTGCTGTGGACGAGGAATTCTGCTGCTGCTCTCACCTGGATTTGGGTGAAGTGTCCCCATCTTAGATTAATATGGGGAAGTTCAGCTGAGACTGAGATCAGTATGGTAAAAAATTGTTGCTTACAGTTGTCACATCTTTCCCATCCTGAACCTCAGTGGTTCTGGTCTCCCTAGCACTCTGTGGAGTACAAGCTAAAAAACATTTGTATATTAGAATAATTTTAGAAACACTCTTCATGTGATGATCCTTGGCAAAAGCAGAGCAAATGAAAACCTCACTGAAACCAGGGACAAAAACCCTATTGACTTCCTCATCATCTGCCTGAGACCACAATTCATTCCCAGCTATGGGATTCCACAACACCTCCTGGACTAACTCAGATAATCCCCTCTTATAATTTTTACTATTTCTGATGTTTTTCTTCCACACTGACACATGCTATATTGACAAAGGAAAAGAACTAAAGAGTGTACATTTTCAAATGCCCTATAGGGACAAGCTGTATTTTTAATGTGGACTTTATGTGGTTTGGATCAAAAATCAATGAGGCAAGTGGTTTTGAAATCAGAAAAATTACTATGTTGCCTTAAAAATTATATCTTTCCCATCTTTAAAAATGTGCTTGTTTCTCTTCATTGTTTTCCAGTTTTTCCCTTCTGAGGGTATAAGAAAAATTGACCTGAGATTTCTGGCCAATATAAAGATATATTGTCCCAAAAGGACACTATATTCTTTGTTTTTTAGCTTGATCTATATTTACCACTTTGGTCAATATGGGTGAGCACTGAATTCAACCACAAGTCACTACAGGTTTATGCTGGCAACTCACTGTAACATGCTTTGAATTAAGTAACTGAAGGTTTGTTTTTTTTTTATTTCCTGCAATGCAAATTCAGGGAAAGGTATGGTTAAATCAGAACAATGGAGCTAGGGTCTGGAACCACTTCAAAAACAAATTAAAATACTTCATGCCAGGAACAACCTCAAATTCCTTCACTACCTGCTGACATTTTTGCAAACAGAGATACTATTTTTGGAGGGTGCAGTCATAATTCAGCCCAGTAAAGGAAGATATTCCCCATTTTGTAGCACCAGTTACTAACATGGCAGGGTAAGGACACTGTCAGGTTCAAAGGGGCCCCTTTCCTCTGCAGAGAGCTGGGGCACAACTGCAGGTAGGGGCCTGGCTACACTGTGGTTGGCATTTTGGAATCAACACTGGGAGGAGACAGCCCATCACACGAGGAGGAGAGCAGCTGACACTGGATGAGGCAGCTGGCATTTGAACAAAGGACTTCACATTTTGTGGCTGGTGGGAAGAGCATTGGTGTGAAGAGGATGTGTGGTGACTCCAAAAGCAGTGACACAGCTGCCTGCACAGCCCAAGTAAACACCCTAAGCCCTCCAGAGTCATCATCACTGCGGTGCAATCCATGATTAGTATTTCATGGATCTCATGGCACAATCTGGACCACAAGGAGCTCTCAGGATGCTCACCATCAGGTGTTCCACATTAGTGAATCAAGTAGGAGTAGATTTAGATTGGATATTTGGAATAAATTCTTTACTGTGAGAATGGTGAGGCACTGGCGCAGGCTGCCCAGAAAACTTGTGGATGTCCCATCCCTTGAGGTATCCAAGGCCAGTGTTGGATGGGGCTCTGAGCAACCTGGTTTAGTGAAAGATGCCCCTGCTCATGGCAGGGGAGCTGGAACTAGATGATATTTAAGGTCCCTTCCAACCCAACCCATTCTAGGATTCTATGATTCTGTGATATTTTTTTTTTTTTTAATATATGTAAAATATATATCAGCTTCTTTGGCTTATGGCTTTGGGCAATTTTCAGGGATTTTTTTTTCAATGAAGGTTGAGATTTTCGTGTAATTGTTTACCTGCCACACCTCAAGTTTTAAAGGAAACTCTGAATGTTGCATGATTCATAAGAAAGGTGCCAGAGCTGGCAAACTGATTTCAGACACATGAATCACCCTATCAAATACTGGGATTTATCAGCAAGATCAGGGCACAACAAGCAGGGACAAACCATGACAAGCAGGAGTTTGGTGTGAAAACAGCTCACAACACACATTCCAAGGAGAAGAGAAATTATATGATGCAAACACCCCGTTTGTGGTGTAAACAGGTGGTAATCACTTCCATTAGCACTGCAACAGTTTCTAGCCCCAGGAGGACAAAGCTCTTGGTAGTTCAATTAATTTCTCCAAAAAAACTTCATCCTGCTCCTGCCAAACATCCCTCGGCTGTACACGGCCTCTGAACAGATACAATCAGAACAGGCCTTTATTGTGTGCGGGGCTGAAAGGCCAGCTCCTGCCCCAGAGATGAAAAGCAATTAATCCTGAATGCCTGTTTGTACAGTAACTCTCCCCTTCCCACCTCCTGGCTCTGATGAGTGGCTTTGTGTGCAGCAGACAGGAGCACCTCTCACACAGCCCACCAGCCCCTGGGTCCCTCCTGGCAGCCTTGGACCGGGACAAACAGGGTTTGGCATTAACCCTGCTGGGCATTTCCCTGCCTGCACAGTGGAAGGAGCAGGGGCTCCATGGCCAGGGCTGGTGGCATCAGCTGGGGCTGGCCAGTGTGGGGGTCCAGGGTGTTCCCCTGGGGTCTCAAAACCCCCCTGGCAGGCCTCCCAAAGACCCCTGAATGAGACCCAGGTGTCTCAGGGGCTGGATTGAACCCCTTGGGAGAATTTACCAACATTGAGGGAAGAGATGCAACCCACAAAAATAAGCAGAGTGTGGATTAGGCTGTTAGAATGTAGAATAAGTAGATTTCTAAGAATGTTTATGTTAAGGGGCTCGTGGTCAACATGGAGGATTTGTGGTGTGGTGTGCTTCTTCCTCCTTGTTCTTCATGTCACTCATGTTGGGTGGTAACCTGGGAGTCACAGATTGGATGGGGACAAAACCGGACAGTGTAACAAGATTGTATTGTATTGGAAAGTTATTGTAAATATCAAATATGTGATTTA
>JAOTIY010001451.1:61596315-61631513 GCA_027123655.1 Muscicapa comitata
CTGGCTGGAGCATCTCCCAGTGGGATGATGTAATTTTATCAGTCATGCAGTGGGACTCGATGGCCCAGCAGCAGATGATATCTTCCTGGAGGGAGGATGGGCTGTGGAAAAGATAAAGGTGATTGCCCGACCTGGTTTTAAAGCTGGCCCATTAGCAGATAATTTGTACCACAGAGATAAGGGGCACTGCCCCACCCAGCCCCAACAGATGGTGACAGAATGCACATTTCTGGCCACATCAACCCAATACAAAGGTGTTCCTGCCCATGGCAGGGGGGTGGAATTGGATGGTCTTGAAGGTCCCTTCTGACCCAGATATTTCTGTGACTGTGTTACTGATTACAACTCATTCTGATGTGCCTCTCCTGCTCACTGGCCACAGTCAGAGCTCTGCAAACAGCACCATTAAACCAGGCTTTATCAACCAGGACAAGATTTTTAAAAATCCTCCTAATTTATTCCTAGCCTTTATCTTCTTTGCCCTGATGACAAGGCATACCAATATTATCCTAATAGCTAGTGCTGCCCAAATATAAGTAAGGTTTGCCAGCCAGACACAAAGCTAGCATCTCTGTCCCTCTCCATCCACCCAGCTGCCCCATTCCTTCAGCTGCTGTTTTAAAGCCCACATGGAAGCACAAGGATCCCAGCAGCAAGGGGGTGTGAGGAACTGGCTTTGATGTGCAGATGCTCACCTCTGCCTGCATCTATGGAGCATCTCTGGGCCGGGCAAAGCATGCCAGCAGGGACAGAGGCAGTGTCAGAGGGTCACTGCACTAACTCCTTACAGCACTGCTCAGGATAAAAATGAAATGTGGGCTTGATTAGAGTATAAATCTTCCAGCAAAACTGGCCAGAAAGGGGAGCAATAGCAGATGGGTCCTTAAATTCACTGCTGAATCCTGGCTGCTGTGCAGAGCTCATCTCTCAGTTGCTGCTGAGACCCCTGCAGACACCAGGGGCTGTGCAGACCTTACAGGTGTGTGTCTGTCTGTCTGTCTTCCAGAGCTGGCAGGACACACTGTGATCTGTACAGCACAGGAGAATGCATCTCACCCAGCCCTTATGCACCAGTTGCCCCCCTAACCAAAGCCTTGGGCAGGTTCCCAAGGTTAGAGGGGGAGAACTATTTGGATGGGAGTCCCATAGAATAACCCGGAAAATCTAAAAAATAGCAAGAGGAACTTTGTCCCTGAATCAATGCTCCTGCAGTTGCCCTGCACAGCTTTAACTTGGAGACCAGCAGGCTGCCAGAAGTGACAACTTTCCTAAGAGATTTAAAACCAAAGTTCCCTCTGACAGCTTAATCCCTTGCATGTATATAGCACTTCACATACCCAAATATTAACTGATTCATGGTTAATTAATTTGTGGTTATAAATTTCCCCTGGCACTTTCTTCAAGACTCAGGATGTAAATGTTAAACCAAGTGTCCCAGGCAAATTGCAGCACTGTAAGAAAAATAATAGGGCAGATCATCACCTGGTTTAGTGCAGTTATGTAGATTTACTTGAGCCCAGGGCCTGACACAATTACTCTTGAATTCATTACAGCAAACTGCAATGAATGAAGTGCAGAACTGCTTCCTATACCAAGCTCCAGTAATTAATTCCCTGCTAACACGGGGGACATGGTATAAACCAGAAAGTTCACATTTATTCAGATGAGTATTATGACATTGTAATGGAGGAACTGAGGAAGACAAGGTGTTTCAAGGCAGTGGAATTGAAGGAGTATTGCAAAACAGAGCCCTCTGTGTGAAGCTGATGTTCATAGCACAACCTACTCCTTTCCTTGAGCAGCACCCAAAGCAAAGGGATATTTTACCCAAAAAGAAACTCCACAGGGTAGCTCCTTCACCTCTCTGCATTTCCCAGAGCTGGTGAAACATTTCATTAAAACTCAGGTCAACTACTCAGAGGCCTCTGAGAGAGAACACACACATCCTTAGCTGCCTCCCTGGGAGGACTGGGAGCAAATCTCCTTCTTCTTCCATCTTGCTCCATGTCAAAGTCTTTGGGGACCCTCAAAATTTTTCCACAGAGCTAGTTTCCCTTTGAGCAGTGCTAATCCAGTGAAACCAAAATTGTTCATAAGGATTCTCAATCCATGTTTTTTGACCTGGTGAGGAAGGTTTTCAGAAATATTAGACAGCTACACACACACAGACATCTCCTTCTGAGTCTCTGTATGCATATCAGCCACATTTTGGCTTACAGCTCTACACTGCTAAGCCTAATATTTAATGAAGCTAATAAACATTTTGCAGTAGTTCAGTGGTTTCCCTTCCAAGAAGAACTTGTGAAGGGCTCTGATTAGTACCTCTGGCTTTTCCAGGCATCTAGCCTCTCTGTAGTGTTGCTGCACTAAACTTAAAGCCCTTTTTCTGTGGAGACAAAGCATAAAGAAATATGGTGCAAAATAATGAATGGTACAGGCACCCTCTCTAGAAGTGCAAATGCATGAGAATAAGACAAAACAAAGGCCTTTAGAGGAAGAAACCCCTTCCTTTTCTGTATGGATTAATGTGTGTTTTTCTGTATGTCACTAATCTGTTGTGTGATTTTACAAATAAGGACGCAAAGATATTTGAGGTGGGAAAAAAGGATTCTGACATTTTTATGGCATGAGGAAGCATCTAGCATTGCTGAGAAATGAAATGGTTTCAACCATAAGATACGTCAGGAAGAAACATCCTCAGGGCAGTTTGTTCCATAGGCTGGTCCCATGTAAAAGAAAAAAGGGTTCTTCCTGGAAATGGGAGAAGGTGAACACTAATAAGGCATAAGGAATAGAACAGTCCTCTGGCCTTAAACCACCTAATGGAGCATGCTTGTGTTCTCAAGTGCCTGATGAAGCCTGAGGTCCCAGTGCAGCCTATCAGCAAGAGAATTAACAGAACTGCTTTTCTCCAGCCCACAGCTTATTCACACTTGTAAGGGCTCAATACTTTTGAAATTTCTGCCTTTCAGTTATGTTTAGTTGAGGTCAGTGAGGGAACAAACCTGCCAAAAACCACCCAACATGCTGTGTGATGGCACCAGGCTTGTTCTGACACCAAGGTAAGAAGGGGTGTGGGGACAGGAATATCACTGCTTCACCCCTCTCCAAAACTGTGACCCAAATTCCCAGCAGAATTTTACACTTGGGTTCCCAGAGAGCATTCAGAGCTGTGCTCAGGACCAGGACCAGGACCAGGATGGTAGGCAGGGCTCAGACAGCTTCTGATGCCCCAGGCTACAGGGCTGGGGGCACAGGAGAGACACGCTCCCTCTCTCCTTTTGCATGAATGTTTCTTTAAACAGAAAAATTTGATGGTGAGGTGTCATGAGGATACAGCTGGGAACCAAGAAAGCAGCTTTGTTCTCAAGCTGCCCAAGCCTTGTTCTTGGGCTGCCCAAGGACAAGGACTTAAACAATGATTAAACACCTGCTGAAAATGTGCACTATGTGATGTTTTTCACAGAGGCATGTTTTCAAAGAGGTGTTGCCTTCTTTGACCAATGAATCTTTTCTGCTTTGTTTTGTATGATCTCTTTTATATGAAGGCCATGGCTTTCTTCAATAAATTGCCATTTTTTGCTGCATACAAGAGGGGTCACATTGCTGTGTGTCCTTTTGCCGCTCCACAGCCCCATACAGTAACAGTGAGGGACTTCAGTAACTTCTCAGATGGCTGATAAAAACATCTTGGAGGACATGTGCTGGAGGACAGAGACTGTGGTTGCCAAACCCCAGCACCCCTCTTGCCACGCTGCATGGACAAAGCCTGAAGCTCCACCGAAGCCGTCACTCAGTGATTTGTGACATACTGAAACACAGTTTACATTGCAAAAAGCTCCAATAGGTCCCTGGAAGGTGATTATGAGAGAGCTGCCCGTGAGTGCTCAGGGTTCCTCCACAAGCAGATGTTCTTGGCAGAGGCACCACCAAAATCTCACTCCACCCAGCTCTGCTGCACCTCGCAGAGGCGGTGAGGAGAGGGACAGTGCCCTCCTGAGCAGCCAGGCTGATTTTTATGAGGCTTTTCTCCGGAAATAAGAAGTATGGTGAGGCGAGGTGATCTTCCCCTGCGGCTGCTGCTGTGGATTACGGAGCTGGCAGCAGCAGGAACGCATTAAGGAAGCTCCCAGCAACGGGTAAGGTTTAAAATGAAAGCTGGCTCAGTGTTAATGCGCAAGTAATGTGTCCCAGCTGCCTTTAATAAAACAGCCAGCTGAAACTCAGCATCATAATAAACGGAGCAGGGATTTCACAAACATCCTGGCTGCTCAGAAAGAGACTAACTTTTCTTCTTCTTTTTTTTTGTAAAGTATTTTTTTTCCCCTCAGAGCTTGATTAAACATTTCCTGTTTTCAGCTTTCCAGAAAGGTCCTCATGAGCCTTCCCCTGCTGCTTTCATGCTGGCAGCTTCATTTTTCAAGGCCTTCCCCTGGTCCCTGTGTGACACAGAAATGGGAGGATTTGTGTGGAGCTGCTACCTGGGCAAGAAATGCCTCATCTGCAGCTGCATCCCCATCATGTTTGATGCCACCCCTGCAGGCAGAGGGTGGCACGATGCTGATGGCAGCCCCCACACCTGGGAGTCTCACAACGCCCAGGGATGAGCCTTATGACCTGCTGCTTCCTATTTGCAGACAAGGTGAGGAGGAAGTTGTCTGCAGCTGGGAAATAAACCTTGGATTTCTGCTTTTGCTGCTGATTCAGGCAAAGCCACCCTAAGGCTGGACCATCAGAGCTTATTGAAGGTCAATAACTCACAGAGGAACAAACCCCTGAAGCAGAACCCAATGAAGCAGCTGGGCTGGGTTTCATCCCATTGAACTCAAGTCAGCCTTTAGTCTGTCTCAGCCAGCAGAGCAAAATAGGCACCTTTGGGAATTATTAATTTGTCCTCATTTGAGTTTCTTTTTAAAATAAAATTTAAAACTTCCTACAAGCATGCAGACTTGACATGACTGTGTTCCTCTTATGTGTCCACAGCCAAACCTTGCATCCAGCCCAAGTCTGGAGGAGGGGAGGAGATTCTCCTGGCCATGCCAGTCCTTTTGATCATCCAGGGCTTCTACAGCTCTTTCCATAAACTCCTCTAAATCAGGGAATTGGAAGAAATAAGGTGCTTTTCTCATTTTTTTCCCCTCAACTCTAAAGACCCATCACAGCTTGCCACCCCAAACGAAGTATGGAAGTAGCCTTGAAATTCTCCCTGTTTCTGCCTGTGCCTAGCCAGGGAGCAGGACAGGACTCCTGAAATCCAGATGAGGTACACTGGCATCTTGCCAGCCTATAAAATCAAGTTTCACCAATTAACTTTCAGTAGTGGAGGGTCTGGCTAAAAGTGCTCAGCTCTAATCCCAGATAATGTGTGACAACTTTCAGCGTGCTCATTCCAAGTGTTGAATGGGCTTCAGAGTTTCCTACAGCTCTGTAATATATGCCACAAATACATAAATCTTTTCTGTGGTACAGAAGAGAGAAAGTTCTCAAAATCCTGACTGCAGCAGAAATAGAAACATCTCCTCATCATCTCCTGGTTTTAGAGGTACATATCTAAATATCTCTAGAATTCCAGCTTCACCTATTGTTTAGAAATGCCTGTGATTTCTGTGCTGTTTTCTTGACAGCCAGCTAGGAATCCCTTAATGATTTGGAGTTTAACTTTACCTTGCCTTAACTTTCCCCATCTGACAAAGGTGTTGCCAGGATTAGTTAATAGGGTAAGGTGGTGATTAATGAGTAGATATTACAAAACATGACATGCTGCCGGATGCTGAGGATTTTTGGGGAAGTTTGGAGAGCAGCATTCCTGAGGAGCTAGTCTGAGCTTGACCTCTCTCGATCATAAAATCATCATACATATTCCATGAAATGGAAATGTTCTCTCATGTTCCCTTTTGGTAACAGGCTGGTGAATGGTGAGGGCTTCAGTTGATGCTTCTGGCTACCCATAAATTTCTGCAGCATTTGTAACATTCTGAGAGATGTTCCAAGAAAACAGATTAATTTTCTTTCCCCCGCAGTCTTATTTTACTTTGAATCCTCAGCATTTTCTTTTCCTAAAACAAGGTATCAAAATATCTTAGATGGAATTTTTCAATGCATACTGTGAAACACCTTGCCAAAAAACATTCACTTCAAATGGTATTTGTTTGGAGTACCTGAGTTTTCCTTCAGCCTCAGGAATTCTGCTTAGCACAACTCCATAATATTTCAAAATGGAAACAAAATAACACTGAAATTTATCAGCCATATGCAGAGCTTTTTTAGACTTTGTGCATTGATCTTGGTTAACTGAAAATAAGGTTTTCTGGGCTTTTCTCATTTTTTTTTTTTACTTGTGTTACTCTTTTTTTCTTCTTCTATATGATCTTTTTATCCTCTTACAAGTTTTCAGAAAGGTTACTTCAGGTTGTCAACAGAGCGTAACACTTGTCTTGCCTATTGTTGATATTTCTAAAATAAGTGTTAGTAAACTATTTTACATTTTCATGGGTTTTCTTCCAAGCACTAGTGAAGTCAGTCCACAGGTATGTGGTAGTTTAGAACAGCTCATGCTCTTTAAGATTCTGTAATCTATGTAATAGACCAACCCACAAATGCAGGGGAAAAAGGTACTGCAACAAACTTCTAAAAATTTTTTTGACGTCTCTTTATTTCAAAAAATGTAAAATTCTTTAATTTTTTGGGAATGTAAAGAATTCCCAAATTCTCTACATTCCCAGAAATGTGAAAGATAAAAAATAATCTGCTATTTTTTATCTTTTACAAGGAAAAGATAAAAAATAATAAGAAGAAAACCCTCTTAGAGAAATTTTCCCTTTCAACATTTAAAGACAATGCTCTTTCTCACCGTGGGAGCTGCTTCCATTTGAGGACTAAAGAAAATAAATATTTTTCCTGTTGAAAAAAAGGTGGAGGAAAGAGTGAACTCATTATTTGTCTCTATCTTAGTGGTCTAATTACACAAAACCAAAATGAAATACAAAATCAAGAATCAGAAGTCATCCTCTCTATTTTCATTAAGTCACAAGGTAGAAGTTATCTTCCCAATTGGGAGAGAATTTCTCATGAAAGTAAGTCCTGGACAAAAACGACTTAACCTTAAAATGAAATTCTGTCCCAGAAGGAAGGTTAGGTTTTGCTGAGCTCAAACTTTTAGAGATTTGCCAATCAAGCTGCTGCTTTGCCCTGCAAATTGCCATTGAACTCTCATGTCAGACCTCAGGCAAAATCGTCACGGCCAGACAGTGCACACCACAAACCCAGCCTGCCCAGAACAGGTGGACAGTGTGACCTTTTAAACAGTTGTGTCTTTTCATTTTCCTTTTCTAAAGAATTAAATACTGGTCTCAACAAAACAACCTTGAAAGAGGCCTTGGTACAGCACAACCTGTGTCTGCTGCACAGCCATGATGGAAAGGGAACAAGCCTCTATTGTGCTTGATGCAGTCCCTTCCCCCAGGATTGCTGGTCTGACACAGAAAGCCAGGATAAAGGAAAGGGGCTGTTATTGTCCTCTGCCACATCCCCATTTTGTGGGCTAAAAACCAGGGCAGGAGAGCCCATAACTTATTCTTGGGCTCACACCCAAAGCCTGTGCCAGCAATGGTATTTAACCCAGCTCTTTGTCCCCAGCCAATGTTTTATCAATAATACCCATTTTTCCCTCCATAGATTTTTCTTGTCCAAACAAATACACATGTATAGGCTATCCCTGCTCTTTTTCCATGGCAAATCATCCCTGTCAGACATTCCTTGGCACCTGCCCAACCAACGTGGCCATCGTTTGTTTGCAACTTCGTCCCTCAGAGCACCATGTCATTGTCATAGTGCTCCACTGAGATCAAAGGTCCCAACCAAGATGGAGGCTTGGTTGTTTTAAACACCACCTAAATCACATTTTGATAAAATAAATCATTTCATAAATTGAAAACTCCTCTAATACAGTTGACACACAACCAGATTTAGGTATGGCACGTCCTGGGCTGTGGATGAGTGACTGCTGTTCGCACAAGTCATCATTTCTGGGCAGGAGGAGACAATTCCCCATGGCGCCAAACCATCATTCTTGGAAAAAAGAGCTATTTGTGATAGGGCCAGACAAGTTGCCCTTGCCAGGTTGGAGATGACTCTTGTATGGGCACACCCAGCTCATTCAAAGCACCGTGAAGTGCAGCAGTATCAATCTCCAGTGGAGACCTGCTTTGGCACAGCCAGAGATTAAGTTGATGTTTCCCAACCCTGTAATAAATAAAAACAGACATGACTGTTGGGAGTACATGATTTATGTTGATTTTAACCAAGTTTTTACTGCAGGGGAGACTGCTAATTTTAACCACGTCCATATTAATTGATAGCCAAACATGGAGATTCTCCAGCAGCCTAAATAGAAAACCTCATCTATATTTTCAGGAAATTAGGTGATTGTTTTGAAAATTCTACATTCATTTGTGTTTCTTGTGGCTTTAGGGACAGTTTATTGGGCTGTGGAGGAAAGCCTACCCATCAGTAGGGGCAGAAGGCATGGAGAAGGCAATGTCCCACCAATGTGCCACCCATGTTTAGCTAGGGGCATGGTCTGCCCCAGGAGTGAGGTCATGGGCACTGTACCAGTAACATCCATACCAGGGACAGGGTCTGGCTTCAATGTCAAGGATAAAAAGCTTTAAATAAGTCCGCTTGTAGACACTTAGACTGACTTTACCTGATGTATGTAGCCACAAGGCCTTTTATTTTTATTTCTTTGCATGGTTGTGCACTTCCCAAGAGTTGTGCCAGAGGTGGGAGTAAGGAGACGTTACACACAAGGGTGCCCTCACAGCATTTCCAGCCATCAGCACAAGGGAGGGCAGGAAAACTCACCAGAAGCCCAGTTTGTCAGAATGGAAGTGTTTGGATAAATACTGACTGCTTTGAGGTTTAACCGCTCTGGAGCAAAATGGGGAAAACAGGGATGGCAACTGTCTCTAAGATCACCCAGGCTCATTTGTCAGCCAGGATAGGGTTATGCTTCTTCTCCACTCTGTCCAGTGCTGGCATAAAATTCCTTGCCAAGGAACCAACCTGCTCATTTTGGTAAGGCAGGAGAAGTCCTCATCCTGTCAAGGAGGGCTCAAAGCAGGGGCTTTATGCCTTTGAGGCAGCAATTAGTGCTGGCAGTGCAGCCTCAGAATCACATCACATGGTTATTTTCTTCTGGAAAAGGACTCATGTTTTACTTGCTTTCTCCTGATCTTCATTTTATACCCAAGTGAAACCAGTGCCCATTGAACCAAGATACCTTTTCCATTACTTCATCATTTCCATCTCTTTTCTTTTCCCTCTGCATGTTGCTGAGAAATCATCATCCTGTCCTCATAGGGAAAGATTAACATCTCACTTTTCTAGCAGTGGCCCCAAATTTTCCTTTCTCAATTTTATCCCATTGCCTTCCATGTACCTCCATAGCTCCCAAGGGAAGCTGCAAAGAAAGAAACATTCTCTTCCTAACAGAAAGCAGTCTAAATTAACATTTTCCTTTGTCTATATAATCCATTGTCCAAAATTTAGGTCAGATTCTCAGCCAGTATAAAGCTCACAAATTCATACTCTCTATAATTTTATGGCAGCTGAGAATTGATGTAAAATGCGTCTGAGGAAAAAAATGAGCCAGACTGTCCTGGCTTCACAAACCAGTCATTTCCAGTATTGCTGGAAGAAACCATCCCTCAGGTAGGATAGGCAAAGAGACTGTCCAGTGCAGAAAACAGCTCATGGTATATATCATATAATCTTTATACATCTGCAGTAAAACAAGATGCTTACTCTACCCAGACTAAAAATGTCTAGGGTTAAAAGCACAAGCAATGAGTCTCTCAGAGATGTTTTGGTTTTTTTTCAAGGCAGCTTTTGTGGCCACATTTATCTTTACAAGCTGTAAGGCCATTGACACCTTCCAAAAGCGTTTCCTGCCCTGCTGTCTCAAAACTCACACATTGCTGCTTGCAGAGAAAACGCTGCAGTGAACATGTGCACCAAATGTACTGAGGGGTATAAGACATATAAGAAATATGGAAGCCAAGAAACATGATGGATAAAACAGGCTGGATTTTCGTCACTGGTGGCCACAACAACAGCCATAGGAAGTGAAAGAAGAACGGTGTTTCCAAGAGGATGTGAGGTTATGGATCCAGCAGTATCGGTAAACGGCGTCTGCTCTCCAGTTTGACCACATAATAGCTAAACTGCTCTATTTTCCACACTGCTCAGCTAAACATCTTAAATTGGACCCTCTCAAAGGCTGAAAGGAATTCATTTCATCCTAAACAATTCCAAGGCCAGCCTGACCAAAGCCTTTGATTCATGCCAGTTAAAGTCAAAGGTTTTATGGTGCTGGTTATTGTTCAATATTCACCAGCAAAGAGCAATGGCTGCATTCACCTTGTGCTGCCCTGCAGAGCTGAGCAGCAGCTGGGACTGGGATTGCTCAGGAGTGAGAAGCTCCCTGGCTCAGCCCTCCGTTACCAGCTCCATCTCATTGCAGCTCTGCACCTTCTCCTTACCTGGAAACCATTAACTCCCTGTCTGAGCTCCCCTTCCAGGGGCCACTGCAGAGAATGTTGCTGACCAGTTCCTGGTATGTTCTTTCATCTGATGAAAGAGCTTATTTAAACAGAAATCTGAACATTGCTGCTCTGCCAGGCACTGGCTGAAAATATGTAAGTAGATGCTTTGTCATGAGCAAATCCAGACCAGAGTTTCCCTCTAGGTTCCTCGAGTTCCAGTTATGAGGTCCTCAGTTTTCAGCCAGGTAGGTAAAAATCTTTCACATTTTTACAGATGGGGGAACTGTGGTGCAGCAGAGAGTGTAAGAAACACACCCAAAATCAACAGGGATATATTTTTGTGGCAGAGTGAAGGGTCAAGCTCAGATCTCCTGCCACACAGTGGGGGTCCTCTCACCACCACACCACCCTCCTTCCTTTGCAAGCCTAGAGCTGGGTTAAGGGACAGCTCTCCGAACCCAGTGGCACCAGCCATCCCACAGAGAGAAAAACAACGCCCAGGGTCAGCGTCTGGATTGCTGAAATGCACAAGTGAGACACATCACACACATCTCCTGCAGAAAGACAAGCACGTGGTGGCAGCTGGAGCATCCCACCACCAGCTAAGGAATAAAAACCTAACATTTGGCTGCAAAGAAAACTACAGGGAGCTCATGGAAACCACTTGCAAACAGCCCTGCCATTCAGTCAGGCCCTGAAAGATCAGACCACCCACTCCAGCACAGGAGTTATGTGTCATGTACCTGGTGATCAGTGGGGAAGGAATTAATTTCCCCTAATTCAAATGCCTACAAGGTAGAGCTGGCCACCCTCAGGTTCTTCAATAAATTATCTTTAAGGAGACACTTGTCTGACCTACTCAAAAGCTCTATTTTAAGATAAATAGAATTATACCCTGGATATAAAAAAAAAAAAAAAACAACAAACCAGAAAATGCAGCCCCAGGGTCTGGCTTGGATGAAAATATCTATGTCCATGCATCTAGTTTTGATCACATGTATCTCCCCAACATGACAAATGGGAATAAACTAAAATTGAAGTAGAATTCTTTCAAAAACCTGTGAAGTGATGGTTAGTGCAAAATGGCTTTATTTGATATACATATGTATTTAATATGTATGTAAATGCAGTGCAATTTGCACTGCAATATTTGGCCACAGTAGAAAGCTGATAGCTCTAATCATGGGAAATATTTCCATTATAAAAGATGGCAATGAGGTGGAGAATAAAGCTGTGTTTTTGACTCAATCCTGTTTATCAGCAGAGTAAGATCATGTTCTTATTTTTCTCTGGGCATAATGGGAATCAAAAAGTAAGGAAGAGCCTCTCCCTGTCTTTCTGGTCTCTTCTTCTGGTCACATCTACACCCAAAATATCCTCTCTGTGGTCAGTTTGGGTTATGTGCACAGCTGATTCCAGCAGCTTGGGCTTTCTGTTACTATCTCCTCTCTCCTTCTCTGGTGTTTCTGGCACATTTGCTTTTACACACTCAGAGTTCAACCAAAACAATATCCTGACTCCAGGTTTGCCTTCTGCTCCCAGGGAAACACCACAGACAGCACATCTGAGTTTCTGAAAAGCCTTGGTACAGCTTCTGCTTTGGTAAACAACTTCCATTACTTAAACTCAGACCTATCTGTCTGGAGTGGAGGATGGCCATAAGAGCCAGAAATTCAGTGGCATTTTGCAGAAGTAGCCAGGTATGGGTGAAACAAGGAGCAGAGCTTGTCCCTTTCAGCTCAGTCCCCTCCTGAGTGATCCTGGACAGACTCTACTTTCAATTGCTTCTTATTTTGCCAGATTTAACTGTGTGGGCTGAAATGTTATGCTCTGAATATCTGCTGCACACTAAAAGTTCCGAGCCAATTTGAGACAAAACATTTCAGGAGATTTAGTGCACAAGACAAGGGAAAAATACATTCTTTTGCCCACGTTCAGGAAGCTGTTTCATGAACAGTGAGACTGAGGAAATGTGGTTTCACTTCAAACACAGGCTGGGCTGGTAACTCAACCCCTCTGCAACTCCCCTCATTTCCCCCATGCCCTCTGACCTGCCCCCCTGACAGTCAGCAAAACACACCATGGTTGTCCTGAGCCACCTGCCTATGGACAGACTGCACATGACAAAATTTGGCCTCTTCTCACCATTTTCAGAATACTCACATGCATCTCAAGTCTCTACTTAGCCAGGAAGTTTCAAAGAACTTGTTGGATCTTTATTGTATTGAGGCTCTCCCCTCTTCTCTCAAAATTAGTTTGCAATCAGCCAAGTGATTTAAAAAATCGACACAGATGGGCAGAGGGAATGATCACATCTTTTCACAGTGAAAGAATTATCCTTCTTCTCACATAGGTTAATATCTTTATTGGATCTTTATTAGTGGCATTACCAGCTCTACCTACAGCCCATTTAATATATATTCTGTGTATTAATGTGTACCTAAACATTGTGGAGAAATGAAAATCCATAAAGGACCTAATCCAAAGCTTTCCAGGCTTTCCTGTGCTGCTAAGGCCAGAAAAACACTTCTCCTTCTCCTTCTCCTTCTCCTTCTTCTCTTTCAGTCATCTGACTGCATCTGATCTTTTTCAGCAGTGCATGGAGATGAAAAAAGTCAATTAACTTGAAGAAATGTTATCTAAAATATGAAATGTTGGTGGTCACTGCCCAGATCAGAACAAATCTTCCTGTGTAAAACACCAGCTAAATTATGTCTTCAGGCCACTCACAGACAAGGCACCAGCATGAGAAGAATTTTTGACCATTTCTCTGATGTGATCATTTGGATTCAGTTCAGGTAAATAAAATGCCATGGAAAAATGTGTATTGGCCATTCTTTCCCCTGCACTATTTGTAAGGGATGTCAAGAAGACAACAAATCCCAGCTAGTCGTTCAACTAGGCTAATGAGCCACAGAATCACACTATGCAAACCCATTGTTCTGCACACAGCATTTTGGCTGACCAAATACCAGCAAATTAGTACTGAAACTCTGAGAGATCAGAGCTGCAGTGTTATTATCTATTCTTCTTCCACCAGCCCTTCCTCCATGACAAGAAGGAGCACACAGGCAGGCCTTTTCATGTGCCCCAAAGTGCCTGAGATGCCCATCAAAATGAACAATTCATTCTCCTGGTGTTGCATGAAGAAGTCCCCGCTCCTTGGTGACTGTAAAAACTTCCTGAATACAAGAACATGCATGTAATTACCAGCAGTTCTAAGGTTAGCATAAATCAAAGTGAGAAGTCAGCTGCCAGGGGCACTTCAGCAGCAGTGCCCACGTCTCAAATGGAGCTGAGCTAAAGCAATATCCCCATCCAAGTCTCTGAATGGGCCATGGCTTGTAATGGGCTGGCACAAAGCTACATTATCCCACAAGCTGCACCTGCTTCTGGAGCTGCTGTATCAGCAGCAAATAGAGGTGCCACCTGGCAAGATGGCATTTCCTGAAGCCTGCAATGACCAGGCAAAAAAAAGGTCCCAACAAACAGATGGTGCCCACAGAAATAGGAGCTATGTGGAAAAAACAAAGGGCATTACAACAACCACTAACACTGCTCTCAGCCCTCTCTAAACTGTCACACACATCCTCAGTGGGTGGCAAAGACAGGCCTAAATTCAGGTGCCTTCCAGGAAAAAGGGATCTTGTTTTTCAAGTTCATTGCTCCTCAAACTGTATGAAAATGATTAGAATCACAAAGAGCCACTGAACAGTGTCTGTCCCTCAGCATAAAGACAGCCAAAAATAAAACCCAAGGACTGACAGTGCTAGAAACAGGCCATCTGCAAAGGGATGTAAATGTGACTGTGCCCCCAAGTCATGGCTTACGGTCCTGGAAAGCTGAAACATGCTAACTGAAAGCACACAATTAGTGCCAAGGAGAATATAAAGTATGGGAATACAAGGAGTGGGGAGGTGGTCAAATTGGCAAGAGGAAAACAAAAACTTGTTTATCCCAATGAATTAATTGCAAAACATGGAAGTAACAAACAATCAGAGGTGCCTCTGCCATGGGTTATTGATTCTGATGGTGTCCAGTTGCAGCCACCAGTAACAGAATAAATGGCCTAAAAAGAGAATTACTTCCTGACACACAATAGTTATGCCCTGAAACATAAGAGTTTATGTCTTTCCCATAGTTGTTGTTTATCTAGTCTTTTAAATGTTATTATAATGCTGGATAGTCCTGTCATCTGCTGAAATATCTCATCCTTATTTCCATACAGCCAATTATTTTTTCAGTCACGACCCTTGAGATTTCACAATAGTGTTGAAATAATAATTTTGTCTCAAGGATCTGAAAGAGCTTTGCAAATCGTGGACAAGATCCTGTCTCCCTTGTCAGGAGATGCCCCAAGCTCATACTGGAGCCTCCAAAGCTGCAGTGTTCCTGGAGACTCAAGTTACCTCTCCTTGGGAAGTAAACTAAAAGTCAGTATCAGCTTATAGGTGACAAGATACACCAGAAATCCCTGAACCACCATTCTGAAGAAGCAAATCATTACTTTTTCACTCCTGTTACTGCCATTTCCTACAGCCCTGTGGGATTCCCTGCCCCACACCAAACAGCTGCAGGCTGTGGTTCCAGGTCATTTGTGGTGCCAGAGCAGTGGCAGACACAGCTCAGCATTGTTCCCCTCTTGATCCAGTTTCCTGAACTTTGGTAGATCACTTGGCAATATGGCAAAGGATTATCTTCCTTTTTTGTTTTTGTTTATGTTCCAGAGAAGGAAAACATCTCAATAGAAAAATCTGGAGCAGCCTGGCCTGCTCCAAAGACTGCAGGTTGTGTATTTGGTAGTTTTATCTATTCAGAGGGCTGACTCTCCCTGCCTCAGGCAGGAGCTCTTTTCTCCCTGAATCCCTTTTGTGCAGCAACTGGAGAGGAGCAAGGAGACCCAGCTCCCCTCCCCATGGACCATGTCACATCTTTTGTATCTTGGAACATTATTTTTTTTTCTCAGTTTGCTTGAAACCCTGAGAAGTGCCAAACTGGGGAAAACAATTCTAAAATAAATCTGCAGAACTGTGAGGCTGAGGCCAGGTGAGCAGTGCAGGCAGAGTGGTGCTCTGGTGATGGCTGTGTGCTGTGCAGGGAGGGGACAGTAAATCCCTGCAGTCCAGGACTCTGGTGGCACTTTGTGTTGCCCCTTTGTGATCACTCCATTTCCATTCTGGCTGCTGGGCACTCATTTTGGTTGTGTCTTGTCTTGTCTGGTGTTTGGCTCTGTCCTAACCACAGACACATCTTCCCTGAAACAATAAAAGTGAAACATCTATGCCATCATCTCCTCAGCTAACCCCATCCCACACTCATCTGGGTGGAAAACCCAACACTGGATCATTGCTCTTCCCAAAAGCACACCAAAGTTCTCTGTATCAAATTCCTCCTGGGGAAGTTTCACCTCCTTCCAGAACAACTGCAAAGTGCTGAAATCTCAGTCTGATCAAGGGGTGAGCATCTCACCCAGGGTTTGATCTTCTCTTCAGGCAGGGCTAAGCTTAGAGGTAGCCTTTGTCTTCTTTTGTTTTCTCTTTAGAGCACAGTGTCCCACTGCTGCTGTGTTTTAACTGCAGGAGGTTCAGCTGTTAGTCCCTGTTGTGAGACCAGGGTGGGTGACACAGCAGAAGTTAACAAAAAAGAGAAGCAGAAAGATGCACAAGTGGAAAGATGAAGATGAGAACAAAACTATTCAAACAAGAAGCATTTGAAATGGAAAAAAAATTAATCTGTGCCTGTAGGGGAAAAAATAAGACTTAAAGACAGAAAATTTGGCACAAGGGCAAACACAGAATTATCACATTCCCAAAAATGGTTCCAGTCACAATGCCAGATGCAATGCAGAAATAGTTCAGAGCCAGAACATAGCTTTCCAGTGCCTATCTATTTCTGGGATAATCAGTACCATGGGGGAAAGGGAAATAGAAACACCATAAAGTTTATCTCAGGGATGGAAACACACCCAGCATTTGATGTGAGAAAAGAAAACGTGCTATCATCCAGCATGTGTAGTGCAGGAATGGCCACAGGCCTGGGCTGGGATCAAGGTCTATGGAGCTGAACTGCCTGAGCCCACATGGAGAGGCTAAAGTGAAAATACTCTCTCACCATCTGCTCTGACATCATCTGAGCAGAACATGTTAAGACTGATGGTTTAGGGTTTACTAAGAAATGAACAAAAAGCCTCCTATAACCCATAAAAAACACTCAGCAAGCATTTTCATGTTTTGCCATCTTTCTCTGAGGTACATCACAGAAGATAAAATGCTTCAGCCTCAACTGATGCAGAAACTTTTTGAGGTCAGGTGAAATGTTTCTATGTGCTACCACTGGAGAATTAGGTTTCTAAAACTTGTTGATCTGCTCCAAAGTTGTTGGAAGCCAAAAATAAAGTGTCTTGATAGAGTTTTGGGCAAAAGCTGCAACAAAGAAGAGTTTGCACTTCATGTAATCCAAACAATTGAGCCAGAGAGCAAGAGGAGAGAGGGGAAGAGGATCAGAGAGAACACCAGACAAACCAAGATTTCAGCAGTGGCCAATGCCTTTGACTGTCACAGCTTGTGCCAGCTCCTGGCTCTGCTGGCTGGGCCTTAACTAAATTCACTGCCTCTGCTCTTCACAGCCTAGCTCAAGCTGCCTTGATTATGCAGCATCATGATCTCTTTGGAGAAGGAATTGCCTTCCATTCTGAATGGGACACCTGCTGTCTAAACTTAGATACCAGTAATATAGATGTAACTCCAGCTTTCCTTGCAGGTGATGAAGAGAAAGAGACTTTCTCAGAAGATCAGCTTTAGGTGACAGCTTCATGATGTCCCACTCTACAGAAACTGTATTTTCTGTACTGTTTCCATTGTCTACAGCTCTGATGTGGCACCCACACCATAAACTGCAACACTTGGCCACCTAAATCCCAGCCTGTGTGTCACTGTCTCTTTTTCAAGGAGCCCAGATTCCAGGCAGGATCTCAATATACAACAATAACACAAGTAATGGTAGATACATCTGAACACACTGAGAGACTGGGCTCACAGCCACCAGTTATTTAGGGACTCAACTCCTAACCTGCACCATGGCAAGGAAACCACTGGGAGTCAGGGACCTAAAAGCCTCTGTGGATCAAGATCCAAATTCCAGACTTACTGGAAGTGGAAGGGCATTGAACTTTACCCACTTTTCAAGGGCTTCAGCAGAGTTGCTGTGGTTTCATACTCCCTCTAGCATCCACTGCTGCTGCTCTGCTGACCTCAGGGGTGCTGGGATGCAGCCCACATTTGGGGCAGAATGACAATTGGTCTGTTTCTTGTTCCCAAGAACCAGCCTATAATCAGAAACTGGCAAACCTCAGAGAGGCTGGTGTGCCATCCAAAAAGTTCACATGAAACATTAGGGCCAGGAACTGGGATCCAAATCTGCTGAGACCAAACAGGGTTTCGTACCATGGCAGGGCAGAAAGTGCTGGTAACAATAGGCATTTTGTGGTGTTTCACTCTGAGCCCCAGCTGGAGCCAAGGAGAGCACATACCATCTGCAGATGTATTTTAGACAGCAACAAACCTTTTTTTTCCTACATACCATAGTGGAAAAAAAAAAAAAGGCTGGGAAAAGGCTTTGGATTGTCACTTGCATCTATTCAAATAGAGCTAGCCAGTCACTAATGACAACCTACATTGAGACATGTCCAAAACACAAACCAACCCTTTGATGGAGGTTTTTAAAAGTCTGAATAATAGAGGTTTGGGGTTTTTTTTCTTCTCCTGTCTTTCTTTTCCCTTCAGTTCTTCAGGGTCCCTGGATCAGAAGCAGGAGTGCCAAGATACAGGGGGAGCTGCCCATCCTGCCAGGTTCCCTCAAAGCAATGAATGCTGCTATTCTTCCTGTCCCACAGCAGGCTTTCCCCAAGGTCTGTGCCTGCTTTAACTCCCTGCTGAGAGCACAGGCTCCTCCCTGGTGCAAGTCTGCCATGGGCAAACCTCTGACAGGTAAAGCTGGAATTAAACATCAGCTCACAGGGCACACAGCTGATCTGCCATGGTTTGGGGGAATTTAGGTCCTTCAGATTCCCTCTGTGTGTCCAAATAGTTGTCGAAATATTTCTATCCAGATAAAGGAATCTAAAAAGTATCTTTTCACTCTATGGACTTGTCTCTTCTTTTGACACCTCGACTATCATCTCCCAAACTTCCAGCACAAGGGACCTTGATTAAAGCTGTTGAGGCACTGCTGGTTGGGACAATTTACTGCCTACAGGCATGGATTTTTCTATTTCAGTACAGTTAGAAAGAGCTGGCACATCTAGAAATATCTAGAGGATTAGTGGATAGAGGATTTCTCATTTTGCTTTCCATATTTTGATGGAGATACAATTCAGGGAAACACAGAATTGTCACATTTTGTGAGAGGGTCCTGGATGGGAGTGGAGCACTAAAGTTGTGCTCCTGACAGTGGTTCCACAGGTCCCCCACTGGAGTCAGAGAAAGCCAAAATCTTCCCCTTTGTGGCCTTCTGGAAAATGAGGATTGCCTTCAAATCCCACCTGAAATTGGCAGTGAAAACCAGAAGCCTGGCAGAGGGGAAGTGTAGGATGGTTTTTGACAACCAGCTCTGCCTGTGAGTGCCTGGTGGGATCATCTTGGAATTTCCACCCCTCTGGCTGTTGTCTGTAATCGTGTGAGGGAACACAAACAGACACAAGAGACATTCTGGCTGGCCTGATAAGATTAAGCAAATGTCTAAACATCATCATTCCAAGAGATAGACCAAAATACCAGTGTTTGTCTTCTTCTTTATACCCCCTCCCTCATTCTGAGTAGGAAAAGCTAAACAGAAAGACTCTGATATTCTAGATTTCTATTTTAAATGTTTTCACTACACTAGCTAGGAAATGCTGCAAAACTGCCCTAGATACTCAGAGATAATTGAGCCACTGAGTGCAGGAGAGTTCATTGAACCACACTGAGCTAAGGAACCAATTAACGGTCTCATCTACTGAAGTGTCTTTTCTTCCCTATCATTTTAATTCCACTCTTCCTTTTAATTAAACAGTTTATTTTCCAGCATAAAGAGGAAACCCCAAATGCCATTACTTGGGAATTGTCAAGTAATTATTGTCTTGCAAAGTCTATTCCTGGACACTTGAGCTCTGTGCTAACTAATGAATGTTTGTAGACTCATTTGTAGAACAAATGTAGGTTTGTAGGAAAGTCTTATGGGTCTAAAGAAAGCCTTGCATGGACATCAGATCATTTGAAATCAGTAATAAGTGGACTTCAGGCAGATCAGGATTAATCCTATTAGGTTTTTTCCTGAGAGTAGAGAGCTTTTCTCCTTCAGTTTCCATACCTGTCAATATCTCATCCAGGATCTCATGTTATCTCAGTACTTAAAATGGCATTTGGGTAGCTACAATTAATAACACAGATATAAATCATTCTGGTAGACATCAAATTACTCACAGATTCATAAAAACCTCTCTCAAGCTGGAAAACAATGTTGCACCAGCCAGGTAAAGGCTCATAAATATTATCAATCCAGCAGATGTTCATCAATTCTGATCAACATGGAAAATGTGCCTTCTCCCCACATCTTGATCTGGGTAATGACTGTAAGTTCAGACAAGCAGAGCTTTGGTACAAAAAGCCATTGGAGCCCTGAAAATTCAATGAGAGGTTTCTCATTCTAATCTCTACTGCTTCTGTGTGTGTTGTTCCCCCTATCTATGGTTAGCACACTTAAAAGAACTGCAGAATAACATTTGTTTATGCCCATAAAATAAATCCAGAGGAAGGCAAATGGTTGATGAAGAAAACTGTGCAAGTCTGCAAAGGCAGCAGATCTCCTTGAGCACTGCAAATCAAAACCAAGAATCAAGAAGTTTGTTGGGAACAAGAGATGCACGGCATGAATGAACTCCGAAGGGTACAGAGGAACATTTGTGTGTTAGGCACAGAAGATAACAAATCATAGCTGTACTTATATAATTTTTGGTAATCCCAAAGGAACTCAGGATTACAGACTACAGATGGAGATATTTCCACCTTCCTCAGCCTCCATTATGACAGAGGGAATAAGAAACAGAGATCAGAAGTAGAGAAAGCAATTGAACCCAGATGAAACTAGGGGAAACCTTGGTACAAAAATCATTGAAAAGGGCTGAAAACAATCCTAGGAGTCATGTACCAGCTTCTGCTGTCCCAAGACAGCAACCCAGGGGAGAAGGACTTGGGGTGCTGTTGGAGGAGATGCTGGACCTGGCCCAGCAATGTGCACTGGGAGCCCAGAAAGCCAAACATGTCCTGGGATATCCAGAGCCCCGTGGGCAGCAGGGGAGGGAGGGGATTCTGCCCCTCTGCTCTGCCCTGCTCTGGTGAGACCCCACCTGCAGAGCTGCATCCAGCTCTGGGGTTCCCAACATCTGCTAGAACAGGTCCACAGGAGTACCAGGGAAATTATCAGAGGGCTGGAGCACCTGTCCTATAAGGAAAGGCTGAAAGTGTTGTGTTGCTCAGCCTGGGGCAGAGAAGGCTCCAAGGAGCCCTTATTGTGAGCTTCCAGTACTTAAAAGGAGCTAATAAGAAAGCTGGGGACCGAAGTTTTAGCATGACCTGTTGCAGCAGCACAAGAGGTTATGGTGTTAATCTGACAGAGGACAGATTTAGACTAGACACAGGGGTGAAATTTTTTACAATGAGGGTGGTGACACACTGAAACATGCTGCCCACAGAGCTAGCTGATGGCCCATTCCTGAAAATATCCAGCATCAGGTGGAACAGGGCAATACGATCCTGTTGAAGGTATCTCTGCTCATTGCAGGGGGTTTGGCCTTTGAAGGTCCCTACCAATCCAAAGCATTCCATAGTTCTATGAAGACAAGATTTAATCTGTTCCCACAGATCTGCATGGCAGATCCCACAGCTAATGCCATAGATGCTTCACTGCCTTTCTACTATTCCTAATGTCTAAGTTGTCTTTCTCCTCTAATTTATGCTCATGGCTTCCTGTCTTAGTTTCATATATAGACAATATATAATTAGAAAACCAAACCCTGAGGTCTTCATAGTCCTGAATTCTGGAGTGTCAGCCAACCTAGATCTGATTTTTCTTTTTTATTATCATTATATATATATATTTGTTTTGCAGCCGCAAGCTAAGCTAAGCATGGGATGTAAATGTCTCCACTTGCCCTCAAGGGAATACAGATCCAGGATCTCAGCCTGGGAGTGAGCAGTGGAGCAACACGGCAAATTGTACTTCTCTTTATTCTGGCTGGAACCACTGTGGAAATGTGAGTAAATTGCACCCTTGGTTTTATGCTGCCTAAGAGAACAAGAAATATAGACTGGCTTAGAAGTGAAAGGCTTTGGAGGAATATTGCTGAGCTATGAGGCAAAGTCCTGAGCAAATATATCCCAGGACTTCAAACGAGAGATTGCTGGCAGGAAGGAGAAGATATGGGCAGGAGAGGTGCTGAAGCCCCCCCTGTGAAGCCTGGGACTTTTCCCAACTCAGCTAGAATACCCTTTTGGCAATATTTCAGGGCCTCAGAAAAGGTCAGATACTGCTTAGCCCTCTATAAACAGAGTCGAGCAAGGGGTGGGAAGAGGGGCTGCTCCTCCAGCTGTGCCTCTTGCAGTTACCAGGCACAGTCCTGGCCTGGCCATTCCCAGTCTGTTCCATGGTTTGGCTCCATGGGTAATGACAGCAAATGATGTTTTGATAGCATTCCTAACTTTATCTTCTTTCAGAGGTCTCATTCAGAAATCTGCCCTTTTGCTGCTTCACCAGTCCAACTCCACCATGAACTCTGAATCCCAAATTATGAAATCTCAGACAACTCAAGAGGAAGCTTAGGAACCAGCAGAGGTGTTTTGGCTGCCCCAGCAGAGATCTTTCAGACCAGCAGCTAGTCCTTTTAATAATTCTCTAATTAGTAATTTCTCACCTCTTCATTTACTGATTCTAGCAGAGTGTCTGATCACCAGAGTTGGATCTCTCAGGCTGTGCACTTCAGAGAGCCTGTGAAAACACAGTGGTTTAGCCTGCTTAAAACCCACTCCCAAGCTGAAGAGAGACAGAGAGACATCCCATGTCATCATCAGGCCCATCTACATTGAGGGAGGCAAAGGTGGTGGCTGTGCCTGTCTGGGAAGGTTTGGTGATGATTTCTAACTCACACAAAAACATTCCTCTGTTTTGGTGGTTGCTGCCCTGAACAAAAGTCAAGGCAAATGTGCTTTGCTTGTGTAATCCAAACTTTTCCACTTTCCCCTTGTATTTTGGGCTCTGCTTCATCCTCCAAGCTGGTAATGCTCCTTCAGGAATGCCATAAGACTTGAAATGGTGACTGTGGCCCCAGGGCTGCGAGGCTGTGGCTGTGTTGGTCAGATGGGGTGGGGTCACTCAGCTCTTGGGTTGAAGTCAGCAGTCACTGAGTCCAGGCAGAGCACGAGTCCCAGCCCAACCTCAGCACACAGCCAGGCTGGGAGAGGTGACCTAGGAGTGTTTGGAAAGGAGTAAGTGAAGGATGGAACCAGTTCTTCACCTCTGTTTACAAATGTTGTCTCTTCAGTTGATTCATTGGGTACCAGAATAACTCTCTGGTGTCTGCTCCTCCCACTCCATCACCCTGGACAGCTGCATTTCTCCCTCCAGCTCCTGCCAGGACTGCTAAAATCAGCAAGATGTCACACCTTTCCACAGTGTCTCAGAGATGTTCTCTGCAAGAAGTGACAGGACCCTGGGCAGGCATCACTCACTACTTTATTGATTCCTCTGCTTCATTCTTCCCTTGATACTGCCGCCCATGAAAGGAGTTTGGACAGGGTACAGATTTGGTTTACTGCCCCAGCAGGTGCCTGTCTATCCCCTGGCCAATACTCAGAGGGTGATGGGCAATTTGGGGCACTTATTACCCAGATTTTCTGCCCCAGCTCCCTCTGCAGAGAAGCTGCTCTGCTGCTAAAGCTGCATCCTGAGACTGGGCAGTGTGAACATGGCCCTTCACCAGCACTGTCTGGAAGATGTGATGCTCCCTTCAATCTCTGAAATAAGAAAGAAATTTTTGAGCTTCTCTGCAGCAGCCTGCATACCAACCCACTTCACTCCCAGGGTAGTAAAACAGAGCAATCTGCACCTTTCACCTCAGCAGTCTGCTTTTCATTTTCCCCTTTAATCACAAGCAGACTTTGGCTATCAAGTGTGAAAGTTTAGCAGACCCAGAGACCCCTGCAGAGGAGGAGATCCAAACTCAATGCAAAATTCATTTTGTGCCTGCTGATGTACCTGATCCCTGGTTTGAAAAACGGGATTTGCTGAAAAATGTTTTACCCCCATAGAGAGAAAGAAAGAGGGAAGATTTACACTCACAGGAAGGTAGTTAAGCACATACCAGCAGTACTATGGACAGTATCCCCCTACTTCAGGAGCAAAATCCACCTTCTCTGTGATAAAAAGAAACACAAACCACAAAGAAAAATGTGCATGGTGACTGATTCACCCAGCTCAGTGCCAGCTGACCTCTGCTCATTCCCAGGTGTGTTCTACATTTGCAAAGCTCCTTGCACTGTGAAAAACTTCAGCTCCCACAGGATAGGTCCCAATAGCTTAAAGCTCACCAGCAGCAGATGAGGCAGAAACAGGGATGTGCACTGGCTGTAGGGGCAGGCATGCTCCAGGTGTGCATTCACATGGAGGTATCTCACAGGGGGATCTGTGAGATATTTGGGAAGGGTCTCCAGCTGAAGGATATGGATGCATGTGGATAGTCAGTGAAACCTCCAAGAGGCAGTGGGTGGCTTCTCAAAGCCAAACCTAATCCAAGGAATGATGCAGAGTGCAGCAGGAGCAGCTCCCCAGGTGGGACAGTCCCTTCTGGAGCTGTTTCCATCACCCTGTGGGCTGCTCAGGCTGTCAGGCTGGAGTAGGGTGAGGTGTATGAGGAGGAGCAGGTCTGCTCTGAATTGTGCACCAGAGCACACTGGGGAAGCTAAAGAAACAGGGAGCAAATTCCTCAATGCCTGAGGGAGGAAAGGCTATATTAAAATACTTTTTTTACGTTTCATTCACAGCCATCAGTGTCAGCTTTACTTTCTCCACTCTTATTATTTTTTTTAGTGAATTTATACAGCTCCAAACACTATTCAGCCAAGCTTGTCCATACACAGGGGAGGAAAACACATTGTCAAGGTAAAGCATTTGAGCACAACCTTTGACAAGCACATCCAGTGCCTGTGAGAGCAGAGGGGCTTCTGTGAGCAGGACTTTGGGGACTTACCCTCCATCTCCCAACCATCTGGTTCCCTTAGGAAAATCTCACAGACAGCAATAGCTGCTACTACTTGTCTCCTCTCACCGTGCCTGGCAGCAGCCCACACATTCACCTTTTGAAGTGTGTTCCCAAGGCTATGTTAGCCATGTCAGTCATCCCCCACCCCTGAGTTCTTTGAATTTGTTGACAAATTTTTCATGCTCAGCATACCAATATCTCATCGCTTGCATCCAGCTGAGAAGCCACCTCTCCATTCCTCTTATTCTTGTAATGGCTATGTTGTTCTGATGTTTGAACTATTTAATAATTTTGTGTCTGGGGAGCACACTGAAACTCCAATTGTAGCAGCCTCAAGACAAACAAGAAAACAAATCTCCAGTAGCATATCTGTGTGACTTCTATTAATCTCCTCTGAAATGTCTCCCTTCTCTGAACCATTGGTTAACATTAACTGCCCAGAAGTCAATCAAGATTAGAGTCTTATCATCTTAGATACTGATTTTTTGCACAAAAAAGCAAATAGTTCTTGGGTACTGAATAGAAAAAAATGTAGGAAAAAAAGGGAAGTGACTTGAAAGGGACTTGGCACAACCACTTTTCCCACTGTCTGCATCATGGCAGCAATGGGCTCAGGATGTGTGTGAAGCTGCTGTCAGCAGACACGTTCCTCAGGATCACTCATTTATCAGATCCACCCTCCTGGCCCTACCACACCTGAGCTGGATTTTGGAGAAGTTTAATTATTCTGTGTAGAAGTTTTAGTTATTTTGTGCTTATTCTAACATTAAGGTACTTTTGTACCATAAAATTGACAGCATGGCTACTTAGGCACAGTAGCACATGTTGTATTAAAATGACACCACACGGTGCATTTTAATGGGGATCGAGGATGGAAAAAAGTTTTAACAGTTTGGTAAGTCTGTGCCTCATGTTATTTTGCCATGCAGTGAAATAATCTCACATGACTTCATATTTTTTCTGTCAGACATTTGCTACAGTTAAATGGTCCCCAGAACCAAAGGGACTGGAACAGACAGGTATAAAAGGATTATTCTAGTAAGCTGGAGTAGCTGGAGGGAGGGGGCATTTCTACTGAATTTGCTGTTCTTGCTAATAAAGGAGCTGAGGCTTCATGTCACTTGTCAAACTTGCACTGCTCCTGTGTGATGAGCAGCTCCCAAGCCAGCACCTCCCCTGCACACAATGGCATTTGTGAAATCTGTGTTTGCCTGCTCTTCTGCAGAGACAAGACAAATGGCTTGTCTGCAGCCAAGCAGCTTTGTCACCTGCTGACACAGTGCTCCTGAGGGGACACTGCTCTGACCACTTCAGGAGAGCAGACTGCAGTTTGCTGGGGACAGAGGGTGCTGTGGGGACCTGCATGGAAGGCACCATGAGCCACCAGCCCTGCACTGCCTGCAGAGCCCCTGGCTTGCAGCAGGTATTGTCCCTCCAAAAGAGATCCTCTGGCTTGTCTCCTTGCCTTGGACACACCACTTTCCCAGCTTTTCCCCTGAATTAGTTGTCATTGCTGTGGTCAGTTCCCCAGCAGCAGCAGCCACCTGAGGACAGGCTGTTCCCCATCAGAGGAGGGCCACAAGCAGCTGTGCCTTCTGGAGCCACCCCAGCCCCTCCAGAGGACCTACACCCAAACCCACGTGCTCAGATTACCACAGTATTGACCCACAAACCCAAATTATATGCACAGGAAGCACGGCAATTTTCAAGAGGATCTGCCTGTGCAAGTGGGTTCAAAGTCAGTTGGAAATGTCACCTCTCTGGACTTGTGGTGGTGTGGGGCCACAGCCCCCCAAACACACAAGGATCCTTAAGTTCATGTCCCTGTGTGTTTCCCCTTGCTCACCACATCTTAAATACTGTGCTTGTACCTTGCCACTGTGATGAACCTGGAACTTTGCTCTTATATATAACATTTTCCTTTCCGAGGACAAACATAACAAACAGGTTTCTAATGTTCTGGGAATGCTAGGGAATAGTCTGTGCTCAAGATAACAGTCCTCTTGTGTTGAGTGCCAGCCACCCTAACCTGCTCCCTTGGCTCTGAGCTGGGGAACACTCACTGGCACTGGACAGCTCTAATCCTGGTGGTGAAAGCAGAGAAACCAGGCAGCATCAATCCTAATAGCACAGACACCCCCAGACTCACCCCCTTCAGAGGGACACCTGCACACCCCAAACACAGCAAAGATGCAGAAGTTTGGGTGGGATACTGGGAGCTGGAGATCATGGCCTGTTACACACATGCTATTTGCTGTATGGAGTAAAAGGAGTTTCTTGCTGCTGAGGTTCAGAGAGGTTAAAGGTCCTGGGCTGATGGGAAAGGAGCTGGAGCAAAAGGTCACATCTCAACTTACTAATATTTGTGGATATTGAGACAGAATAAAAATTAAAGTTTTGACCTCAAACTGGGAATCTCAGGAGGCAGAAGGACTATACCTGCCAAAAATGCCAGTTGATGTAAAACCTCAGGCTGGTGTTAATCTCTTGCCAAACAAGGCAGGAATAAACTTACCAGCATGTCACTGGAGCTGGCATCAGGGAGGAGAAGGAAGAGGCCCACAATGAGAGCCAGGGCTGGGAGCACCTTGCTGGCCAAAGGCAGCTTTCCCTGCGACCTCATCGAATGTGAATTCTGCCACTGTGCAAGGCTTGAAATCTGAATGTTTCCTGACGTCCCACGCTCCTATTAAAAATAAACCAAAAAGGTTTCCAACAAAGCACCACATTTTATATATGCCAGGAAGAAAATGAATTAAAAATGCATATCTTTGTTTCTTCCTGACAGTATCACATTGATCCAAACCAGTGAGCAAACCAGTGAGCAACAATCAGCACTCTGCAAAGAGGTGCCCGTAACCACACAAGGAGGAGGTTTTGTTCCCCACCCTTGGACTATGCTCACTAATAATCTGGATTTCCATGTACATCTCCCTCCTCACCATGGGGAAATCTCAAGGTCTATTTGTGTGCAATGACTCCTGAAGGAAGAAAGCTCTGTAAACCATCCCTGACACTGTGGAAAAATCAGGAAACTTTAATTAAGGGAACAAAAACAAAAAACCACCCACAAGGGCATTTTTGTACTTACTTTCACTAAGTGCAAAAACGAACTTCACAGGAATTTCATCCCACAGGAATTTCCAATATTTTAGTGTTTGTTTCCGTTATGACTGGGGACAAAATGTTGAAATATCAAAGCATTTTCATAGGATGAAGTGTTCTGGGAAGCAGTGTTTTTTACGTCATTTTGACGTGTTTCAGTCTTGAACTTGCACCTGGCTGAGCTGCCCAGCCATCTCCGTGTAAGTGCCCTGTGGTACCAGGCTCCCTTTTTGACCAGCTCAGAACATCCAGGACCTCCCAGCCAACATTCATCACCAGATCCCATGGCACCACACAGAAATCCAACAAGGCAGAGCACAGAATTCCTGATCCAGCCAATGGCTTGGTCTGTGTAGGAGAAGGGGCCGTCCAAACTCCATCCTGTGTGAGCTGAGCGTGCAGAAATGCTCAACACAGCTGAGCCCAAATGTTCTGTTTCAGCATTGTTGGCCCTGTTTATTTTTTAGCATAAATGATGGACAATTCTTAGCCAGCTGTATCAGTTTGTGGGTCTGTCAGCACTCCAGGGACACCCCCACCTCAAACTGCACAGCAGCCCTGCACGCCTACTGTCTGCCCTGTGACACAGATGGGCAGAGAGGGGCTGTGGTGGCCAGCCTTGGGAATGTCTGTCCTTGTCATGTCCTTGGCCTGGGTCCATTCTGGGGGCTAAATCTCTCCATCTGTTCCCTCCATCACCATCTTCAAGACATCAGCCTCTCCCACTGATTCTGTCCTCCTCCTGTGACCATTTGTCCCAGCCCTGTCCCACAAAGTTTTCTAGAGATCAAGGTCAGGCAGCAGAGCAGCAGGCAGAGCCATCAGGAAGAAAGTCATCTTTGGAGGAAAGGGGGAAAACCTTCTCAACACAGAGCTGTAACAAAAATCCCAGCAGTACCTTGTGCCTTTTTCTGCTGGCCAGTCTCAGCAGCAGGTTTTACCTCACCTGGCAGAAAAGGATGGCAGAACTGATTGTGAGCTTTAATTTTTCAAACTGTCTGGCCTAAAAACTGATATTGTACATTTTCCACTTCTGATACTCTCTCACATATTGTTTTGTGCTCTCCAACCATTGCCTTTCTGGGAATTCAGGTGTTGTGTGGCTTTTGCAGGCATTTCTTTTCCTAATTTCATTTTTCCAGACATTTTTGGTATCAAGAAAAATAAGTCCCATTCCACACACACACTTTTTCTTTCAAACCTCAATTTCTCCTGGAGCAAGCATGGATCAGTAGCTGGCCAGGACCACACACAGCTCTTCTAATATCCCAGCCTGATGAACAAGAAGGGGATGGAGGAGACAACCAGCACGCTGTGCAGAAAGGAAGGAGATGAAATGCAGCCATCAGAAGGAATGGACTGTGAAGCCCTTGCTCAGATCAAAAACCTGTGAGCATTTAGTGAATCTTTTGATGGCGTAAGGACAGAGGGACATGATGTGCATCCCAGAACTGTGCATGAGGGACCTCTCCATGGTCAGAGTCTTGTGGGAAGCCAGGGACAAAGGTGGGCACAAACACACTGTGCGTGTTGTGGGCTTAATGAGCAATGAGAAGTTGTTGTGTGTTCCATCAGATCATTTCCACTAAGATATGACAAATTTTAAGGTGCAGACAGTGGAAGATTTTACTTATGAAAAGACTGGGCAAGATGTCTGTTTGAGGAAGAACCAGCTGATATTGACTGGGAGGAGGCCTTTATCTCTCATAACACTATGCTAATTCAAACCAGTTCAGATTTCCCCAGAGACTATGGTGGCAAGCTCAGGCTGCTGCAAGAATCAGGGCTGTTCATAAGAGCAGACTCATCTGACCAGGCCTAAATCCTAGGAATGATGTAACCTGGTCAGAAAGCACATGAATTATTGATGGGTAGTTTATTGATGGTCCCACTGGTGAATCATCTGACATTCAGGTGTCTGATCCCACTTCAGTCCAGGACTTCAACCCTTTTGCTTCCCTCAGTGCCAAGAACCCTGAGTCCTGTGTGCTGGAAAAAGCTGAAGCACATGGCTCTCCTTCTAGCCAAGCATCAAAGAAATCACAAATTGCAACTTTCCAGTAACCTTAATAATGCACAACTTAGATAAGCTGGGACAGATCCTGACATTTTGCACCTTCAAATCCATCTGACAGCTGCCCAGTAGGAACTGATGAGGAGTCACTCCATGTGGGGAATAATTTGCTGGTGACAGAGAAATCAAATTGAATACTTCTGACTCCTGCAGTAGCACAAAAAATATACTTGTGGCATCAGATTCAGGGGTTTTGTCTCAAAAAAAAAAACTAATCCAGTTTATTTGAAGAAGACCAGAGAGTCAAATGATGCTTCTCAAAGTATATGAGTCCTCAGGACTGTAGGAACCAGAACTTCCAGATGCAAAGTGCCATGACAAACTCCAAGAAAAGGTGTCCAAACACACTTACAGACAGGGACAACTGCATCCTGAGCCACCCTGTCTGCTGAGTGCTGGCCCCAGCTTTAGGGGAGATGCAGAGAAGGTACTCTGTTGCCTGACAGATCAGGTAAAATCACTCTTGTGGTGTGTCTGCTCCCTAGATACACTTTTTTAGGGTAATTTTACCCCTCACATTTTTTACTCTATCCATAACTAATTTGTTTTCTATGCAGTTGTTTCCCGTGTCTGCTCCTAGACCTTGCCACCACCTCTCCTCCAGTGATGCTGAGCACCTTCTTTGATGCTCCATGCTAAATGAATTCTTGCCCTGGAGACCTAAAGGGCCCTAGAAAAAATTATTTCCTCATATTGTTTTTTGGGATTGCCACTTTTCAGATGTGCTGGCTCCACCATTGTAAGAAAGGTGAGTCTGGAATGAGGAGCACCTTGTTTGCAGAGGCAGCACTGGGAAGGAAGAGCAGCATGGATGGAGGAGGAGTGGGGAGACCTCACAGAAATGCTGCCTGATGGTTGAAGGTGACACCAATACCTCAAAAGCAACTTGCACAGGTCAATGGCAGTATCTGTAAGAAAACTCTGTCTCCTGTGCCTTTATCACCTCTGGGTCCAGATCTGTAGGAGGTGGCCACAGTATTAGAGCCAAGCAGAACAGAACATTCTCTAATAACTTTAAAAGTGGAGCCCTTTGACTCAAATACCTCTTTATCCTTTATGTCTTCCTATATCATCTGCAAAACTGGAGGTCAGTGTGCAACAGCATCTACTCACAGGTGGGTTCGCTCTCTCTGTATCTTCAGTAACAAAAATTTTAAAAAATAAATTCCCAGCACAGGCACAGAAGCACCAGAACTAATTTTCCAACAGATGCAAGAGACTATCAGCTAATGTAGGAAATTAAATGTTTAAGGAAATTATAGAATGAAAATACAAACTCTTGAACAGGAGCCAAAAAATACAAATTCCATCATTTATTAAAAAAAAAAAAAAACCTCCAAAATGGGCCTGAAATGGTGTGGGGAGAGCTGAATGAAAGGCTATATTCAGGCAGCAGCACTGTTTAGCTTACTTTTTGGACCTTTTCCCCTTATTGATGCTGTTGGGAGGCGCTCATTCCAAAACCTCTAATGCCGTCGTGTTCTGGGATGAGTTACTAAAAGCAGCCATTCTTCCACATATGAAAACCTTGGATTATTTGCATGTTCGGTGTCTTTAATGCCTCTTTTGTGCCTCTGTTTTTTGTGGGGGGAGGCAGATGAGGGATCTTGAATTTCAGCAGTATTCTGATATAAACTTCCTCTGAGAGAGGGAAGGCAAAGAAGAAAAAGTCTTTGCAAGGCTGACATGGAGTTGAGGAGGGCTGGCTTTCTCAGTTTACTTGAAAGGTCTGATGAAGGTGTTATTCAGGACTTGTGCAGTGCTGCCAGCACTGAAGTAAATACTCAGCTCTAAAGCTGAAGCATTACCTAGCATTCCTTGAGCCATGTGACAAAAAAATGCCCAATGTGAACCATCCCAAACTGTGGCTGTAGTGGTACAAACCCAGCACTGTGCACAGGACAGATGAAGGGCTCAGAAAGCTGAAAGCTCCTCAAGGATCTCCAGGCAGAAAGGGGTGAGGGTATGCAGTGCTAGACATGCATTCTGGGGCTGAAAACCTCCTGGCAAGTCACAGCAGTCAAGTCCAAGCTTCTCTGTGGCCATCGTGGCTCTCTCTTGCATGGGCTGGGAGGTTACAGGAAAGCTGGAGGCACCTGGCCAGCCACAGATGTGTTACCAGCATCAGGAAATACTTTAAATACTGTCCAACTGACCTGTGAAACTCATTGCACCAGGGCAGTACCAGGACTCTGGGAATAAACAGCTCGTGGCTTGCTCCTGAGCACACTGGAGGGCACTTAGTCTGCTGCTGGGGGCATCCTACCCTTCTGTAAATGCAGGTTAGATCCTGGCTGAAACTGCTGCTGAGCTTTGCTGTGCAGAGGGCTAAGAGCTCACAAATGGCCCGTGGCCACAGCTCAGTGGAGAAGTGGGGATTCATTATGCCGTGGCACTTCAACTCCTTGTGATTTTCTTCCCATACACAACAAACTTAGCAGGAATCCAAAAGAGAATGGCTTGCACTTATGGTTAACAAGATTAGCTAGTCACAAGAGCCAGTATTAAACAAACGAAAAATAAGATGTTTGGACAAAATGAAGTTCCTCAGAGTTTAAACCACAGAATGGGGATTAGGAAGATGTTTCTCTGAAGTTCAGCTATTCCCAAACTCCTGCTACATCTGCCTGGGCAGGACTGGCATGGGCAAGGCACTATTCTGCCTCCCTTCAGGCAGAGGGTCTGCAGGGGACAGCCAAAGGAGAATGCCCTGATGAATCCCATGCTGGTCCATGATTACTCCACAGTCTCCCTGCATCCCGTTTTTGACTGACCAGTGTTTGGCCCTGGAGCTCAGGATTCATCCAGCAAGGTGCTCCCACAGCTCTGAGCTGCCCTGGTTTTCTCAGTCCCTCTGACTTGCTCATTTTACACTGCTTTTATTGGAGCTTTTATTATCCGTGAATAAAGATGCAGCTTTGCTTTCCCGGGGCAGCAGCACCATCTAGAGCCTCCTCCAACATGTGCAGTCCTGCAGGAACCCCTTCCAGCCACAGCTGAGAAAAACAAGAGACAAAAATAATGTGCAGGTGTTAGGGTGGAAAAGAGAATGTGGCAGACTGAACAGCACCTCCGGGGCCAGTAAAGCTGATGTGCAGTCATATACAGCTGGTGTGTTGCACTAAAAGCAGGGAGGCAGGCTTTGTACTGTAGGAGGCAAAAGGGGTGTGATTTGTAGCTGTAATCTCATTCTCAGGTAGCACTGTTATGTATTTGGAGAAAAAAGCTCTTCAGGGGTGTGTGAGCCTTGTACACTGCTTCCATGGTGTAAAACAACTTGGGCAGAGCTGTGAAAGCAGCTGGTGACAGAGCCAGGCTGCAGCCTGTGGCTACTTTTCACAGTTTCCCAGCCAGCAGTGGGGTCATTGCTACTTTTCCAAAGGCAAACCAAGAGGGTCACTGCCTCCAGTGTCCTAAAAACACCACCCAGTTCAGATGGCACAGCTCCTCCAGGCTCCTGAGCATGCAGTGGTGCTCTGCACTGCTTCCAAGGGCCACTTCAGGGGCCAAATTATGTCCTGCAGCAGAACACCCAGGAAAATCACTGATGTGCCAGTGGGAGAGAGCCAGAGAAACCCAGGTCTCTGGGCCATTCAGTTAAGAGCTGGGCTCGATGATCCTTGTGGGTGATTCTGTGAAATTCAGTAGGAAGGGATTTGTAAGATAAAGCTCTGAGATAATGCTGGCAGGCAGAGCATGCCCCATGCTCAAACAGGAGAGCAAAAGTGAAAAAAAAACATTCTTACCTCTATCTTCTGCTCTGGGGGAAAACCCAAATTCCCTGGGCTGGCCCCTGAAGGACTTAGATGGACAAGGGACCCTGTACCCTAGACATGAGGGTGGGATAGTGTGTACTTTCCCCAAAATGCTCTGGAAGTGTCATTTCCTCAAATCTGGGTTAGCCAGACTCCGAGGTTTGTACAGGAAAGGACAATCCTGAATGGCCCCAGTGCTAAAGCCACACTGAGGAGGTTACAGCAGCTGTGCACATCTGCACTGTGGTACACACAGAAATGTGGGAGGAAAAGCTGGGTGCACAAAAAAAAAAAAAAAATGGAACAAGCTATCCTAGCCTTGCCTCCCTGTTTTTGCAATAAATCTGTGTTTTGTTTTGCTGCTACAGGAGCCATGGAATAGTGCACACAAGGGAACAGACAGATTTCTCCCTCTCCTCTGCAGAGACCACGACCTGCTGCACTGGCAGCAGCTGGGCCAGGCCCCACCAGCATTCCTTAGACAGAGGTCCTGGAGAGCAGATTGCACCTTGTGGCTACATCCATATGAGAATCCCACATGGGAAAATCTCCTGTCTATGGTCCCATGAGTGCCCCTGGCCTCCCACAAGATGCTGGGGCACAAAAAGCAGCGTGGGCCAGGAGCTGGTTTTCCAATAGGTAATGTGGATGGAAACTTTTGCCCCTCCTGAGGAACTGTTTTAATTACTTTAGGGAAAGTGGTTATATCAACTAGGACATCCAGTTTTGGGTACCCAGGAGCAGCAACACACAAGTCCCAAAGCCACAACTGCAAAAATTCCTGGCAGGAGGGAGCAGAGATTTCCCAGGAGATGCTGAAGTGCCAGGACCATGTGTCTTTTGATCTTGTTCACTGCCTCACTCTCTGAGTAACAAGGGACTGTATGGGAATAAATCAGCATATTAATGGGAATGCTAATTGCAGCTGAATCTGGGATGGACTAAAATATACACGTTCCTTGAAATTATGAATTCTACAACCCAGTTTGAACTGCACAATTAATGAGAGCAACTACTTTTTTAAAGATCAACCACCCTTTCACTGGTTTTGATATTTAGATTAAAATAAAAAGTCAGCTAACAGGACAGATCCTGGTTTCAACAGCACAGCATAAATCAAACCACCTCACTCACAGTTCAGAGGCCACTCAAAGTAATTGAGGTCAGGATAGGGCCCAGCATTTGAAAGTGTGCCTTTTTAACAAGAGGCAGAAATACATTTCTGTTCCCATTTCTCCTTGGCTGAACAACACTGCAGGGATGTGTAATTGGCATTTCAATGCCCGTGTGCAGTGACCACACTCTTGAAGTGTCTGTAAGTACAAGCCCTACATATCAGTGTATAGATGGATAGACATAGATAGATATATAGATATAGATATAGATATAGATATAGATATAGATATAGATATAGATATAGATATAGATATAGA
>JAOTIY010001451.1:61632951-61671073 GCA_027123655.1 Muscicapa comitata
CCACTAAGAGGCTCCTCCAAATCCCTCATTCCCCCACCCACATATGGCAGCTCCTTCATGGCTTTCTGTATTTCTCACAGACAGTTCAAACCTCCATCCACCCCTAAATGTTTTGCTGGAAATTAAGACATTTGGCCAATTTCCCCATTATAGCCTATTGTCATTTTTTTCTGTGTCTTTGTTCAGGAGAAAGTGAATCTGTCTCAAGTGACAGCTCAAACCTGAGGATGATTTAATTGTGGCAAAGCCCAGAGCTATTATAACATATTAATCTGGACTATAGCTCTACTCCTAACAAAAAGGCTCAGAGACTGGGTTGAGGAATGCATACACTTCCTTCTGTTCTGAATTTGACTTATGGTGTGCTGTCATATAAAGAGCTGTTAAGTGGAGGGCTAATCTTCTTCTTTAGGGGTGAGCTGTAATAACACTGGGATATGAAGAGGCTGCTGCACATGAACCACCTACATCAGTTCTCTGCAGGCCTTCTGCCCTGCAAGGGAAATTATAGCACTGCTGATGTCAGTGTATGAAAATATATTGATTTCTGATTGTTCTGAATATCCTGATATTTCTGATTACCTATGCCTGCATATGAAAATTTGCTCTGCAGTTTCATGTTATACAGTTATAGGCAGAGACTGGCTTTGTTTCTCTTGCAGAAATGTTGTGGCTGGCTGGAACATCCAGGTGGGACCACGGAGTCTCCAATGCCCCAGGGAGAGTGATCCTCAGTGCCACTGGTGCAGGTACATGGCTCACAGCCCAACGGGGACATAAGAAGGAAAATACCAGAGGATAATTGGTGCTGGGATGGCTCTGGATTTACCACCACCAGTCTAACTTCCTTCAAGAACTCTTTGTGGGGACATTTCAGACAATTATGGAAGTCAGCCCTGCCTTATAGCATGGGAATGCAAAAATCAGCTTCGAGTCCCCCTCAGCCCTTCTGGGGGTTTGATCCATCCCATCCTAAAGAAGGATGCTGAGAAGGTTGAATCCCCCTCTGGAAATTCCTTCCCTCCCCAGTGACCAGGCAAAAGGCAAGACAAAAAACTCATCTTAAGTACATATCTTCACTTTTAAAAAGCTGCATCCACCAAGAGCAAACCCCCCTCATCCTCTGTGAGTATGAAAGGAGCCTCAAGCAGAGATGTCAGAGGAGGGGGAATATGCCAAATTCTGGGTGAGGATGAATCTTCAGAGGGTTTCCAGCACCAGGAAGGGTTTCCAGCTGTAAGCCCCAGGCCCAGCAGTCCCCACAGGGCTGTGGGAAGATGCACACATCACTCTGGAGGTTAGCAGATTTCTTCATCTTCAGCTTCACCATGGGCTGAAGAGTATCTGGTTCTGAATATCTCACTAAATAAAAACTTCAGCTGCTAAACATAAATTAAGCAGTGGGACCTCACCTCTAACCAGATCTTGCCCTGCCACAGGCACAGCTGGAGTGAGTAGCCAGTGGTTTAACTGGGCAAATGTGCTGCAGAATAAATACAAAAAGGGTCAAAAGTAAATAGTATATTTTATAGTTGTTATAGTTATTCTGCTGAGGTGTTTTGATACCAGATTCAGGGAGAAGAGGGTAGAAGTTCAATTCATTTAATAGGAACTGGCTCCAGTATAAATATCCTTTCAAGCTTTGTCAGCCACTGCTATAAAAGGGGATGGCAGGGTGGGTAAACACACCAGCTCTTCAGTCTTGTGTGTTTATGTTCAGTTTCACAGCCACACACTGATTCCAGCTCTCTTTAGATCAGCATGCCCTTGGTGTGGGGTTTTCCTCCTCAAGCTGCAAGTCCTGCAGTCAAGTGCATAGGTGAGGTTCTCAGCTCCTGACCAAGAGCATAAGCTCTCCCTCTGTCATAAGACATCACAAGAGGGCAGAAATACTGAAAAAAAGAAAAGAAAAGAAAAGAAAAGAAAAGAAAAGAAAAGAAAAGAAAAGAAAAGAAAAGAAAAGAAAAGAAAAGAAAAAAAAACCTCACAGTAAGGAAGGATATTAAGATTGGAAAAGGCCTCTAAGACCATCAAGTCAAACCAGTAACTTGACACTGCCAAGTCCACCACTAAACCATGTCCCCAAGTGCCACATCCACACATTTTTGGACACTTCCAGGGATGATGACTCCAACACTTCCCTAGGCAGCCCATTTCAATGCTTGACCACCCTTCTAGTGAAGATGTTTTTCTTAATACCCAATCTAAACCACCCCTAGCACAACTGGAGGCCATTTCAAACACCAACATACAAAAATATTGTCACATAAACCTTTGCTGCTGAAGCTTTCCTCATGACTATTGACATTTCTGCAAGAGAAAACACCTCCTCAATACAAACAGGCTGACATTGAATTTACTGCAAAAGCAGAGCTTTTAACCAATGGTACAATGCAGCATACAAAAAAACTCAAAAGAGCTGAAGATCCTAAAAAAATTTAGCCCTGCCCAAGCCTACACAGCAAAGCACCATGGGACTTCAGTTCCATAGAAACCTTTACCAAAGAGGCATAGAAGCAAGTGCCTAAATCACAGCACAGGCCAAGAGAAATATGACAAAAATATGTGAAAGTCAATGGAAACACACTGGGAGTTGGAGGGCTTGTTGGCTGCTCCCTAAGAAATGGCTTCTTGTGTTTTCAAACGTGCTAAAGAAGCAGCCAAAGAAAACCTGTGGGTTTTCACAAAGAAAACCAATGAGAGTAAATGTCTCTCCTTGGTGCTCTCACACAAGAAGAATTTTGCATTCAATGCCTTGGGATAAATTTTTCACACCAGGTGTGTCCTTCACCCTTTGGCTGGCAGAAGTCCAGCCAGGCTGCCCACATTGGAGAATGATGTCCCCAGGAATGCAAAAGCTAAAGAGTCATTTGATGAACACTGAGATTCCATCAAAGGGAAGAATGAAAAAAAAAATGCATTTCTTTGGAGTTTGCTTTTTTGATTGGGGCTTGGGGTTTTGTGGTTTTCTTTTTTTTTTCACTTGAAACCAAGGAATAGAGGACAGAATAGAAATTTCTGCTCCACAGCTGAGAACTTTGGCATCTGCATACAAACCAGGAAGCACAAATGCTTCCTGATTGGAGAGAGAGCTCTCTGTGGGACCCAGGATTTTCAGGAGGAATTACTGCAGGCAAAAAGTTAGACCTGGAAACAGGAAGGCCATTAGAAATGTCCAGGGAGAGGATGTGATCAACAAACCCTGGAGCTGAGCAAGGACACAGCTTCAAGTGAAGGGAGGCTGGGAATGGGGAAATCATCTACTGCAGGGCAGTGCAGAGATGTAGAAAAGCAAAAATGTACTTACATTTTGGACACCAGAGCAGGGGGAAAGAATTGTACTTTGTGTCCTCAGCAGAAGTCAGGCAAGGAAAAAGCAGATTTTTTGAGTCCTTGGAACGCTCCAGTATAATGGCAGCTGTTCAAGCAGGTCTCAAGGCTGGGTGGAATTAGACAGGATTACAGGATTTTCCCCTCCAGTCCTCTCCCCTCCATGTAAAGATGCTTTTACTCCAGGACAGGATAAGTCAGGGGAGAGGCTGTTCTGAACTGTGGCTCTGAAGATGTGCTGCCTCCCCCATGGAGCAGAGCAGAGCAGAGCAGAACAAAGACAGCTGATGTCCCTGGCATCCCAGGCACTGAGACAAGAGTCTGAGCCCTAAAGGAAAGGTCAGTGTGAAGCACCTAAAGGCTAACAGCTCTCTGAGAGGTAAATCCCAAAGAGGTGTCACAGAGACAGTCTGGACCCAGCCAAGGATGTGCTAAGCAGGAGGCCAGCCCTAAACTGCTGAAACAGTGCTGGGCAACCAAGGACCAGAGTGGGGATGATGCCTTGGGGGGGAAAAGCCTTGGGTTTTAGCTTTTGTATTTTTCAGAATCTCTGCTGCTTAGTGTGTAACTCTAAAACTTCATATTAGGTGTTAGTGGGGTGGTTAGACAAAACAATTCCTTCCCAGCTAGAGAATCAAGGACAATCAGTACCCAAAAAGCAGAAACAATGGCAAGGGAAGGGGGCAAGCCTGGGGCTGAGACTTCACAGGCTGGGGCTGTGGTTGGACAATTGACCCCAACATGTAGATGAACCAAAACTCTAAAAAGTGTAAAATCTCGTGACCAGGATTCATCTGGGATTTGATTTGGGTGTAGCCCCCCAGGCTCTTGCACTGCTCAAGGTGTATCCTTTCAATAAATACCTATTTTATTCCTTTTGCTCTGTCTAGTCTCTGTTCCAGGTCAGCCTTTCCAAGCAACAGGGAAAAGGCATAAGGACAGCACAGCCCTCGTGGGCTCAGGTGAGGGACAAACCCATGAATGGATCCAGCCCTTTGTCCTCATGGATGTGGATCCATCATAACTCCTCACCATGCCAAACTCCAGCTGAGAGCCTGTCCAACACAAGCAGCCCAATGTCCCAGGAGCTGCTCCTCTGTCATTGTACATTACTGGGAACCAGGGGAAAAGCAGCCTTGAGGCCTTGCCTTTCTCAGGCCTTTACAAGGTCAAGAATAACAATGATTATGCACCTGCAGGGTGTGTGAGAGATGTGATGTTTTGCAAGAGCATGTTTTTGAGGAGGTGTTGCCTTCTTTGACCAATGAGCCTTTTCTATTTTGTTTTGCACTAACTACCCTTTATGCATGTGTAGTGTTTCATTAAATAAAGCTCTTCTCTCTCTTGCTCCTCCATTACATGTTTTCACCCCTCTTATAGCCTTAAAATGCACTCCTCAGGTCCCCTCCTCCCCTTCCCAGAGGTGTCTTTTCCAGGAGAGCTCCCAGACCCCACATTTCCCAGCACACAAGCCCAGAGGAGTGGGTGCCATTCCCAGGTGTCCAGCAGGGCTGTGCCCAGCCTGCAGCAGGAGCTGGTTGTGCCTCACCTCTGCTCCTGGTGGCACATGTCAGCCCCAGCTCCACAGCCCTGGCACTGCTCAGCAAACCTAGGGAAGCCCCCTTGCTGGATGGAGCATTTTAAAGCATATTCAGCTTTTATATTTGACAGTGGCTTGCTATGCACATTACAGTATAAAGGATTTTATTTGTTCCCATTGTTGCAATGTTTATTCCCCAAACTCTTTTAATAGTGGCTTTTGACAAAGTGTTTCCCCAGCAGTGGGAACTACATACACAGCCCAAAGGAAACACTTGCAAAATAAACATCCTTCACATCCCAGGCTGGTCCTAACCCCTTGGAGCTTGCCATTACCTCCCTTGGAGTAATTCAGCACAACTTAATCAAAGTTAAAAATGATATTGTGTGATTTTATTTTTTGTACTTGCTCAGCGAGCTTTTATTGGCAGCTGCTGCCAGGATCTGGGAATCTGCCAAATTCCCTGGTTATATTGCTCCAGTGTGGACAAACAAAGAAAGCCTATTTAAAAGTTTCTTGGACACAAATAAGGTAAAAACAACAAAATAAAAAACAATGTGTAATTATTTGTTTCCTTTATGAAGGGCCTCCTTCAGAGTCCTTTGAAATCAGTTCTGGTTTCCACCTACTAAAGTCACCCAAGTGAATTATTTAATATTAATAGACATTCCTGAAGCAGAATGTTACAAGCAGAGGCACAAAATCCAGGGGAAAAAGGCCATCTACTTTTCCCTTTCATATTACACCTCCTGAGCCAAAATACCAATTTAGCTCCTTGCCTTTCCCAGTAACAGTTGCCTCTTCTAAACACAACTTTAAAAACTTTGTAACTTTTTATTTAAATTATTTAAGCATAATTGTATTAATTCAGAATTTCATAGTGATTAAATATTCACAACAACACATGCCTTTAGGAGCCTGGGTTGTTCTCCCCACCTTTGGCATTTCTGCACAAGGGCTGCCACCTTCTCATGTCCTTTTGCAGGTAATGATCACTCCTGCAAAAAAAATCAGTGTAAGTGACACTATGGGCCCTGTCACCTTGTTAAGGTCACTGGCTCCTTCAGCAGTTCAAATGTCAGAAACACAAAGGCACTGCTGAACCCACAGCCTGAAATTCATCCCTTTGCACAGCACAGCCCCTCACCCCATATCCTCTGCAAGAGGAAGAGGTGCAGAGAGGACAGGAGAGAGGGAGAAGCAGGGAGAGGGATAGAGAGAGAGGAGAGAAGAAGAAAAGAGAGAAAAAATATATCTCCATTTGACAAGGCTATTTGGCAGTATTTTGGAGCCAAAGTGCCTCCTGTCAACAACACACACAATGTGCTTTTGAAAAAACAGCAATGTACATGTAGCTCCTTGGCAATTGGAAATAATAGTCAATATACAGACAAACAGATTTTGGAGCATATGTTTTTGAACTCCCTAGAAACTGCAGCTTTTCTATTTTTTTTTCCAGGTCGCCTCCAATTTATTATGCAGAGGCAGTCACTTGCTAGTGTGCACAGTCCTGAGTCACAATAAAGTATAAGGGAAAAAAACACCCTCTCTCCCAGCAGAAAAGTCTGAGAGCAATAGAGGGCTTAGAAAACAAGCTTCTTGTTTCCTCACCAGTGGCTTCAAAAAAGAGATTAGGGAGTAAATAAAATCCCTGTTTTGCTTCTCCCTCTCACTCAGCAAGTTTGTGTCTGAGAGAGCAGCTTAGAACTCATTTAAGAAGTTCCACGTTTGAAAATTCCAAGTCTAAGCAAGTAAAATTCAGGTCACTTGCTAGAATTTCTTGGTGTCTGGAAACATCTGGATTCCCACCTGTAATAGAAAGAAGGAGCTGAGGTGTTTGCCTTCTGTGCTAGACCATCTTCCCCACCTTGACTCCACCCTGGCTCAGCAGGTCCAGCTGCAGCAGGGCTTGTGTTACCTGTGGACACCAGAAGCTGCCTTTGCCCATGGACACACTGAATTTTGGGCAGGGACATGGGCACAAGGGCTGAGAACCCTTCCTGCTGCAACTCAGCTTCCTCCCCTCCTGGAGACAGAGACACCCCAGCACCTGCAGGGTCTGTGCCAGGGACATGTGCCAGAACACACTTGGACTTGTTCTGTGCCTCATAAAAGTGCTGCTTTATGCAGCAAGGTGGGTTTAATTCCCATTATTTCTGTGCAAGGACATGTTGGCTCTTTGTTGGTTTTGTCAGGATGGATGCGACTTGGGCTGGGGTGGAGGGGAAGAATTGAGGAGTTGAAGGATTCACCTCACTGAGCTCATTATTATTAAGATGATGTTGGTTTCCACTGGTGCCAACCCAGACCCCCAAGTTTTGCAGTGGCAATAAAACAAGTTGACAGTGCACAGTTTGACAGTCAAGGCAAGACCCCCTAACTCCTTCACACAGCCAGCTGCAGATGGTGTGGAAATGCTGCCTTGTACTTTACTCTGTCACAAATTGCCAGTTCAGATCCCTCTCAGCACACCTGTGTGGACCTGGAGACACACTCGCTGCTAATCCAGGGAACCTCAGCCCTGCCTGAGCCACATCAGAGGACCTGGAACTCAAATTTGCCCGTCCGGTTAATTTCTCCTGCAATCTTTATAATCTTTAAAGCCCTTACCTTCATATTCTACTGATTGTTAAACAAACCAAAACACAACCTGCAGCTGGTTTTACTTGCAAGATTGCAATTGTAAATCCCTTTTATCCATTTCTTTAATGTCTTCTGGATTTCACAGTCACAAATCACAGCAAAATCCAGTTGAAAGATGCAGTCTGAAGTAATTACTTTTTTGGTTGCCAGGAGGATAAAGTTCCTATAAATAATATGCTTTACAATGCTGAGAAACTGAACATTACTGTGAGGACACCAAGTAATTAAGCACACAGTAATGTCACACTTGGACAGGCAGAACAGCCAGCCTTGTCTAGAGCAATCAGCCTGCTTTGCTCCCTGTCCATCCATGCAAATCAGCTGAAAAACACCTGGCACACATGCAAAGTGCTTTCCTGTCAGTGGATCAGGAGTTCTGGTTAGCTGTGCGTGCTGATTTTGGCTGAGGTAGAGTTAATTTTCTTCACAGAAGCTGGTACAGGGCTGTGTTTTGGATTTGTGCTGGAAGCAGTGCTGATAACCCAGGGGTGTTTTTGTTATTGCTGAGCAGGACTCACACACAGCCAAGGCCTTTTCTGCCCCTCACCCACCCCAGCAGTGAGGGGCTGGGGCTGCACAAGGAGATGGAGGTGACACAGCTGACCCCAAACGGCCCAAGGATATTCCATACCACAGATATGGCATCATGCTCAGTACATAAAGCTGGGGGAAGGAGGAAGGGGGTGTTTGGAGTGGTGACATTTGTCTTCCCAAGTCACTGTTAGTGTGATGGAGCCTGGCTGTCCTGGGGATGGCTGAGCTCCTGCCTAGGGAAGTGGTGAGTTTATTCCTTGCTCTGCTTTCTTGCATGCACAGCTTTTGCTTTACCCATTAAACTGGCAGCATCCCAGCCCATGAATTGTCTCTCTTCCACTCTTCTGATTCTCCCCAAACCCACTGGAGGGCTGAGGGAACAGCTGCCTAGGGCTGAGTAGCCAAATAGGGTTAAACTCCACAGCAGGATTTCTGGGAGCTGCTGAGCCCCAGTGGGGCTGTGAGGGGCACTTCACATCCCTGGCAATGCAGGGCAAGGGGGCTGAGACCAGGCTGCCTGACAAGACCACTGCTGTTATCTCAGACCCCTGAGAGAAAATTATCATCACCTGCCTGTGAACTTCTCTCCTCCACAGCACATGAAGATTTTGGGATATCACTTGTAGGGTCAAGAACCTTGACTACTTGTACTCAGGAGACAGTTGGACCCTGACTAAAAGCTGCACACCTATTTTTTTGCAGAGATGTTTGAAACTCTCCTCTTGTGGAAGTGGGGAGCAGTGAATTCTCTGCAGCCAGGCTCAGCCTCAGAGCTGCCCCAACAACAGCACCAGAGAGCAGCAGCTCCAGCTCTGATTACACTTGGATCAAGTGGCATCTTGCCCAGACAGTGCTGGGATAAAAGTGAATAGATAGATTTTAAAAACATGCTTAATTTCCTGGCAGACAGATGCACATATCATCTACTTCTGATGTCCTAGGAAGCTTTGGTAAGACAGCAAGGAGTGAAACCTACAGAAATGTGTGTATACATACAGACACATGTACACCTGTATGAGTACATAGATGAGCAGAAAAAAGGCAAATATGCTGCCATTATTTCCAGCTGCATTTCTTTTCCTGACCAGGTTATCATAAATGCTCAGATTAGATCTGATCCTGGAAATCAGGATTAAGTACTCTTAACTCCAAAGTTCTCTGGGAGACTCATTTCTTTCCAGATGGGACTCTTCCTCTCCCAGGAGCCAGCCAAACACAACCAGTGTTTACTCTCAAGTGTACACAGATACTTCCTAATTTATTTTTGTGTGTGTGTGTGTGGTCTGAATGGACATAATCTTCTCAGTCCATACCAAGGACTGCTCACAGTACACTCACACCTGGTACAGCTATTTATCAGCCACACACATTTCTCTGTCACCTCATCCCACATCACCAGCTGGTGTCACCACCAGCATCCTCCTTCCCTCTCTGAGCTCTGTCACTATTCAAGTGCTTTCCCAGGACTCCTCGAATGGGCTTTATGGTAAAACAGGACAACAGCACTTGGAAGAATGAATTACAGATCCCTGCCAGACAAACAGACCCCAGGCTGCACTTTGCATAATTGTCACTGCAGGGAGCTCAGGCTCCAGAGAGGTTAATAACTCTCACTGCTTGTGAAGAGTCACTCCAAGCACTGGAACATCCTCAGCTGGAGTGATGGATTTGTCAGTACCAGCTGCTCTGGACTCTGTAAAGGGATGCCCATGAGATGTTTCTGCCTAGCTCAAGGTCCTAACAGCAGCCACACCTTACAAACTCCTTAAAAGCAATCAGATTACAGAAAACATGGAGTTGTGTCCACTTTTATTTTGAAACATCACATTTTGCTCATTATAAATATGTGATGTTTTACCATGTGCTCTAAAAACAGACACAGAACCTACACTGCTTGTCACAGGTAATGCAAAAAGCACTCGAAAAATTTAGATCAGGTTTCTCTTTGGAATGGGGAGTTCTGGGCATCATCTACATTAAAGAGTTAAATCCATAGCAAATCTACCAGCCCTGCTGTCCCAGATTCCAGTGATACTAGATCTGGTCTAGAGACTTCAGATTTGGGACCCAGATATCAGTTCTATTGTTTGGAAACCAACTGCTGATCAAAACACTCTTTTGGAAAGGATTTTATTTATTTACAGAAATCTCCATAGAAACTACAGCAGAGATATTTTGACCAGATGTGATGCTTCATTGTTAATTAGTTCATCTATTGGAGCAACAGCTTTCCTAGCATGAGATCTGGGCAGCTAAAATTTGAAGTGCTAGCTCCAGGCTGCCCTCAGATGGAAAATATTAGCAACACGCTCAGTTTTTAGAATTGAGCACCTCAGGTGTGTGGTGTACAAGCAGCAGACATTGTTAATCTCCAGACACCTCCATGAGAAAGAGAGGCACAGAGCACAAAAGTGTTTTCTCCAAGAGCATTTTAGTGCTCAGCCCTCAGGTCCCTGTGCTCAAATTCACCTCATATCACCAAGGTCATCACACTCTGAAATGAACTAAACCCAATCTTTACTGCAACATCCAATAAACAACATTATTTACTGATATTAGGGATTATATCCAGTGACTTTCTGCATCTAAACTCTGGGCGCCAGGGTGAATACCAGGAAAAAAATCAGAGCAGCAGCAGATGATGCTGTGACTGGGAAAACAAAACAGTCATGGCATCTGAGTCTCCTCAGTTTAGGAGCCAGGCTGGATGTATTTTTAGACCTCTCTTCCAACCCAAACATAGCTCTCCCATGTAACACTGACAATGCCTTCAAACAGAACAGTGAAGCGTGATGCCATGATCATAAATATAATTATCAACTGTCAGGCACAGGCTCTCACAAAACTCCTCAGTGTAAGCCAGGGTAACACTTGTCATTTGCCTCCCAAGCACAGGCCAGTTGGCTTTGCTCATGGAAAGAAAGGCAGAGACAGACAACCGATGGAACTTCCTGCATATTGAAGTGTCGCATAACTAACTTTCCCAGAAATGTTGAATTCCTGGATCTACCATCCACTCCTGGTTTGTTCCACTGCTTTTGTTTCTTTAATGCTACCTGCCCATTAAACTGGAGACAAATCCCAGACATTAAATTCATGGGAACCATTTGGATTTGCTCTCCACCTGGGCTTGACTGGCACCTTACTGAGCTCTAGGAAGTACAGCCTGTTCACACTGACTAAAATGGGCTGCTTGATCCCCAAAGCTTTCAGTTAGCTTTGTTCTCTTTTTTAGCTGGTGCATTCCCCAGAGGAAATAATGGATAACCGGTTTGAAGAACTTATTCAAAAGGAAATGGGTTCATTGAATTTGACACACACATTTACTTGTTTTGGGAGGGGGTGATATAGGCTCTTGATTTGAAGAAAAAAAATGATAGGTGTGGGAGTCTTTGGGTCAGGGGTGGATGGTTGTCAGGGACAAACTCAGGCACTCTCTATAAGCTGGTCTTGAAGTTTGCAGTTTATTGTAAGGGCGTGGGTATGCAGAGTCCTGCTGAGAACTGCCAGGTGCAGCTTGGAGCAGGATGGAAAGAGAGTGGGGGTAAGAGAAGTAAGAGAGGGATGGTAGCAGTAAGAGAGAGGGAGAGGGATTTTCCCATTTACAATACAATAAATCTTCTTCTGTGTTGAATATTCTAATTTCCACTAACCAATCTAACACAAAATACAAATCCTATAGCATTTACATACAGCCTATAAGAATCATTGCATTAGCATAATGTGTTATACTTTAAACCCTAAAAACTACTTTTTTGATCTTTGGACCTGCTCTCCAGCAGAAGACATTGTTTAATCAAGAGGGGATTACTTTTCAGCTGGCCATCCTATTGTTTTTTGGTTATTTACTAACTAAGCTGTGGTATCTCAAAGACTGCTTTCATTTCAATCTTGCTTACGGTTTCTATATTCTCAGAATCTTTTGCTAAGCATCCATATTTGTAAGGTTTCCTAGTTCATCTTTCCCAACAGATAGGGCAGTGGAGATAAGGTATTCGAAGAAACAAAAACACAAAAAGCAAAGTAATTAACAGGGCTCCAGGATGCAATGTTGCTTAGAGAGCTTGGAAAACAGAGATAAAAGAAAAAACTTAAATGACTTATTACTAATTCAGTGCCATCCTGCACCATTTCCTCCAGAAGAATCTGCAGTTGACCCTGGCATTGTACAAAAGTCATCAAGATTGGGGCTGAGGTGATACAGGAGTTAGTGCTGGAAGGGCTTGAAGATCTTCCTCACAATGCCATGTGCTGCAAGTCTAAGTGGATTTGAAGAGAAGGAGGGAGGGAGGGAGATTCACTACATTTGTGCCCTCAGTGGCTCTTTCCTCAAGCCAAACAAGCCACTTGACACTGATGAGCACACCTGGTGCCACAACAGGTGCCAGCCCCACTGAACAGCCGCAGCTGCCTCTGGGCCACTGGGACCTATCACAGTCAGGCAAGCTGGTCCCCAGCTCCAGCAGCTCCTGCAGTGCTCTGACAGGGGCCACTACTCGGGGGACTGCCCCCTTGCACACCCAGAGCCAGCAGAGATTCCAGGGAGTTGAATAAAGTTACACCACAAACCTCTTGAGGGCAGCAGAGCTTCATTGTGAAACCCTCTCACAAGAAGGAGAAACAAAAAAATCAGGGTTTGACACAGGTTCTGTCTGCAAACTACAAGAGACACTTTCAAAAAAAAAAAGCCATCACCATCAAAAACCTGTCAGCAGGAGCTGAAAAGCAAATAGGTGATGCAAATTACTGTTAATTTTGCATGCACATACATACAAAACTCACAAGGAACTTTCTTCCACTTGACCAATACAGAGGATTTCATTTGTCTCTATTAGAGGTGCTGGAGAGGAAAATAAATCTGTAACAAAGTAGATGCTGTGACTGATGCATTTGTCAAAATCAAACCACACAGATCTTTCAAAACCATAAAAGGATTAGCCATGTCATGATCTAATGACTTTTAAAGAGATGGAGAGCTCCTCATGCTGCCAAAGACAGCATGCTGAAATTAAATGCTTCTACCCTTTGTTTTCTAATGGAAAACTAGTATTAATTTCCCTTTTCTGCTTTAAGATATTCTGTTGGGTTTTGTTCAGGCAATAAATGCATCCTCCAAACTGAGTTTAAAAAAAAAGTGACAGTTCATTATTTCTCTGATTTTCTTCTGTATTTTAATTTTTACAACAGGGAGGAAAAAATACTTGCTTTGCTTTGGAGGTGTAACTTGCAACCTAAGAAGTAAAGCTGTATATTCAGTAGTCCAGCTGAAGTCAGAGTTTGATTCAGCCCTTGCCTGGTTTCGATTTCACACCAAGGTGACTCCTGAAATTCCCTCATGTGAAATGTGATGTTTCTTTACATATTTTGTGTTGTCAAAGCAGCACAATAGGACTGGAAAATTGGTCAACATACAACTCACTGACTCTAAACTCAATCTGGAGAGATTCCCTGACTCCAAAGAGGTTTATCCACAATTTCTGAACAGCAGTCTTTAACTGTGCAAGTGACTAAAGTGCGTGCTTGGACCATGATGAACATTCTGCTGAAAATTGGTTTTGGTGGAATAAGAATGGAAATGGCTGAGAAGAAAGTTCAGTACCCTTACTCCACTCAAAAATACATCCTCCCAAGTACTTCAGCTGGGAACAGGCTGTCTGGAACTGTCATCCTCTGTTTGTACAGCACCTGACAACTTGTCATATAAATAATAAATAAAACTAAGTGGGCAGAGGCACCAAGTAGTATCACTTTTCTGTCCCATAACCTGCTTGCAGAACAGGCAGCTCACATCAGTAAGTAAATGGCAATAATGCAAAAAACAAGACAGCTTAATTCTTATCTTAGTAGGCAAACACTAACTAATCTACTGAAACCCATGTGTATTTTCCACACAACAGTTCACACAAATTGACCAATATATATTTAGGCACCTCCATTGTATACTGTAGAGGTGAGCTCTGAGGGGACTGTCCAGCATTAGGATAGTAACAAGAACAATTCTTTAAATAAGGAAGGCAGCGCTTAAATGATACTTTCAGGTAGGAATACAAAATATCAAATTCTTACAGATGGTGTGAATGTTGAGGTGCACATTGCACCTACAGAGAAAAATCAACCTTTCTGAGCAGTTTAAAATGCAGAGGCTTTCCCTGCCCCCAGCCTTTGGCAAGGACAATTATCCAAGGCAATGCACTGAAGTTAAGCCTCAGGGACTTATACAGACAAAAGCTGCTCACTCATCCTGCTCAGTGCCCTAGCATTTTATAGCCATCTCCATTCAAGCATTCGTTTCCATATACTGTCAGTTTTCTTGTAGATACTGACACAAGCAGCAAACAAGAGAGCCGTGGGTAGATTTCCCAGGCAGGGGTCACAGATTCCAGTAGTAATGTGGCAATTTCCAGTATTTAAAATCAACAGGCAGCAACTGGACTTACAAAGTGTAATTCTTAATAAAACTTTTGATATCAGACAAGAATTTTCAGGCACCAACACAACCCTCACACCTGTATCTGCCATGCTGGTCTCTACTAGCCTTCTGTATTCACCTTAATCAACATGTGTGGTGTGGTGGTGTCTGTACAGCTACATTCAACAAAATATGCTTTAAGTCTCTCTTCACCCAGCAATCTGGACTAGAGATATTCTGCATAAATAACAGAAAATCAGGGGGAAGAGTAGAAAGTAATTTAACCCTGAAAGAATATAGGAAGGAGTGCTCCCTGATGCAGCAGTTTCCTAAAGGTGCACACAAGAGGTATAATGTTCTGGCACCTGTAGCACAAAAACTCCACAGCGCACTGCCACTACTTACAGTTTACTACTTGTCATACATCACTGTGCCAACAGAAATCCATAAAAACAATTGTCTTTTAACATTGAGCACAACAGGAGAAGAGAGACAACCTCCAGCTCTGAAACATGCTGAAGCACCATGCCATAAAGCCCCTATTTCAAAGGGCAGCAGCTACATCTTGTGGAAATACTTAGGATTGCAGGCTTACCCCCAATAAATATCCCTTTATCCCTGAAAAGCTCTGCACTTTGCTACCCCTATTTTTATGCACAATGTACAAAGTGAACCTGCAGAACACATTTATGTATTGTAGAACAGCAGCTTTAACCACTCACTATCCCACAGTCTGGCTCATCACATCACAGCAATGATCCAACACCAGAGAGCAAAGCACAGGTCTGGCCTCTAGGACTGAATGCTGAACCCTTGCTAATTGTAACCTAACAGTAGCAGCAACTCCAGCGCCAGCCTCCTGTGCTGCCCAGAGAAGTTGTGGATAATCCACCCCTGGAACTGTTAAGGGCCAAGCTGCACGGGGCCCTGAGCTACCTCGTGTCCCTGCCCAGGACCAGGGGTTGGAATGAGATCATCTTTGATGTCCCTTTCAAATCATTTTAGTGCAAATCTAGTGAAAATCTGTTTCCATTAACTAAAACACTTCCCAAATTAAACCAATTACAAGATTTCTCATCAGTATGGCTGTCTATGTACAAAGGAACAGCCCAAGAGAGTCCTACAATCTGAAGTAGAGGCAGGACACAGTGACATTTGGTTTTGTACACTCTTTTATGGCTATTTCTTCTCTTCCATCTGCCACTTTACTAAGATGTAAATTAAAAAGTACAGCACAACTTCTACAAGAGCCAGGCATTTAATATCATTGCCACTGCTGTCACCCTGTGACATAAGTGCAGAAATCACAAAGAAAACCCACAAACCTGAAGCATGTTGATTAACTAGCTTTGATCTATAGGGTGTTCCTGCTACCTACACTGAGCAGTAGCTGCCTCACAGAGGAGTTGACTCTGGACTTCAAGGCACTGCTGCTCATTTTTCCACCTGCTCAGGCAGACCACCCTGCTTTAAGGGAAGGGCTCCAAGTGCAGCTCAGCACACTCAGCAGCAACAGCCCTTCTGAGGAAGATGCCTCTACAAGTCAGGGAAGTGAGGGAATAGCCTTCCAAGTAATTTTAGAAATCAAAAGTTGTAGCTTGCACTGAGACAATCCTGCTGCTCTCTGTCAGGTAATAACAGCTTATCCAAGGTGTCTGCTATTGCCTAGGGCTGCCTTCATCATAACCTGTGACCTGCAGCACACAGCTCTCCAGGCTCTCCACTACAGGCAGGGCCAGGGAGATTAACTGAAGACTTTATAGTCAATAGTGTCAGACAGACTAATGACATGGAAAACCCCAGACAAGGGGAGCAGCAATCAATCCTGCCATTAAACCCTCTGCTTAGCTTATCTGCAAAAACAAAATCACTCCAGCTCCTCATAATAATAAAAAATAAAATAATAATCCAAACCCACGAACCAAAGCCATAGTTAAGTTCCAAAACTCTTTACTAAATAGTTTATAGCATTTCTGCAGGTTCAGTTTTACATCAGTCTTGTAACTCTGGAATGCCTTGAATTAAGTGAGAGAGGAGCAGGTGCAATTTAGAGAGAATGCCCATGGCAACCCTCCCCAGCAAAGCCAGGCCAAGAGTATAGAACTTGGAAGTTCTTACAAATGGAACAGACTGAAGGTACACTGATTAAAGGTTTTTCCTTTAAGCAATGTGTGAAAATGTTAGGAAAGACATTGTTACTTTCTGGAAGCAGCAATTGAACTTAAGTTAATAGATGTTTCCTACAAAAGATAAAGCCAATACTATGGAAGACAAGTGTGAATCAAGAACTTTATTTTTTTCCCCCCACATACATAAAAAAAGTGAGTGAACACACAAGACAAAGTCAGAAAATAAACATATTTACAAGACAGTTAAGATATCAATTTTTTCCCATCTTCAAGATCAAGTCATCACAGATTTTCGTTAATTCATCAATTTCTTTAGTCTGTGGAAGAAAGAAAAAAGTGAGTTTCAGGTATGTCCAAACTAGGTTACAACCTTGCAGCGAGCCGAGTTGCAATAAGCCCTGTTTGCCAGTATATGCAATAGAAAGTTCACTTATATGATAGTGGCTCATGCAAATTTAATGTAAAATGACAGTCTACTATGCCAAAGGTCACACGGCATCCTTAGGAGCCTCAGGAAATGAGCCAGAATCCACTACACTGTTTCTGCTTCTTCCACAAACATTCCCATAATACATGGGGACCAACTGATCCAGGGAAACAAGACTTCTGGGACTCGTCCTTTGTTAGGTACACCAAAATTCAAGACATGGACAGTTTAGAGTTTAATCTTCACAAGACAGACTCTGTAAAATGATACCTTGATACTTCTACTGACATGTGACAATTTCCAGTTTGTAGAATTGCTTATGGAACAGTTAAACCCTTTTCATAAAAACTCTGAAAGTGTTACTGTATTTGTAAGACCAAACCTAGTTCTATGTTAAATGACTTTTTTCATCTCTTCTGGTACAGGCCTACTGTTTCCTCTGCTATGCAAATTTCAGCCATAAACCTGAAGACTCACAAATATGGGATTTTTTCCATAATAAGACTCTGTCAGCATTATCAATTTTTGAGTCTTCAATACTGGCAGCAACAACTATGATGCAGTAAAACTAACAGCATGCACTTCCAGCAGTGACTTCCAGTCTTCAAAAACCTTATTCCTTTGAAGGGCTCCAACAAAGGAGATGCCTTTACAAAACATTTTAAGATTTTATATTGTTTCATATTGCCTAGGTAAAGTACAAGGATTAGTAGCCTAAATATTGAAAACTTGAGTCACAGTTAAATATATATTTGTGCTAACAGCTTACAAGTCATGTTCATGAATAAGCTGATCCAGACAGTTATTCAAAATTTACTCCCAGATTCTGCTCTGCATCCTGTGTAACTGTTAATCACCACCACCTTTACTAGTTCTGGTAACCTCCTGACACAGGAGCCCAGGCTGGTTTGGACACAAACCTCATGCTCCAAAAAAAAATCTAAACATACAGACAAGTCCTGACATGACAGTTTGCCAAAGCCTGCCAGGACAGTGGCCACCACAACCAGCACAGTTAGCAAGGCTCCTTCTAGCCCTGATACAAAGGAGCTCTTGACCTAGTCTAAGGCAACGGCTTGAAGAGACTCACCCATAGCATTGTGACTGACCTTTTGTTCAAGGCTCCTCTCTAGAGACTGGATCCTCATCTGTTCCTTGCGCAGGGTGGCTTGGAGTGCTGCAGTCTCTGCGTCTGCTTTGCTGCGAACCTGAGCGATTGTCTCATTGGTTCTGAAACAGGTACAAGATGGTGTTTACATCCCCCTCACATTAGAATGCTTGTATCACACTAGATGCTTGTACTTTAGATTAAACACCAAATGAAATATATTTAAGCCAAGTTTTGGCACTACTGAACCACATTCTGCAGCAACTGTGAAAACTATGTAAGCCACTCCTGGTACTTGGCTTCTTGGCATAGTACTTACTGCTCCAGCTTTTCTTCAGCATGTGCTTTGAGTGCCTGATATCTCTGCTCCTCTTTTTTAATTCTAGCCCAGAAATCTTCTGCACATTTCTTCAGAACTTCTTCATTCTGTCCCAAAAGCCAAAGAAGTTCAGTTAGCTGTTTAAGCTAGTAGATGGAAGAATCTCCCCATTTGACAAATGGTTTATTTGACTACATCTCAGTGGCAGTATTTGCTCACTGAGTAACAGGAACAACTACGAAATCCCACAGGCCTATATGGACTCAACTGCCTTCTTTCAACCATCTTAACTTTGCAAACATTTATTCACCCTATTTCCCCACAATGCATTATTTAGTAGCAAACTCTAGTAAAGAAGGTCACTAAACAGTCACTAATTGGTTTTGTTTGTTTTACTCTTATTTTTTTTAAGTCAAGCTTTGTATTAAATTGCAACTGTCACAAGAATAGCTAGAAATCCAACTTCCCCAAAGAACCCATGGAAAAATTCAAGCTTTGAACCTGATGTAAACAAATTCATCACTAACAGCAAGAAAATTACCTTGGTAGTCACACTGTGAACAAATTTTATTACCTATTGTAGGAAGTTGGAACTGTTTGAAACAATTGCTAAGACTCTAATTGTAGGTCTTGAATTTAGTAACTGTGTTTCCATGCAATCTTTATCTCTGCTCTAAGGAAAGGAATTCTGAATTTAGGGTGGAGATGGAAGAGACACAAGATGAAGGAAGCCTGACAGGTTAGCAAAGAAGAAACTGAAGCTGTAACAGACACTATGCCTGTTTCTAAAACCTAGACTATGATGGAGCTTCTAACAGGCAAGCTTCTGAGTTTCAGTACACAGGGATATTAAAGGATAACTGAATGAAAAAAATCTGAAGGCACTTTCTAAAAGCACCAACTGAATCAATTTTAATCCATTTCATGGAATAAGAACCCACAGCTTGTATTCCTCATTAGCTTCCTTCCTCTGAAGAAGCTGCAGAACAAAGACTTGACTTAAGCTTTAGAGAAAACCCACAAGCATCTTAGTAGGGAGCACCTAATAATCTATTATTCTGACTTGTAATTGCACATCCTCTTCAGCATCCATTCAATATGATGTAGGGGAAATGAGCTGCTCTTATGAGCAGTTGCCACACAAGTGTCTCTATGATTAACAAAAAAGATGTGTTGCATCAAGAAACAGCTCACTTCTGTTTGAAGAAACTTTGCCTTCTAAGGTATTATCTTGCTTTAAGCCAGTCACTAAATACAAAAAATGAGTAGTTTTTTATAATCTTTTAATAAGCAATTTAACACCTCTTTTTACAAGTAGTCCCTGTACTACCTAATTAATGGCTGCTCTAGAAATGTCACCATTTCCTCTCCACTAAATCTCATTTATTTGGGAAGGATATTATTCGCATTAAATCATCTTACTTTGTGGTAGCCCACTAAGGCATCTTTCTGTTTTTCAAATCGTTTGAAGAGATCAGAAAAGGCCTTCTCCATAGAGTTCAGATCTGAAAGAGCTTGCTGCTTCTCTTCCATCAGCTGCTGTATTTCTTTCCTTAAGCTTTCCTTCTGCTTGTCAGCATCCGCTAGAGAAAGTGGAGTTAACCCATGATAGTTATTGCTTTAGCATAAAACCAGTTCCATAGTACAGAAATAACCCCACACTTTCAGTTCTTCCCCTTAAACAGGCTTCATAACAGCCTCTCACCTGTAAAGACAACATGTCTGTGCTTTAAGTCTTTGTATCTTTGTTATATATTACCTCACACCAAACTTAAGGGCATTAAACACCATGGCAATGTGCTTGCCGAAAGCATTTTTTCTCCTGCACTGTAGTCAAAATACTCCACTTGAGTTTATTGTAACAGGAGCCTCAAATGTTGTGAGAGGAGCAAGGAATCCAAAAATGTTTTCAATTAAACATAAACAGCTGGAAGATCTGGAGGAGACTGGGATAACAAGCCAGACTAGCACAGCAGACTTTCAGAAGAGGTTTGGGTTACCACACCCAAGCTATAAACTATGTTTCCCATGGCCTCAGAGGAGAAGAGCTGGCACAGATGTGCCTAATTCAGCTTTGAGCTAAGAAAATGTAGCTATGCAACAAGAGCTTCACTGGATGTCTTTCCTAGATTTGAAGCCACAAACTCGACCAAAGCAAAAGGCCAGGTCTGTCCAGCAAGAACTTCTAGTGATACCTTGCCACTTAAATGATATCAAACAATAAACAATTAAACACAAAGTGCTGACAACTGGATCTGTCAGTTTTAATAAGCCAACAGCTCATACTCCAGTGGAGAATAAGAAAAAGTTGTGTTCATGCCTGGTTCAAAAAGTCATCAGTTACCTATCAAGTGATATCATGTATATATGAATATGCATAAAATTGTTAGTCTACCTTAAACCTTACACTTATCCTGGAAGCACCTGAAATATTACTGTCAGAGGTGAAAGAGTACTAACCTCACTTAGTAACTCTGTGCTAAGAATGCTCCAGCCCCCCCAAGGCACTCAAAGTGTAAATATGGAACTTACCCAAAAAGTCTAGTAGCGTCTGTTCAAATTCATCAAATATTTTTCTAAAAAACCATGAAAAAGAAAAGTTGAACATAAGTTAGAAAAAGTATCTGGAATAACTAAGTAGATAAGAAAGTCAGGACGTATTCATACCCCATTTCCCTGTAGTCCATCCGAAGCTTATTATACTTCTCATTCAACTTCTGAATCTCCAGCTCTTTCTCTTGAACCTTTGAGAGTGAAAAGGCAAGCCTTGACTTTTTGCACAAAAAGAGAGAAAAGATTTGATACTAAAAACAGTCTGAAGGGCAGCTCAGGTATAGTTTTACCTTAATACAGAGAGAGAAATAAGTTCGAATTGCTTAACAGAATCAAAATTGTTTAATTACAAACTTGACCCAAAATTTAGAGTAATACATAGAACTTGCATATGATTCTCAGCACATTGCCAGTATCTCTTCAAGTGGCAAGATCAGAGCCAACTCAGCCAACCGACCTCTTGGCTGCTCTCACTCAATGTCTGTGTAGGTAACTACAACTTCTGAGAGATACAGTGGGCCAAGCAACATGCTCTGAAGTGACACATTTCCCTCTTATTTACAGGGCAGACAAAAAAAAAAAAAAAGCACTTCACAAACCTGCTAATATTAACACATGAGAGAACAAATACCAGAAGCCTGTTCAAGATCAAATTGCTGTTTGCAGCAACACATATCCAACACTAAATTAAGGAATGTAGAAGGGGGAGGATTAAAAGATGCCTCCATTTATTTGGGAATAATTATACCTATTTCACATCAGCTAAACTGAAGCAGAGCTCACAGTAACAGAATTAAGCAGCACAAATACTCTTTGCTGAACACTTTGTGCAAACCCCATAACAAAGACCTCAGGACAAAGTTGTGTTAAAGAACTGTAACATCTGACTGCACTGTGTGAGGCCTTCAAAGACAAGAAGCTCAAAATACATAAAATAACCTGGAATTAAAAAAAAAAAGAAAATGAAAATATGATTACTGCTAGTTTTTTCACAAAACTACATAGTAAACTGTAGTACACTATTTTTTCAGTATTTCTTTTAGAGCAATCTAATTTTGAATATATTGCAATATTTCAGATGACTAGTGAAAAGAGAATGTACAACCTACTAAGAGAAGTAGTGATAGCTAAGCTAGAAAAAAATGTTACAAAAGTAAAAGTATGATGATGGAAACAAGTTAGAAACTTGCACTCGCAAGCTCAAAAAAGGGTTCAGTAGACCCCAAAAAAGCAAGCTTTCCTATGTGCTGTATTTGCTCAGAAGGAAAACAGGTTTTCACTTGCCTCCTACTCCTGAGTTGTTCCACAGACAAAAAAAAAAGTTAAAATTTTGTCTGTCTTCCTTTCAGGTTGATATTCTAACTCCAGGCCTTTTTATTTGTGATACAGCTGGAGTCATCCAGTCACACTTACAACAGTGTTTTAAAGTAGTTCTTTCCAACATGAAAGAGCAGCACTTTTAAGATATTAAAAACTTTACCCCCTGATATTATATAGATTCTTAGTTTTAGATTAATGCAGTAAAAGCTGTCCCCTGTTAAAGCCACATTTGTTTTCCTGTCCTAGACAATATCCTAGGTGAAATGATCCTAAATGATAGAAAGTAAAAGTTATTCCTAGAAAAGCCACTATCTCTGTACTCTAATACAAAAGAATGACTTAAGCAGCAAATAATCACAGGTCATCTTTGTTTGGTGTCCCTAGTGCCACTGCCTGCAGCATAGCAGTCTGGAATTTTGAAAGCTCCATTTTTGTTGAAGGGAAACAATTAGCTTTAAGGACATTCATGCTTAAATACTCCTCTTACATTATTTAGAGTTTGTAAGGTTACATAACTCAGAAGTCATAATGAATCAAGCACTCAAGTTTTTGAAATGAGTGGATACATAAGTCTTCTTGCATCAGTCAGAAGATGGGCTTTTAAAAGGCAATTTCTGCAATTACAGAACAGGCTTAAAATCTTACCACCTACTTTTTCCCCTCTTTCACTAATGTCCTTCTCTGGAGTGAGCACCAGATCTCACCGTCACTTTATCAGCTGGACACACTGTTGTGCATTCACATCCCACAAGAAAAGAATTGACCCTAGCACTGAACTGGCACTACAGTTTTATCTTGTTTTAGGGAAATTACACAAGTCGCTCTCTTCCATTGGCATGAAAATGTATTTCCTGCCTGTTGAATAAATATCAAGATCACTGATATTAAGCCTAATGATCCCATCTGATAACATGTGCCTTTTAATAGTGACCAGATCTAAGGCATTACATGACTAATAATTAAGTTTATCCTGTTCCGTTAAGTATTAGCTCTAAAGATTTCTATACCTACAGCACCTATCAAGTCCATAGCAAGCTTTTCATAATGAGATACTTATGTCAAGTCTGATGAAAAAAATTGTAGAGATTTATCCCCAGATAACCCAAACAAAAGAAGCTTGCAAGGCCATGCCAAGTTCCACTTTGGAAGAGGTTGCACCATACCTCTCTCTTCACCGCTTCAACAGCTGCATCCATATCCTTTTGGCTATATTTTAGCACATCTATAATAGCATCCACTGCAGTGTTTGTAGAAGTGTCAAAAGGGACTGGAGGAACATTATTACTCAGGGAGTCCGGAATCAGGGGACCAGCATCCTGTAAAGAAAAACACGAAGTTTCAACAGATTCCAATTGGCATACCATTGATTAGGTGTACACACATTATTCAATTCCAAGTCAAGTATCTCAAACGCACAAGAGACCTCCAGAACTTTGTTAGCATAAAACTTTCTTACTTTGAAGTTGACCATATAGCTCTAAGAAATACCTACAAGGTAGAACCAGAACTGCTGTCCACCAATTACAGTGATCAAAAACAAAGCAGATGACACCATGCTCTTCCTCACAAGTGAAAAAGAGACCATTTCAGGATGAGCTGCTGTGGGCAGATCTGTCCAAACTATAAACCACAGCTGCAAGAGCATCCAGTTAAACCTAAGTGTTTTTCATCCCATCAATGCAGTTACAAAACAAAGCTTGTCTTTTGTAGTTTGACTTGTATAAAAAAAAGATTGCTTGACTAGAACATTCTTAAAAAGAGTTCAAATTCCCTTAGACCATGTGCAATGGCATCAGTTTCCGCAAAAAAATACACTTAATACTTAAGAAAAATGTTCATCACAAAGTTCAATTTTGACATAAATTTATGAGTATCCAACCTTGTTTAAAACAACTGTTTAAATAAACATTCATCACATTCTGCAGTCCCGAAAATATCTGTGTAAGTCTTGAATCCAGAACCTAGGCTATCCCCTTCCCAAACTGCCAACATGAAACCTGTTAGCATTCCAGACACCCTTACAGAAGTTGTAAATGTCCCCAGAAGATCTAGTCCTTTTGGTTTTTCTTCACTCTGAAGACTCACTAGAGGCTTTCCAGCTTCCTCAAGCACATGACTTAAATCAGCAGCAGGACTAAAAATGAACAAACATAGCTCCATTAAATTCAAGTGCTGTCTTTCTTTGCAAAGCTCTTGTATCAGCAATAGTCTGCCCAGCAGGGCCAGGGCAGTGATTGTCCTCCTGTACCCAGCACTGAAGCCATACCTTGAATCCTGTGCTCCATTTCAGGCATCTCACTATAAGGACATTAAGGGGCTGGAGTGTATACAGAGAAGGGCAAGAAGCTGGGGAAGGGTCTGGAGCACCAGTCTGACAAGGGACAACTGAGGGGCTCAGCCTGGAAAAAAGGAGCTCAGGGACCTTCTCACTCTCTGCAACTTCCTGAGGGGAGTCTGTAGTGACATGGGGGTTGGTCTCCCAAGGAACAGGTCTGGATCAAACAGCCTCAAATTGCACCAGGGAGGTTTAGATTGGATATTAGGGAAAATTTCTTTACTGAAAGGGTGCTCAGCACTGGAGCAGGGAAGTCACGAGACCTGGAGTTATTTAAAAGAATGTGTGGATGTGGCACTTGGGGACATGGTTTAGTGGTGGGCTCCCCAGTGCTGGGTAACTGTTGGACTTAACAACCTGAAAGGTCTTTTCCAAGCTAAACTCTGATTTTATGTGCTAAGTCAATACCTACCCAGGCTGAGACAGAGCTGCCATGATACTCTCACTTGATTCAATAGTACCACAAATTGGTTTTCTTGGACTGTCTCTCAGCAGAGGGTCAAACTTCAAATACAGTGACTGCTTTCTCAAGGCTGATTCTTTGAACTGAAGGGAAAGAGGCATAAACTGGCAGATCTGCTGCTTCAGAACACAATACACATGCCACCCACGCACAAATAATCCTCTGAAGAGTGGGCGAGCCTATTCTTCAGTGGCCAGAGAGGAGGAAAATTACGTAAGAGAACTCTGTGCCCACATGCTTATGTCCTTATGTAATAGCAAGAGAACTCAATCTGCTCACAGACAGAATCAAAAGAGAAAACATTAATGAACTATGCCAAACCAGAAGACACTGAGAAGGAAGGATAGTAGTATAAGCAGAAAAAGCAGTGTATGCCATTTTCTTTGGTCATAAAATAGTAAGGACAAACACAGCATGTCCAAAGCAATTTCAATACAGTGAAATACTGTTCAGAGATACTCTTATTCTGGACCCAAGCTGGAGAAAGAATAACTAAGCTGAAATGATTAAAACATGACAAGCCCCACTTAGAGACAGATTTCCTGAAACTGGTCATAAAAGCAAAAGAGTTTAGAAAAAAAAAATGTTTTTGGAGCAATGAGCAATGATCCTGCACTTTTAAAGCATCATGTTCCAGCAGTTCTGGCCAGAAGTGAAACATCATTCACCTCAGTTTCACTGCTGTTAAAGAAAAATAGAACCCCTCGACACTGACAGCCAGAGACCTTTGATTTTCAGCTGAATTGCTCATAACTACATTTCCTACCATCACCTCATCCCACCCAGCCTCATCATCACATTCCTTTGGAATAGATGACAATTTCTGTGGACAATTCAAAGTGAAGGTAATTAATGAAAACATTTAAGGCTTGACACTTTAATCTTCGCTTTCCCCTCCACACTGCTAAGAAGGCATACAAAATATTTAATGCCCTACTTACTGATGAAGATCCAAACTGTTCCAGATAGTCTATGCCCATTCCAAAAACTGGAAAAAGAGGAAACAATACAATGAAGATGCAATATCACCAAATTGTCCTACCACAGACTTAAACACATGTGTATAAAGCAAATAAATCCCTGCTCTCATTCTCATGACTTCTAGCTCATTTGTTCAAAATACTGGCTTTCCATCCAGACCTCAAAAAAACAAAGATTTCTAAGCTACACAAACTTACAACTTCCATTTGCTCCCAAATGCTCGTAAGAATACATAGGATTTAACACACAGTTGAAGAACTTCTGTTGTTCTATTAACAAGTGACAAGCACACTCAGATGTTCTGTTACACACAGTGGCCCATGAAAGAGCAAGATTACCAATCTGGCCATTAAAATTAATGCACAGTCAGATTTGAAGAATGAAGTTATAACCATTTCCCAATACACTGATTTCACTCCAGTATGACTGCACTGCAGTCAAACCATTTGCTCATCCTTCCACACAATGCTCCTACCAGGAATAACCCTTCCAAGTGATTAAGTTCACAGCTATGTAGGAAGCTCTCAGAACAAGCATTGTTGTGTGAATGATCTTCCTTTTCAGGAAGATCATTCACACTGCAATATGAAATCAGTAGTGCTAAGGCCTGCAGTACCTACAAGACTCACAAAAACAGCTGTAAAGCTCTCAAGTTCTTAACTTACAAAGTCTTTAGCACCAGAAATTATTTTAAGGGAGCAATTTTTCAGCACAGAAACTGTCACTGAAACTCTAAAAAGATAGTTTCTGTACCAGTCTAAACCCCATCCTTCCAGGTGGCTGAACTCTAATACCCAGGTTTTTGAACTTAGCTTAAACCAGAGGAAGTTAGGAACAGGCTTAGATGCATTTCCCAGCCATGACTGCTAGTCATTGTGTGTTCTGGAGTCCTTTCAGAAGGGCAGAACGAGAGAAAAATAGCTAGAACCCATAATAAAACTTAAGTAGAAAAAAAAAATATATACACCTTATTGAAACACTACATGTTCAGTCTGTTTAAGAGAAAATCCTTTACCTTCTGATGATGGTCTGAAAAGCTCCTCAGGTTCAGCATTAGCTGTCTCATCTGCTGTTACTTCAATTTTAGGTTTAATTTCTTCTGCAGACATTGACTTTTTTCCATTGTCAGTGGAAACCAAATGATCTTGAGAGGGGACAACATTAGCTGGAGGTATTTTAGGTGGGCTTATTTGCTTCTCCTGATGAGAAAAACAAAATCCTTTTAATTTTTAATTTTTTCTTAATGTAATGAAAATAATTTTAATGATCAAACTGGTTTGTCATTAACTGGACAGCCAATATAATAAAATAAGAATTCACAGGCATAAAAATTAAAATACCAACACAGAGCACAGCTCCAGAACCACTCTCAGAGTTCACACCCTTATGTTTGTCTTTATATGCAATTGCTGATCACAAAAGATACTAAACACCAAGGTACCAATTCGGCTGTCTCTGATGTTACCTTCAAAACATAGGTCTGCACAGTTGACATTCCTTCTAGAGCTGCTGAAGATGCATAAACCCACTAATTCTTAGACAAAATATCAAAAATAGGTTTCATAAGATTAAGTCAATTAAGTCAGAACTGTTTCATGGAACAATTTGGTAAGAACTAGCTATCTTTCCTATACCTTACCACATCTCTTTTTCCTGGAGGTTCAGCTTCTGCTTGAAATCCTGGCTTCACTTCTTGAGCTGTTGGCATGTCTTCTACCACACTCTGTTCAACAATTCCCCTAAAGAAAACAAACAAATACAATAAAAAATGAAAATAAAAAAATCAGTATTTACATCACACAGTTCAAATTCTGTATTACCAGATGAACTGAACAAAGGTAGCTTCTTTGAGAGATTCTACAGCCATAGCACAAGAAGTTTTACAGAGGATAGGGATGTAAATTTACTGTCTCGCCTGGTGACAACTTATGTGACAGAAAGCTCTCCCTGCATCAGCAGTAGTGTTTCCTGGGAAGCAGAAAGTCACAGCAGCATCACTTCCTTCTATTCACTTAACACTGCTCTCTTATTTCCATTTGTTAGGCTCATTGCGTTTTTTAAGTTTAAAGACAGGCTCTTTAATTAAGAGCAGAATTGCAAGAAGCCTGCTCCTCTTTCCAAGGCAATGCTGTGATTATTGGCATGAACTTCATTTGAGAAGTCCTGTACTCCACTTGTGCTGTCAGCAGTAAGTAAACTTTTCACCTTGGTATCAGAGTAACTGATCATGTTACACAGGGAGCAAGAGTACAAACATTTTTGTTAAATGAACAACTTGTGCCAGGCGCATTCTGGCAAGCAACTGACTGTCTATAGTCATTAATAACTAGACTTTCTAGGAAAGGTAACAACATATTCCATCCCCAAATAAGAAGTCTGCATGATGCCAAAAGAAAAAAAAATGCAGCGTCAGATGCAGGTCTTTTTATTGGAGATGGCATTTAGATACCAAGAACATGCAGGGAAGAAACAGCACCTCAGAATTCAGCAGAGAACAAAATGGCCTGATCCCTTCCCATGCTGCACTATGTGCAATGCTGCTGCCTACTTCCCTGTTTTATTTAAAGACAGTAGCAGTCAACTGATTCTCCCCACTTTCATCTTGGAGGAGCGGGGAAAGCACCACTTGAACAATGCTCTTTCCATCTAAGCCTGTATTCCCCAAACTTAAGAACACCTTTGCCTAAAGCTAGTCATCTCAGGAGTTTCCCCAATTAAGATCTGTGCTGTTGCAACATTATTGTGTTATAGATTACAAGAGACTCTGCCAGCCTGGGAGGAGTCTAAGAAGTAGGAATGGACTACTTTGAGATACTATCTAACTTTCCTCACATGAATTCAAGGTGCTTCTGCATTCAGCTACAGATTCACTTACAGATTTTTGGGTTCTTCTTTCTCAAGAGTTTCACAGGTACTTGGCCTGTTATCCTGCTCCACTGGAAGAGGTTCCCTTCTTGGTGAGGTACTCTGCTGCTCCTCTGGCCGGTGAACTTTCTGATGGCTGGGTTTAGAACGCTTGGGTGAGGTGGAAATTTTAGTGCCTCCTCCAAATGGATTAAAGTTTGGATCATCAAGTTTGTCCCAGTCAATCTCATAAGATGCTTTAGGAAGAGGGATTTCATCTTCCACATTACTTTTATTTTGCACTTCAGCATTCTCCGGTTTTGTTTTGGTAATAGGAATTTTTTTGGAAGGTGGCTTAATTCCAGGTCTTATACCTAGTTTCTTAGGAGGTGGTTTTCTAGCAGTGGTATTATCAAAGTCAAATTCCAGTTTTATGGGTTCAGCCTTTGTGACATCAGGCTTTTCTGCAGGTTTCCCTTTGGAGACACCTAGCTCTTCAGCAGGCTTTGACTCTTGTGCAGAGACTTTTTCTGCTACTGAAACATTCTGAAGCTTTGATTTCTCAGTTTTAAAAGAGTTACTTACATCAGAACTACTGGGACCTAAGCTGCCAGGTGACTGTACAGGAGGTGTAGGTGCCTCTGCCAATACCACTGAATTACCAGTTTGGCTTGCATCTGTGGAAGCAGACTTCACACCCTGCTCAGAGTCACCAGTTGCTTGCTTAGGCAACAGCTTGGATTTGTTAGACTCCAGCTTGCTCAGTGCAGACTCTTTTTCAGAGATGAGAGCCTTGTCTTCATTTAAACACTTTGTACTTGCTGTGGTTGAAGCAAAAGGAACTGCATTGTCCCACAGAAGAGAATCATTACTTTTTTCAATGGTTTTCTCAGGGCTGCTGGATACTTTTACAGGAGACTTCTGCAGATTTTCAGGAGAATGAGGCAACTGTACTGAACTTTGAAAAGGATTGATGTCATTCAAGTTATCAAAATCAAGATTGTAGGAACCTCGACTCTTCACTGGCATCTCATCGTCTGGGTAAGGAGCCACGCTGACCTTCTCTGGCATTTGTGTATCGTTTGTTTCAGTCTTTTGTTGACATGTGCTGCATTTAAAAAAAAAAAAGAGAAAAACAATTACAATTACTTTGCAGGCATAGTTTGAAATTACCTTTAGAAAGATTTGCACAAGTAGCTTTGCATATTTAGAGTAATCTGATTTTCTTCTTTTGCAATAAGACAGCTGACAACAAAATATAACAGCAAGAATTCAGTTGTCACCTAAACAGTCAAGGCTTATGAACTCTGGTATACATGAAACATAGGAGATCAACCCTTGAAGTTGGTCAGCTTAAGAGCTACCTGTTCTACACAGCTATGCTACCTTATGCCAGTCATCCCTGGAGACTGATCTACTCACCACAGCATTTTGACATTGCCATTTGAACACTGCCGCTTCACCAGCAGTGAAACACACATTGCTTAGGAGGAGTTACTGGCAGCAGCTCAAACACAAGCACAACTTGTGGTACCATCTTCATGCAGATTCATCTGAGTCATGACAGACTCAAGTCTGGGACCAAACCAAGTCATGATTCAGGTTCTCCCACACTACTCATAACTCTGTCTGGGCATTCTGGCAATTATTTCTCCCCTGGAAGTATGCACCAGCATTTTATTTTTGAGAGCCTACATACGAAAACAGAACCTGCACTTCAGGCACTCTAAATTCTGTACAACAGCAGATCTGAGGAGCAGAGTGATATACAAGAAAACACTTCTCCAGTAAGAGAAAGGTAAGATTTTCTAGCAAAAGACACAGTTAAAGAGTTTGTGTATTCACTATTGCTGAGTATTCTACAAGTCATTGCTCTCCACTTTATTTCCCCAAACTCTACACAACTTCTGAAAGCTTAGCCTCAGACTACAGAGAGTTAAGCCATTACTTCCTGAAAGAGCATTTCCTCCCATTGTTTTGTCCCTCCATAAAGTTATTATTTCTATGTGCCCTCCTTATCTGCTGCACAACAGAACATGATTAAAAGCCACTCACTAAAAACGCCTCTTTGCTAAACTGGAAAGCAGAGGCAGGAGATAAGAGCTGAAGAAGTTGTTCTCACCCGGTTTGAGCGCCTCTTCCTGGCAATAGCTCAGCCCCAGGCTGCGACTACCCGGATCCCTCCCACTCTCCTCCAGTGTTTAACCTAATAAATGCCAGTCAGGAGCGAGACACCTGCTCGGAACCTCAATCACTCGTGACGAGTCAAAAGTCCTGCTCAGCAACAGGGAGACCTTTCACTCATCTGCTACAAACAAATCCTCACATCTTAAAACTGGAGAGGACATGTTCAGCACAAGCAGTGCATTGATACAATCATGCCCTAAAACAATTCAGTGCTGATCGTTTTGACTCACTTGAACTTTTTAAGTATTAAATCTTTGGTTTTGTGCAAGCAATGAGTTTGGGGTATAAATACTATTATATTATTAAATTATGATTGTTAGTTCAGAAATAGTTTTCAGAACTAGACTCTACAAGGAAATGAACAGTTGAAGCAAATTTATACACTTAAAGAACATTTAAGTGTTGCCACCTTTTTCCCTTTCTTCCCCTCCAACAACAAAAACAGGGATCAAATGAAAGTATTGGGTAGTTGAAAACAAACAAAAGGGTGTATTTGCTTACAGAAGGCAAAACTAAGACCTGAGACTTCTTGCTGGTGGGAATTACAGGTGTCAGAGATCTATACTAGTTTAAAGGAGGGCTGAAAGTCAGTAACAAAATATTGCATTTAATATTGTCACAACAACTCCAAATTAAAACATTACAGACTTTATACTCTTCTCCAAACAGTTACTATAAGCCACTTTGAGACTCAAGCTGCTACACTACAAAGGCACATAAACATGTTTACACGTGAGACTGAGGTTATATTCACTTTGTGTTACTAGATTAAAGAAAATCTTAATACTCCCTGATTCAAGCTAACCCTTCAGAAGATTTAGCTCTTTAGATTTTACTCCTGAAGATACAACAGTACTTAACATACAAGATAAAATATCTTAAGGCTTAGCTTCAGAATAGTTGCATTCTCACACAAAAACCTTACACCTTACATTAAGTAGAGAATATAAAACTGTTTCTTACATAGTATCTCTTCTCAAGCTATTTACCCATACCATAAGTTACCTTAATGAAATCAGTTACAGAGGAGTTAGAAATAAAGTTCAATAATTAATATTACAATGAAGATACAATCTTCTTAAAAGTAATGAGTCGTCTCAGAAGAAGTTCATGCATTGGTCAGTATTAATTTTGGTCCTCTTCCACAGTTTACATCTTGTTATAGAATAGAAAACGATATTTTAAGTATACAGGTTTAAAATAGGAAAAGTTAACTTGGGCATGTCCCACATGGCTAACACAGGAGGCAGTGGATTCACTACTCACTCAGCATCAGAGGGTGCAAATAAAACATCATCCACCGCATCTTCACGGCAATCGTCAAGCGCAAAAGCAGTCTGAAGTTTGTCTGTCATAGCAGGACTCAAGATTTTACGAGTGTGAGGATCTCTTTGAGGAGTTTGAAAGGTCACCTTTAAGAAAGGGGTGGGGGGGAAAGAAAAAGGAAGAACATGAGCACAGTATTTTTCAAGCATTAAATAGTATATACATTCAGTAGCGGAGATCATAAAAGGAGAAAGAATAAAGATAATACAAAACCAAAAGTTTACCTTCATCGCTTTTCCCACATTTTTTGGTGGCAAGTTTTCTTTCTGGGACAGGCGAAGAATAGAAGGTCGCCCTGTAGGTTCCGGTGGCGCAAAGAAAAAGCCACAGTCCTCCGCTGTTAAATCATCCTTAATGCTTCCTCCATTTTCTCCATTTTCTGCATTTAAAATCTGCAGACTCATTCTAGAACATCAACACACACAGCAACGCAGCATGAATGAGTGGGTGTGGTCAGCCAGATACACTTTGAGATAATGGAAGAAGTTGGCAGCCTAGCACTGACTAGCCAAGACTAACAGCTTCAAAGGGAAAGTTAGAAGCATGGAAAGTCTTCACAGGGAGAGGTCGATCTCAGAAGTACCTAAAAGCAGCAGTGCACAGCCCCTCTGCTTTTGGTAGGGGCTTGAGAAGCTAATTGTTGATATTATGCCTTCCGCAGCTCACATTCTAGCCTTACTAATTCAGCTGCCTGTCCTTAAAAGGGAACTTTGTCACCTGCAAAGTTCCCTCCTTCTGAGCCCTTCAGCCAGTGATGTGGAGCCGTGTCTCTTGCAGCAGGGCATCCAGCTAAGCAACACAACTGCTTCTGCAAGGGGCAGACGAGACAGATGACAATCATCTCTCTGTTTACTCACATGGTCTCATTACTGCACTGTACGCCAGTAAACAGCAGAAACAAATTTGGTTGGTTAGGGTGTGTTTGAGATGAGAGCCTTGGATCAAATTAGCCTTTTCCTGCACTGTCTGAGCATATGCTGCTCTGGTAAAGCACTCAGTACTTAGGAATCCTTGGCAGCACTGACATTATTGGTACACAAGACAGAGAAAAATCATGACTAGAAAGGTATTTCTGAAATACTGCTCTTCCACTGGACATGCACAAGCTTTTGTAGATTGTTAAATACTGATTTAATTGTACTAGTGTGAAGAACCTGAAACTAAAGCCTGGGTTGCAACTAAGATCAAGGATGAAAATAAATTAGAAATAGAGCAAAATCACACTTAAAATACACCAGGCAAGCCACCGTGCTGTATGTATTTGAGCTCTGCCTGCTTTTTATTCCCATTGGAGCCTCTGCTGTTCTTAAAGGTTTAACAGAAACACTCAGTGCTGCACAGCTGCTTCTGAAAAAAAGAGACAAAAGGTAAGGCAAGGAAGACCTAAGCATAACCACTGTCCATGAAGGATGACATCTAGGAAGTGCAGTTATTTATCTTAAAAACTGCTATCAAAGCAATTTATTTCATAAGACCAGCTGTATTATCTTTTATCACCTGTGCAAGATAATCAGTATCAAGTAGGAGACATTGGCTTTCTGCCATGTGTAATCATTCTAAGTGATCTCAAATGCTTGATTTGACCAAATATGTAATCCTTAGCCTGTTTTTCCATCATATATTCAGGATCAATCTAGAAAATCAGCTGAGGAAGACTATATATGATTGTTTTCAGTGTCATAAAGCAGTAATAAGAATACCTGGACTGAAAATTTTAAGTCATGTTTTCAATCTCATTGCCCCTATGTATTTAAATTTCTGTACATAACCCTCCTAACATTTCTCCACTCCTACATTAATTCTTATGGGAAAATTTGCTTCCTACTCTCCACAGAACTCAACTGCTTTGTCTGCAAGCCTGACAGCAGCACTTTTAATCAGCAATGGAATGCAAACAATAGCTGCAGAAGCAATGGTATGCAAAGCACGCCAGTATTAGCTATTTTTTCATTCCTTCTTTATTCATCATATTAATGCTTCAGTTCAGGGGTTTTTTTTGTATTAAGTATTTTTACATTAACCACTTGTAGCACTTGAAGTCAACTTCATGGCTTTCCTTTATTCCAAACTCAAATTGAGACAACAGATGAAGTTAATCTTTACAAACAGGATTTTTTACTGTAATTACTTTAGAAACAAGCCTAGGACATTGTAAAGTTGCCAACACCTTCTAAAACAAGTTCCATAAGCAAGGGAAGTTTAATTGGAGACTTTTTCAGCTCTGTCACTGTGCACCATTGCTAAACCAAATGTAAACTAAAGAAATTGACACCATATACATATACCACTTCATATATTAAATCTAAAAATCAAATGTCTTTCTAGGATTAAAATATTAAAAGTAATTCATCATTTTGTTTTAAAAATTTTGTTAAGATTTGTCAAGATTTGATTTAAATTATATTCTACAAGTAGCTGTGATAAAGTGAAAGGGGGGCCTTATTCATATCTTTGCTTACAGTGGTTAGCATCCAAGGTGCACAAGTATTATGAAAGGCATCAGGTTTTCCCACTATAGCAAAACAAAGCTCAAGGCCAGGCTGGATGGGCCTTGGAGCAATCTGGTTGTCACACCCAGGACACTGGTCTATTGGAAAGTGTCCATGGCCCTGGGAGGGAGGTTGGAACTAGATGATATTCAAGGTCCCTTTCAACCCAAACTTTTCCATGGGCTATCAAGGTTCACAAAAATGAAAATGCTCCTTGTTTTAGATGAATACTTATATGGGCACATTCAGAAACCTGCCACTGTACAGTTAAGAATTAACACAAATCCAATGACATGACGTCAGATAATTAATCATCAGTTATCCATCATTTGTAAAATGCTCCAGGTGACCTGTTGTTTAACAAATACTGGGACTATCCAAAACACCAGTGTGGTCTCAAATGCCTGAAAAGCCACTGAACATGCAAGGCAGAGATGGGATTTTTCTACTTAATTATCCTTCTATTCTTTCTGCTTAATTATCCTTCTATTCTTTCTGCTTCATTATCCTCCTGAACTCCAGCAGCAGAGAAGCAGAGCACTTGTTCATGGCAAAGCAAACTGCTACGTGCTGTGAATATTTCCATACAAACTGACACATAGCTGACTGATACAGATATCTATTTATTTATTTTAGTCCAAATATCTCACTTCTGAAGAAATAAAAACTTTCCTGAGAAGCAACTCTCTCATAATAACCTTTTCCCTAACTGCAGGGGAGGAGAAGCAAGGCCGGGGAAGGTTTTTCAGGAGCTCCATCTCCGCCTATCATAGAATTGAGATGTATTTTAAGTAAAAAAACCAAACAAACAAAAAAAAAAACCAACCAACCAAAAACATCCAAAAACCCAAACCCAACCCTGCCTCCGTTCCTCTTTATTCCTGACTCATCCCGGGCTCCCCATCAACCCCACATCATCCTCAAAACACACAAAGATGTTCCCAAGGGCCTCACCCCGACTTCAGTGAGGCCGAGCACCTGAGCTCCACCCCTGAGCTCCTGTCATTAGGCCCAAGTTTCTGCCTTCTCGTCATCCTTAAACTCACAGAAATAATCCCCAAATGTATTAATCTGAAGCTCGCAGAAGCGCCCTGATACCTCTAGACAAGGGGGTATCCCCGGTCCCACAGCACTCCAAGCACGAATTTCACAAAGGGGTCGCTAAAACCCCCAAGCACCACCCACCCCAAGCTTACTGAGGGGCTCTCAAACTGCCCCACTCAGGGCCTCCACCAAACTCAAACCATCTCAAGCTCAGAGGGGTCACCAAACCTTCCCCCAGACTCACAGAGCAACCCCAGCTCCCCTGCCCCAGTACTCGAGGGCTACAGAAAGGCCCCCAAAACCAAGCCCCCAAAGGGGCCGCTCAGCTCACCCCCACAGCACCCCAAGCTCCCGCAGCGGTCCCCGAACCCTCCACCCTCACAAAGAGGTCCCGACACAGCCCCTCCCAGCCCCACCCTATCTAAAGCTTACAGAGCCCGAACTTCCCCGAGCCTGTCCCCTCCCCCCCACCGCTCCCAGAGGGGTCATCGAGCCCGCCGCAGAACCCAATCTCACAAAGGGACACCTAAACACTCCGCCCCAGCCCTATATCTCCTAACAAGTGGCCCCCAAGCCCCCCGTACCTGCCGGACGAGTCCTGAGGAAGCTCAGCTGAGGCGGCGCGCGCTGCACTCACCACCGGCCACGGCCCCTCCTCCGCCGCCACACGATTTCAAACCCAACGGAAGCCCCGGCCGGCCAATCAGAGAGCGGCGTTAGAGGCGCGCCCGCCAATCAGAACAGCGCTCTGCGGGAGGGGGCGGGGACAGCGCTACGGGTGACTGTTGCGCCCCCCTGGGCCCCCTCCCGCGAGTGCGCCCCCGCGCGGGGCAGAGCGGGCAGTGCAGGCGCGGGTCCCCCGGGGCAAACTCCCCTGGCTGCACAATATCCCCGTGTCCGCAACAATGTCCCCGTGTCCCCAAAATTGTTCCCGTGCCCCCAAAAGTGTCCCCATGTTCCCCAGTACAGCCGCGGCGGCGGTGGCTGCCCCATCCCTGGCCGCGTTCAGGGCCAGGCTGGATGGGACTGAGCAACCTGGGCTAGTGGAAGGTGTCGCTGCCCATGACGGGGGGTTGGAATGAGATGGGCTTTAAGGTTCCTTCCAACCCACACGTTTCTATGGTTCTACAGTCCTAGCTGTTCTGCTTCAACATGCTTTTGCATGAAATCACGAATAGAAAGCTTGCTGCTTCATAACCCGTTTTTTATTACTGAACTTCACAGTCCATTCAGCACATTGTAACAGTCCTCACTGTTGAATCATCAGAAAGTAACAACGAAATTATTGTTAAAACAATAAACTTGTTAACAAAGATGTCTTTCAGAATGAAGTAAGATGCAGAGAATCCAAGCATGTTTTTACTAATGTAACCATCCTCAAGAGCCACTCAACAAGCGAGAATTCCCGATCTCCATCACAGCAGTAACACATCAGCCATCTGCCAGCGTTAGGATGTCACATTCCATGGGTGGCATTTACTATTGACTGGGTTTGCCATCAGTAGTACAATTATAACACCACACACAGCTTTCTCTGCTGTGCTTTTCCAGTTATACAATCTCGCCTTTCTCTAAAAGCTAAATATGGAAGTCTGTGGTTACTACAGGGTGCAGGGAGTTTTCTACATTCCCTAAGAAACAGCAAATCTTGCGGCTATTAGCTATTATTTGTACATCAGTAGTAACAAGATATTCCAGTCAGGCCTCTCTCTTTACTGTGTTTGGGGTTGTTCGAAGATACCTTGAAATATGCCTCCCTTTAAGGCATTTTAAGATCCTACATCTCTGTCTTATAGGAAAATATCGGAAAACATTACATAAAATATAAGGAGAAACAAAGAGAAGCTTTTTCTGACGCTTAAGTAAAACAGGCCATTTCCCTGCTTCAGAAAGACTCTGCTGTCATCCAACAGAGCTCTTCATAAAGAACTGGAATTGGCTTTTTCTGCCAAGGTTGTGGAGCGTGACCTGGAGTGCAGACAACGCCGGAGGCCGCGGACAGGGGCTGGGGGGGGCGCGGGTTTTTTTTGTTTGTTTTTTGGGGTTTTTTTTGTTTGTTTGTTTTTTGGTTTTTGAGTGTTTTTTTTTATTTATTTTATTTTATTTAAAACACATATCGGTTCTACGATGGGCAGGGATGG
>JAOTIY010001451.1:61673343-61691367 GCA_027123655.1 Muscicapa comitata
ACCATGTGCTCTTAAGTGGCTTCTCTGGGGGATGGGCCACCATCCCCCTCCCCATGCTCCACGCGGCCCCAGGACACCAGGCTTGCTTAATCCTGCTGCTCATACACTTTCTAAATTTGGCTTTTGCAGGTGCAGTTTTAGCAGTGAATTTAGGGTTACAGATGCATGATCCATGGGGTTTTTCAATTTGCTAGAAAAGAGGATGCTTGAAATTTCAACAGGGAATCTTTGCAAGCAAGAGTTAAATCTTCACCAGACAGAACTGATGGATTTGATGGCTTCCTTGGTAGCAACAAGCAAGGAATCATGATAGGGCTAGCAAACACAACCCAGCCTCATCTCTGGGTTGGGCTGGAAGGAGTGGAAGGATCAGCAGAAGTGGATGTATGCTCACTAATGCTCTCACTGCTGTGGTTATCCAACTTGTGCAGCTTCTCCTCCAAAGCCCATCCTGAAGGGAAGTCCTGTGGACATTCGTGCTCTCCTTGGAGAATCTCTCCTCGTTGCCATTGGCTCTGTTTTTCTTCCAGCAGACAAAACTTGGTGGACATAAATCAAAAGGCACAAGTGGAGTGTATGAAACAGGCTATTTCAATATGTGTATTGGGGGAATATCAGAAAGCCCTTTGCAGCAGCCAGGAGATTCCAGGTTTGGCTACAGGACTATAGTCCATAAAAGCTGCTGGGATAGCTCTGGTTCTTTTTCCCCCAAGAGAGAGGAAACCTTTTTCTCTGTTTCATTTGCTGCTTCTACTAATGCCAGATTTCCCTGTGTGAATGCATTTCTTTTCCTTCACACCCTCAGATAGTCTTTCCATTGATTGCTGCCCAAATTTGTGGCCTTTAGATCCTGGAGCTCAGCTCTGAAATAGCCTCCTTCCAGATGAAAGGGAGGGGTGAGGAGCTAAAAAGCAGTGGGTTTCACTTTTTTATCAATTACAGTGCTTCCCAGGCTATGTGGTTAGAGAAGTGCAGAGCTTAGGAAAAATCCAGGCTGAGGACCTGGCCCCTGCATCAAGGATTTCCTTTCTGAGATGAGCTGTTGGTCTGCTCTCCAAAGTAAGGATCTCCCACTGTTTTATGTGATTGTATTGGGTTTTTTTAATGTCACACACCTCATTCAAGGGGCATCTGTGCAGAGTTTTCTCATGGAAAGTGCAATCATTTTCTGGAACGTGTTGCTGTCAAGTATTGCTGAATCCAGGCACTTAGCAAAATTCAAAGGGAGGTCGGGTATCTGCATGGATCACAGCACTAGTCCAGATCCATAAGGGATTATGCTGACAGGTTTTGGAGCAGACCTGAGCAGTGCTTTCAGCCTTAGCTGCTCTCTTGTGCTTAGAGTTTAGGAGAAGGCTGTCATGTGCAAGGGGTTGTAGTCCTTCTCCAGCAGAGCCTTGTGTTGCATATGAATCAGTCCATCTGTCCATCCATCCATCCATCCATCCATCCATTGGTCAGTCTCCAGCAGTCCCATCCACACCAGTGTACAAACACACAGATGAGTGCTGTGCAGTGAGTGCTGATGGCTCCCACTCACGCAGGTCAAGGTGGCCAGGCTTGAGGGAGCTAGTCAGAGCCAATCTGCTTGTTTTCTTTTTTCCTCTATTTTCCAATTTATGCCTGATTTGCTACTGTCCAGTCCCATAAAGGGGAAGGGTGTTGATGGTAGTGTGTTCCTCTGCTCCTAGTACTGTTTACCCAATTTTATTGTTTTACCAGACATCTTCCTTGTGTTTTGAGGGGATACTCTGCCTTTTTGCAGCCCCTTGTGTTTATCTTGGCTTCCCTCTGGCAACATTTGTCACCAGGACGCCTCCTAAGTGCACCTACATCATCTCTGTCTGCCTTTTTGGTAATCACAGCCCTGATATATGGGAAATTGTGTCTGGTTAAAAAAGCACCCTCATGCTCTTACTTGCTGTGCTGTTTGAGTAAGCCTATATTGTGGTTCAAGGGAAGGTATCACTAATTTTACACTGCTCAGTTGTTTATAATTTATGGGTGCCATAGGTACCTGCATCACCTGAGCAGGTTTTGTGTATGGGTGCCTCGGCATTGCAGCACCTCTCACTGCTCCAGTCGGGGTTCCATCGTCTCTGCTGCTGCGGGAGGGAGCCAGAGCCGGCCCGGGAACAGCAGCAGCAGCAGCAGCAGGAGGTTTGCATCTTCTCCTCTGCACCCCCGGCACCGCAGCTCCGGGGCTCGGTCCCGGCTCTGTCACTGCAGGGAACGCGCTGCCCAGCAGAGGGCAGTGACAGACAGACAGACAGACAGACAGACAGACCGATGGACGGATGGATGGATGGGTGGATGGATGGGTGGATAGAGGATGGATGGATGAAGAGATGGATGATGGATGCATGGATGGATGCATGGGTGGATGATGGGTGGAATGGATGGATGATGGGTGGGTGGATGGATGGATGGATGGATGGATGCACAGCCCATGCCAAGCTCTGTTCTGCTCTCCTCCAGGGCTCTTTATCCAGGATCTTGGGCCAGCTCAGCTGGAGTGTGAGCCTTGTGCATGGCTGGCAGGGTCAGGGCTCCGTCTCCTGTTTCCACAGCTGACAGCAGTGCCCATAAAACCTGAGCTTGGTGTGGGGCTTTGCTAGGATGGGGTGTGGGAGGAAGGGTTTAAAGAGATCCCTGCACGATGCTAGTCCTTGCACAGTTCTCAGGGAAGATTTATCTTTTTGGCATAATTTATTTTATATCGGTGTTCCAGTGTGGGCTGGGGGAAAACACAGATGAAATCCCATATTCTGACCATAGATTTTTGCCTGAACAAGTACACTGAGAGCAGATTGCTGACTGAGACCTTACAAGATGCTGCCAGGAGAGAACTGCCACACTAACATATGTGTAAATGTAATAACATATTTTTTCCTCTTTGACAAGCCACCTCCTCCTCCCTTCAGATTCCCTGGTCACAGATTCTGTCCCCCAAAGCACTGCACTCAGGCACCAGTATGCACCAACAAAACCTGTGTGTTTTGCCCAGCAACCCACTGATCAGTGAAATTTGAAGCAGGAGAGCTAAAATTAAATGTTCAATATTAACCTAATAAAAATTCCAGGAGGGTCTTTCTGCAAACTGACTGCCTCCTGGTTTGCCCCGGATAGCACAGTGTCCTCCTTATACTGCAGCTGCTCTTGTGAGGTCTCAAAAGACATGCAGCTCCAGGCCTGGTTAGCATTTAGATGGGAGACCTCCAAGAGCTTTGGCTGGTTGAGAAACAAGTATTGGAGTTTCAGTAAGTGGCATTTTCCTGTCCTGAGTCATTGTTGAACACGCTCCCATTCCAGCAGCAGCAGAAGATCTCATTCTTCAGTGCTGTCATTCTGGCACCCAAGAGCTCTCCAAAGTTAAAGCCCATCTTGTCAACACCAGATGCACTGAGATACTCTGGGTGTTTGCTAAAGAGGAGAGACATATGTGCAGGACATGGTCCTGGCAGCCATCACAGTGTTCAGCGACGGATGGGACCTTGGAATTCAAGAACTGAGCAAAAATCACATTTTTAATACAGCAAGGGTCGGGTTAGGGGATACCAGAGGAAGCAACTTTGAAGGAAGGGTTCAGGTCTCCCTGTGCTTCTCTGTATTGCTTGATAGCATCAAATTGACAGTAGCTGGTCCTGACCGTTCCCTCCAAGGGCTGCTGATAGCAGCCCCACTTCTCTCACTGTGCCTGTTGCTCTTACAGATACACCACTTGCTGTCTTCTGGAAGCAGAACATCTGTCCAGTCTGTGTTTTCCCCAGACCCTTCCAGGTGGGAAACATTACTGCTGATTTACACCTGATGATTCAGAGCAGAAGACGGAGAAGATGAGGATGTTCTCCTCAAACAGGAGCAGGACAAACTGCACCTGGAGAGTTTCTTTGCTGAAGTGAGCTGCATGTCTGGAGGAGGCCAAGCTCCATAAGCAAAAGGATTCATCTTGATGAGACAAAATAAAGTGTTTTACTGCCAGAAGTTTATTGCATGGAGTCTTTCCAGCAACACCCTGAAGGTCACCAGAAGCTTCACACAAATTCAGAATGGTAGCAGGGTACAGTATGGAGCAAGGTTAGGTTATTATTTTAGAGCAGCTGTATGGCATGGATCTTTCTTTTCTTCCTGTGTTCCTGTGTCATCCTAAGGGCTTACAGCTCCAAGATGTCAGTTTGATAGCTCTGGGCAGGGTGACATACAGGCAGAAGACACCCTGCACACAGCAGCTATGGAGCTGGGTACCTTTCTCTGAAATACATACAGCAGAGGGGAGGAGAGGGTGATTCTGGTGCTTCCTACAGGGCTGGGAACAGCCTGGCCCCTGTGGCCTGGTCCTAACTGCTCTGTACTCCAAAATGGTGCATTGAATAGAAATTACACTCACCAGTGTGTTCACCTGCACATTTTCCCACAGGTGGGCACTTACCTGGGGACTGCTGGTGCTTCTGAGGGGGGGGCAATTTCAGACCATTTCCATGGGCTTTTGGCAGGGTTTTCCATTTTCAGAAGAAACAAGGAGCCAAATAACAGATTTTCCCTGATTTCATCCTCAGACTGATGTGGGTGGAGAGGCTGTATGAATTACTGAGGACACAGCTGATGTTTTGTGGGGTTCCCAGGAATCCGGCGTGGGCGCCTTCAGCCAGGGCTGTTTTGTTTTAAAAACCAACGTGAGCTCTTGGACCTGGCCCTGTGGGATGCTGACAGCACCTGGCAGAAGGGCTGTGCTCAGATCAGGGCCACTGTATATGTTTAATTTTGAGCTGGAGGAGGAGAGCTATGGTGAGTCCTGGGTCAGTGACAATGACGTCTGGAGTCCAGATGTGCAAAGCCTGGCAGTGCAGGACGGGAGGGCTGCTTAGAGAAGAACATTTTGGAAGCCTGGGGGAATGCACAGTGGGATACTAGATCTCAAATTAAATCTTCAGCCAAAAGGGGAGGAATCTAGCAGCAGTTTTATCAGGCTGGGCTACTGCAGGAATTGCTTCAGTTGCTGGCCAGGAGTGTAGCTGAGAAATTGGATCCTGCAGCAGCCTTATCTGATGGGTCAAGGGAACAGCTCCCAGATTTTGCAGAGTGGCTCCTCTCAGGATGAGGCAGTTGGGCAGTGAGCTGGCTTGGGATTGCTGTGTAAGCTTTTGAAGGTGTCCAGTGCTGGGCAGTGCTTTTTACTGAAGTTGTGCCTGTCTGGAAGGAACATTGCAGAGACAGCAGAGACACATTACTGCTTAAAATCTGCAGATCTTCTGTTGCTTTTGAAAGCTGAATTATCCTTACTGGTTTACCCCCATGGATGGAGTTGGTGAAGCACTGGGACTGGCTGCCCAAAGAAGTTGTGGATGCCCCTGGATCCCTGAAAGTGTTCAAGGCAGGTTGGATGGGGCTTGGAGCAGCCTGCTCTGGTGGGTGCCATCCCTGTCCATGGCAGGAGTGCTGGACCTGGTGATCTTTAAGGTCCCTTCTGACTCAAGCCAACCTATGATTGAAAATGGGAAGGAGGTTCTGCAGCACATGGTGCTCCTTAGATCCAAAATCTCATGCTTCAGTGTTGGTTAGTCACACAGTCAGCTCCTCAGGTGTGAGTGTGAAGTCCCTGTTGTGAGTGGCTGGAAGCATCTCCTGCTGCAGGGTCGCCTCTGCACATTGCCCCATCTGCTCCTGTTGCTCTTGGCAGGTGTTTAGTGCCTCCTGTGACAAGTATTGTCATGGCTGCTGTGCCATTTATGTGGGATCCATTTCTAGAACAAAATCCAAGCACTTTCCAGCACCATGACTGACTTTGAATGCAGTGTGAGAAATGAGCAATGCCAAAATGAACAAAGTCAAAATGTGTCTTGAGTCTTTTGCAAGGACTGTGGCTGTGAATAGGCAAACCAGACATTTCTAGTGTGCTTTTCTTTCTGCTTATGCTGCTCTTGGTGTGCCTCACATGGTGAAAAACATGCTCATTTTTAAATTGGATATTTAAATATTTTGTTCCATTAAAGCAGAAGGGGAGTAGAAAAACAGTGATACAGAGAAAGACACTGCCCACTAAGAGGCAGGAAAGCACTTTGCTGGTGGGAGCCATGGTCTGTACAAATCTCAGGTATTTCCAGGAGTAAACAGCAGCAGGGGAGATTTGAGACATGTGAATTTTGAATTAAGCACTGAAAGTTCCTGTTATGTCTATCAGGTGTCCAGCACCTTTGGTGGATGCAGACTGCAGAAGGAGATGTTCCCTTGGAAAGCTCAGATGGGAGAGATGGTAAAGGGCTTTGGGGGCAGGAGGAGAAGATGAGGAAATTCCTCCTGAGGGGAAGAGGAGGGACAGACACTGATCTCTGCTCTGTGTGACAGGGACAGGGCTGAGGGAATGGCCTGAGGCTGTGTCAGGGCAGGTTTAGGTTGGGTATCAGGAAAAGGCTCTTCCCTCAGAGGGTGTTTGGGCACTGAGCAGCTCCCCAGGGCAGTGGTCACAGCGCTAAGCCTGATGGACTTCAAGGAGTGCTTGAACAGTGCTCTCACGCACATGGTGGACTCTTGGCGTGTCCTGTTCAGGGTTAAGCATTGGACTTGATGATGCTTGTGAGTCCCATCCAGCTCATCATCTTCTGTGATTTAACCAAGGAATGCAAATTGGCTTCCTTTAGCCATATAATTCTCCTAAAACTAAGTGGCATCTCACAGATAATTTTATTCAACAGCCAAATTCAGATCACTTTCCTTTAGGTATATAATTTTGGTAAATATCAGTGATCCCTAAGAATTTACCTCAGCTTGGTTAAGATGAAAGGCTTGAATCTGAAGTCATCCAGAAGTACAGTACCTCTCTTGGAGGTGAACTCACTGGTTAGATAACCATATGATTCAGGGGTATCTGTTTTTGCAGGTACTTAATTGTTTTCTGAAAGTAAGTCTTTTTTCCTTGCAGGTTATTACCTTGGCATGTGCTTTGCTGCACCTGAAAAACATCTTTGTTTTTTCTACCTGGCTTCAAAGGAGTGGAAAACTTTCTTCTTCTTTGCCGTTCTCCTCCCAGCAGTCACCAGTGCCCTGGCATATTACTGGTCCCGGAAAGGCTGGAATAATCACCCGCTAGCCCGGACACTCGCTGTTCACGCTCTCCCGCAGTCGGGTTGGAGGGCAGTAGCTTCTTCCATCAACACAGAATTTAGGAGAATTGACAAATTCGCCACCGGAGCGCCAGGAGCCAGGGTGATCGTTACGGACACGTGGGTGATTAAAGTGACCACCTACTGTTTACATGTTGCCCAGCAGCAGGACATTCACTTGACAGTGACAGACTCCAGACAGCACGAACTCACGCCAGACTCCAACGTGCCTGTGCAGTTCCTCACCATCCGAGTTGCCAGCGTAAATCCCTACGTCAAGGCATTCGACATCCGGTAAAACAACGGCTAAACCTGTTATGTTACATGTGTGCTGTTTGATGGTGCTGAGGGAGCACGTTTGTGCCCAATCTGGAGACTCCCTGGTCTCATCCTTTCGTTTCTGGTCCCTGCCTAGTGTTCAGGGCTGCTGTGTGTGCAGTTCTGCCATGCAGTGCAGGGAAGGTTGTTTAGAAAGCCTCATACACAACACTGAATACACAACGGATAAACAAAGGGATTTGCCACTTTGATCTGTTCTTTGGGAGAGGATTGTGCTGGATGCAGAAAGAAGTAACTGGATAAAATTAGGTGAGGGATGGAGAATAGGAATGAAAGGTAGAATTTTTGGTCTTCTAAATTTTGGGTGAGGAGAAATAGCTGTTTGTCTAAAACTGTTATTCATCCACGACTTTGGATTTTTTCCTTTTTGCATAAGGCTCATAATTTTGTCACTGTTCAGAAGAGTTCTCACTGAGCTACTGCAAGTCAACTGCCCCTAAAATAAAGAAGAAATTTTGGTCCCTTTCTGATTTATGTGTTCTCATAGCAGTAAATCATAACAATTGTGAACTGTTAGGGCTTGTTTTGCAAGGGCCCATGCTGTTTATCTCAGCAGTCTCTGTGTAACCAGGCTAAAGTACAAGTTCAGCAGAAACCTCTGAGTAGAAGGGTGCTGAAGTCTTTGTTGTTGTGTTATTAAGAGCCATGTTAGTGCTCCTAAAACTATATTTGAAAAGGTATTTGAATGTCTTTTTGCTGTAGAGCATTTATTAGGTAATCAGGTAATTAAAAGCAGGCAGATCCCCAGACTTGTAGGTCTGCAGTGGGGCAAGCATGAGGAAGGCAGAGAGGTGATTATGGTAAAAAATAGGCAAACAGAACTCAGAACAAGAGGTTAGTTAAGGTAAGCATGACAATGCTAAGAAAATAGACTTTTGTAGACCTGTGACAGTGGTGACCAAATTAGTATTAAACAACTAATTTTCTTCTGCAAGCACTTCAGTGCCAGAGTGGTAAAACTACATCCCCAGCTGAGAAAATCATTACTTGTTTAACAATTCCTTTTAGGGAAAAAAGTCCTAAGCCCAAACTGTATTTTGTGACTAAACAGAATAGCATGAAGAAATGTGTTTAAAAGCTGTTCTAATAAGATGTCAGTAATCGATAGAATGTAGCTGAATCACACAGGATCATTGTATATATCCAGAATCAGAATCAAAGAGATGTTTCTGGAGGAAAAATGCTTTTATGCAGGTGAGCCACATTTCCCTGCATGTTCAGTGTAAATTGTTCCTCTGGATATAAATGTTTCTGTGATTTTCATGGACAGCATCTGTTAAATTACATTATCCTATAGCAGTAAAAACATTGGATACCACTGAGACCTAGAGCTAAGCCAGCCTTGCAATGTGTTGGGCTTTGGGAGCTCAGTGAATGGTAGGAAAATGAGGGCAATCTTCCTAGGACTTCTCCATGAAAGCTGTTTAATGAGTGGAAGCATGAGCTGTACAGTTCTGACACTACAGTTCAGAACTCTTATGGTAAAAAGGGATGACAACAGGGATATGTCACTGTAGGATCTGTGTAAGGTCTCAGGTGCCACTTAAGTGCTGTGGGCATCACTTGAATTTAATTTACAGAAGCAGCTGGTGTGAAACACAGCTTGCTGCAGCCTTAAATCAGCAGTGGTTTGTGACCTTCGTGAAATTTCTGGGATTATGTTATGATACAATCTAAAATTGTGTCATAAAATCACAGAACCTGATGGATTGACATTCTTCTGCTACTTATGTAGTACTATATCACCTTGTGATGCCTGCTGCATGATATAACTAATTTCTCCTAACTAAACTCCTCAGGAGTTTATAATTGAGGATTTAGATATTGTCTAGGTAAATAGGCATTAAAAAGGTGACAGAAATGGTGCCAGCAGCACTTTGCAGATAATGCATGATTTACATACCTATATTGCTTTTGTTCATGCTGATTACTTCAAAGCCTTTATTTTTGTATGATGTTTCAGCTGATCTCTGACATACCCTGCTGGCAATCTTACACAGATGTGAATGAGGACAGCATGTTCCGTTGACCGAGTTGTGCCAAAACCAATAACTAAACTGCAGAAGAAAACAAGAAAACACAATGCTGTGTATTTATTCTGACTAATAAATACCAGCTTTTCTGTGGATTCACTTCCCTGATGTTAATCTCTGCAAGATGCTGTCAGGGTATTTGGGTGGTTAATCATGATAACATTTTGCTCCATCTTTTCTTTTTCAGGTTGAACTCCACAGAGTATGGGGAGCTCCGGGAGAAGCTCCGTGCTCCTATCAGCAATGCAGCTAATGTTGTCATCCATCAAAGCCTTAGTGATTTATTTTTAGAAACCTTTACATCTCTGGTGGAAATAAACCAGACATACCATGTTCCAAGCACTCAGGTGAAACTTTCTATCCATATGAGACTGTAACAATTATACTGTCAATGTAGATGAGACTGTGATTACTGTGTAAATGATAAATGTTTACCTAGGGCTACCTCTGGTGAATTATTAAGAGAATTAATTGTTGTGAGGTTAACAAAAAGGTTTTATTAAAAAAATATGGATTAAATGACAAATTATGATATCGTGTGATTACTGCTTAATAATCCTCATTTAATAATCAAGCAGTATTCAGTCAGTAATTAAATGGTAATTGAACAGCAGTTAAACACCCTACTACTTGCTACACTTCTAATAATTCAGCTAGCTTGCATACAATGTTTTAGATCTAATACAAACTGTTACTTACCTTGCTGCTGTAGGTAACAGAGACCAAGTAAGGGATCTCTTGATCTCAAGAGATCCTTTGAGAGGTCTCCTACCTACCTGAGGCTGCCCTACAGGAGAGCTCCATGGACTTGGGAGCTGCAGTCACTTACTTAGAAAGTGACTGGTGGTTAAAGTGCCCCTTGGTGTGGGTATACAGCTGTAGGATTTACAGTTTCATCTTTTTGACCCCTGATAAGACATGGCCTAGATTCCTTAACTTCTTGAGAAGGCACAGCCAAGCACAATTTCTTAGGGTCTGCGCAGCCAAGGCTGACTCCAGTCAGGTCTCCTGATCAGTGATGCCAGAAACCCAAGTGCTCGTTGCTCAGTCAGGGTGATGCTTCTCTCACAAATACTCACCTGCTGTGTCAGTAAACTCGGCATAAATGTGACTCTGGCTGATGCTTCTGTTCGTGCTACTAGGAACAAACTGTATTGAGAGCACTATTGTTTTGAAACATGAGAAATAACATAGTGAAATAAAGTCCCCTGTAATAATGGCTACTAAAATGTTACATGGACACATTTGGAAATTACGATGTTGCACTTGCAGAAAGTTTATGGGCAGCCAGAGCCACAGCTGTTGTTGCTGTTCTTTAGGCAGTTTGCTCCAATGCAGTTTGCTCCAATACAGCTTGCTTTTCTAGACAGCCAGGTTTTGCTGGATCTTCTGCTGAAATAAACTAATGATTCTTAATTGGGGTTTGCTTTAGTTATAATTATTATGGCCATTATTATATGGTGTTAATTATAACAGCACAGAGTCCTACCTCCGGTAATACTCACAGAGACCAGATCATTATTATACTTGTGCAGCAGTTGGAAGTGTGACTGGAGCACTGTCCAGAGGGAATCAATTAAACCAGTTCTGGTGACCCTGCAGGGAGTCTGTGTCCAGTGGTTCAGCTAATGGAGTGAGGGGTTGGTATCTTTGGTAGTGTTGTGCAGCTTACATGGTTTATGAACTAGCTAAAATAAAACTGCATCAGGTGTGTCTGCACATCATGTTGTGTGTTCTGACTGCACCACTAGCAAAAAGAGATGGTCACAATAAAGAGAAGATATTCAAGCTGCTTTCTTGCAGAGCATTTTATTTGTGACACATTTAAGTGGCAGCTGAGCTACTGAACTTGGGTTTGACATTGAGTGAAAATGACATCATAGATGATGATAAGGATGTTAAAAACACAACATTGAATCTTTCCCTATTCTGAAGCTCCATTAATATGTTGAAAAAATTAGTTAATCTTTCTATGCTAGAATTTTTCCTGCTTAAAAGCTGAGATAAAACTTAATTTCACAAGTTAAAGCTGAGTGGCTTGTGTTCATCTGGATCTGCTCTGCAGCCCAGCTGACAGTGCAGCTGAGCAGACACTTGAGCTGACAAGGAAAGAGTCACTGGAGATGGGCATTAGAGACCACAGAGAGAGCTGGTTTTTGTTCCACCAGGTGCATTTTTAACATATTCAGGTCTTTGTGCCTATTCAGTGTGCTGTCTTTTGAGCTTTGTCAAGTTCTTGGACAGCTGGAAATGTGGGAAATGCTAATTATTATTTATTAATTGTAAAACATGTCATAGCAAGATGATGTCCCCATATGCAACTGCAGGTTCATGTGACATAATTAACTATGGGCAAAAGCAGTTATTCCAATTTTATCCAAGAAAAATTAAGTAAGTTTCTGAACCTTCAGGATGAGCGTTCCTATGTTCAGTACAGCCCTGGTTTCCTCGTTTACGTCTCTTACTTAGAAAGATGAAAGATAGGAACAGCCATTTGCTATTTTAAGTGGTAAGAAGTGTTTGCTTGGTTTGTTTTCCTTACTGTATACTGGTGTGTTTTTTGAAAAATAGTTTGAATGAAAAAGCTGGCTGCTTGCTTACCTTGCTGTGGCTGCTGGAAGCTCTTCAGAGAGTGAAAGAATATTTATTTTTCAGTCATTTTTGTTTAATCATTAGTCTCATGCAGCAGTTCTGGGTTTTCTGTTCAAAGAGAAGCTTTGCTGTCATTTGTTAGAGTGTTCTAATAAAACCATTTGATATCCTTTGGTAGGGCAGTTCTGCCTTGATTATTCTGACATAGATGATTTTCTAAAGGCCTTTGAAGAGCAATAACAGGAACATTCTGTGCAGTTCACAGTTTTGATGGTTTTTCTCCTCCCTCAGGAGCTGGAGCCATGCATAGGGTGTATGCAGACCATTGCCAACATCAAGCTCATCAAGAACTGCCAGGAGCCCAACGAGGGCGAATGCCAGCAGTGCTACTGCCGGCCCATGTGGTGCCTCACCTGCATGGGCAAGTGGTTTGCCAGCAGACAGGACCAGCAGCACCCAGAGACCTGGCTGTCGAGCCAAGTGCCTTGCCCGACTTGCCGAGCCAAATTTTGCATTCTAGATGTTTGCCTAATACGATGAGTAGTAACTTGGGTATGTTTTAACTTTTTTAATTTGACTGTTTCATAGTGGGTTTGGTTAAAGGCCTGCTAGATCTGTTTCTGAGACTTCATGTTCTACCAGGGTACAAACTCTAAAGGTTTATTTTACAGTGTTGAAAACAGATGTAAATATTTTCAGTTCCTTTCCACTTCTACCTGTATCTGGATTTTACTCACCTGAAGTCAGCTTCTGGATTTTAATTTTGTTTAAACCCCTGTTTTCCTTTCTTATATTTTGGATGGAATAAGGTTATCCGTCTATATTTGAAGTACTGTTGTTTTTTCAGGTTTTAACGTAGATTAAATCCTTTGCATTTTTAAATTTAACTTGGGTTTTGATTCTTTAATAAAGGGCTAACTGAGAAAATTGTTTTGGTTAGACTTCATTGATACTTCTGTTATTCTTTAATCCAGTTGTTAATCTATTAATCTTTGCAGTTGTTCTTCAAACAAGTGCACCAGTTTTGTTCCTTCAGCTGGAAGTAGCTACTTCCCTAGGGCTACTCACAAAGGGTTGCAGTTGGCTAAAAAATGTAATCCCTGAAGATTTACAAGTCCTGTAAGGACCTTCTATTCCATTAATTTGCCTCTAGCATACTTTTTGATGGATGTCTTTATTTCAAATGAGAGAAGGATTTGTCAACCCATTTACCTACAAAGTTAGATACTGTTGGTTTCTAGTAACTACATTGCTTAGTGTTTCAATGTTCTTTAGGAGATGGGACTTTCTTTACATACATTTGAAGGGAGTGCAGCAAATACCTGAGCTTTAGTTTGTAATTTAAAATCACAAGGGGGTCAAATAGAGAAAGGAATACTTTAAAGCTTTGGTCTACAAGAATAAAAGCTTATTAATAATGAAAAGGATCCTACCAGTAAATTATGGGCAGAGATGGCATGCCAGTGATTATATGACAACCCCTTGATTACCATGACAGGCAACTGGTTTGAGCAGGAACAGATGGCAGGATGTAAAAATGGTACAATTTTGGAAGCACAACCATGAAACATTTCATGAGTCTCAGCTGACCTACAGTGAATGGGTGTGAGTGGGTGAATGCACCCATCTGCACTTGCAGCCAGCCAGAAAATGGTTACAAGTGTGGCTGCAAGCAAGAATTCATAGAGGGGTAAGGAACTGAAGACAGATCTGACAGCATTGCTTGAAAACTAACATTTAACTTTTGGTGTTGGATTTTAACTTTGGAATTTTAAAATAATACTCATTTGTAAAAATTCAAACTGGTTGAGTTTAAGAACATTTATTGCTTCAGCATATCTCAGTTGCTTTATATACAACATCTACTATGCAATTAAGTAAACTACCTGTTAATAACAGTGATTTCTCTGTTTTCCATTACCTGCTGTTTTGGATTGTACAGAGTGAAAATTTGACACTGAGACAGGTTGTGTGGATTTATCTCTCTTTCGCAAAGAGATCTTCAGTGGCATGTCACTCTTCATCTGAATAGAATTAAATTGAGTTCTGGAGTTTCAAACAGATTCTTTGGCAAGATTGAAAACTAATAAAAAAATCTAGGAGCCAATCAGCAGTTGATATTTTCTAGTACTTCTGTGGGAAAGTTATTTCCAGATTTAAAATGGTCTCTGCAGGATTTTTTAACCTTTGGAAGGTTCTTACAGGGCCAGGTGTTGCTGTCTGACATGCACCTATCACTACACAGCAACCTTTACAAACAAGCATTTTGTAACATTTGCTTCTGAAGTTTACATAATTTGGTACAGATACAAGGAACGTGGCCCTTGAAACACTTGCAGAAGAGAGGGTAGGATTTGGAAGCTGTGTTTTTGCCACCGCCAGTCATTCACTTCCTACAGCGCTTTGCCTGTTTGGAATAAAAATATTTTGGGTAAAGAATGTGAAGCTAAAATCATAATCTTAGATGCAACTAGTTGCAGATGATTTACAGACTAAAACCAGGTCAGTTGCCAATCGTATGTCATGTAATACAAGCTTTAAATTCCTCATTGCTCTTGCAGTGTAATCTACTCTGAGTTAACAGGAAGTTTTCACTTCAGTGGAACTTTTTGTTCATCCTACCTCTTTTGTCAATATAAAAGTACAACAGAGTAACAGTCGTAAATAGTTTATACTCTTACATCTTTTAATGCTCTATCCACAGAAGTGCCTCTTAGAAAACTTAGTAATAATTACCAAAACAAAAAACTAGCTATGTTAATGATAGCATCTGACTTATATTCCTTAAAACAAGTTGTTTTCACCAAGTTTAAATTCTCAAAGTAATTGGATGTGCCTCCCTCCAACATTTGTGTGCTTCTTAAAGGCTGTGTTTAGAGAAACAACTTCTTAAAAAATCCGTATGAACATGAAAATAATAGAGTACAAAAATAGGCATTTGTCTTTTTGATTGCTTCAGGTTATCATCCAAAAAGCCACATGTACATACAGGGCCATTTCTAGAGAAGATCCTCTCTGTTTGCAGTAAAGAACACACCACTGCCTCCCACACAATCTTGATACATTAAATAGGAGGATAGCGTTTAGAATCAGTTTTCTTACAGCATTTTGTAAAAAAAACCACAAAAAACCAAAATAAACAAAAACAAACCCCAAAAATATAAAAAAATGGAGTAATGCAAGTGGCTAAAATATTTACTGAAAGATTTTTTTTTTTATTACTATGTGTAAATTACTAATAGTGATTTAGTTTTACATTTTGAGCTGTATGCTTTTCCACATCACTGATTTCTAGGTGGGCAGTGTTAGTAATTTGAAGTATATTATATAAATGTGATGTCATGAAACTAAAGACAGCCTGTTGGTGGACTGTGTCAGTACAAATACCCTATCTGAGTGTATCATGTGTAGCCCAAATTTCCTGGCATGCTGCAGCTCAACAGCTCTTTCTCAAAACATGGGTCATGGCTATATTATTTATTTCCACAGTTGTATTATTTCTGTAATTGTAGTGTTCCAAACCATATTGGGGAAAATATGTTATCTGTTTTTTAGGTCAACATAATTTGTCAACCCAAAAAATACCTTTTTTTTTTTTTTTTTTTTTTTAAGCAGGAGATATTTTTAATCCATTATATCATTATATGAGTACAGTTTTTCCACCATGAGGTTTGGCATAGCTTGAAACCAAAACACCAAGTTATCATGTGATCTCTTCAGTATGAGTATTTTTATTGTGTTGAAACTGGACCAAGTTGCCCAGAGAAGTTGTGGCTGCCCCATTCTTGGAAGTGCTAAAGGGATTGAACAGGACTTTGAGCAACCTGGTCTAGTGGAAGGTGTTCCTGCCCCCTGCAGTGAAATTAGATGATCTTGAAGGTCCCTTCCAACCCAAACCTTTCTCTGATATTTTAAACCTTGCTAGCCTGCAGCTAAGCACCATCCAGTCAGGACAAACCTCAGTAAGACTGGGGTTCTCAGTGCCATTTTTAAAGAAATGTTTGTTGACTTTTAGCTGTTTAAGGAGTTGAGATATAAATGCTCAAGCTCTTAACATGGATTACAAGACATTTCCTTCCAAAGACATACTGCAGGATTTCTTATTTGTGGTTTTTGGGGTTGGTGGGGTTTTTTTGCTAGATAGCCTACCTGTTTAAAATGAACAGTATTATTTGGGTAGCCATTAAGGAAAAGGCTAAACACATGCAGTTAATCTTAAAGCTCTCTGAAAAACTGAATAAAAATATAGTTGATTCTTTGTAAGACTTCTGGTTTTAATTTTAAAGTTACGTTTACCACGTAAAACTTTATATGGGTGGAAATCAGTCTGGCTTATCTGTATGCAGTGTCTTACCTGAGAATATGGGAATAAATGCAAATAGGGCTTAAATTCTCCTGAAGGTGCACATGGTAAGTCCTTGGATGGATTTTCCTACTACAGCCTGAATGCAGAGAGTTGCGTAAATGGAAGAAGGTGTGTATGAAATCTCTATAAGAACCTCAGGGGACAAAAGGCCTCCAAATTCTTTTCATAATTACCCTTGGGAAGGAGTGACACTGGATGTCATGAAATCAGCAGGAGCAATGATTAAAAATTTGTCTTTCCAAGGAATCACTGCCATGAAACAATGATGTGTCCTATATAAAACATTTATTTAATCATGACCTTGCTCAGATTTGTTACTGAGCACCAGCAATAAAGAATCTATCACATTCCTGTAGCAGAGGACCTATTGGAGTGTGTCCAGAGAACCATGAAGATGTTCAGAGGGCTGGAGCACCTCTGTTATGGAGACAGGCTGAGAGAGCAGGAGGTGTTCAGCCTGGAGAACAGAAGGCTCCAGGGAGACCCTGGAGCACCTTCCAGTGCCTAAAGGGTCTCCAGGAGAGCTGGAGTGGGACTTTTGACAAGGCCATGGCATGACAGGACAAGGGGGAATGGCTTTAAACTGAAAGGGAGTAGGTTCAGATTTAGATAAAAGGGAAGAAATTCTTTACTGTAAGGGTGGTGAGGCACTAACAGAGGCTGACCAGAGCTGTGGACGCTCCATCCCTGTAAGGAATCCTGTTCAAGGCCATACTGGATGGGGCTCTGAGCCTCCTGCTCCAGGGGAAGGTGTCCCTGCCCATGACAGGGGAACTGTGACTAGATGGTCTTCAGGGTCCCTTTCAACCCAAACCATTCTGTGATTTTATGAAACTGGCTAGCCTGCAGCTAAGTACCATTCCAGTCAGGATAACCTCAGTAAGACTAAAGTTCTGAGTGTCTTTCTTAAGAAATGCTTGTTGACTTTGAGCTATTTAAGGAGTTGAGGTATAAATATTGGGCCAAGTTATTGGACCAGGTCCTTTTCAAGCCAAACTGTTCTATGATTCCATTAATGGTACGAAATGTGGGACACATTCCTGTAGCTTGTACATTGTAGCAGCCACCAATCCCTCATGATGTCTAGGACAAAACTTGGCCCAAAATGAATCCTTGGCTATTGTGTGATGTGGGAGCTGATTTTAGTTTTAAAGCTATGTTTACCAGGTAAAACTTTAAAGGGTTTTCCCTGCATTTGTGAGGGGAGTGGGCCGGGGGATGCAGCCGGAGGGGGGCGATGTGAGGGCAGTGGTGAAATTGGTGTGAGGGTGAAACACTAATCTTAGAAAATTAGGGGTTTAGTTACCTTGCTGAAAATAATTAAATGCTAGAAGGGAGTAGTTATCTAAAACTTAAATAATTGACCGTCTGTCATTTTATGTTTGCTCAGCTGCGCTTACAATGGGAAAAGACTAAACTAGTGAGCAGATCCAAAGAAACATAGACAACGCAGCCAGAAACCCATTCTTTGAAGAACTGGACTATCCCCAGAAATCATTTGTATTGTCATTGATAGAAAAAGTTTAGGGTGAGGAAGACTCACCTTACTTCCTCCTTTTAAGACCCCTCCCCATGAAAACAACCCCAGACTTAATTT
>JAOTIY010001451.1:61692770-61711013 GCA_027123655.1 Muscicapa comitata
CAGCGGGGCCGGGCGGGCTGCGCAGGTGGGAGCGGCAGCGGCAGCGGGGGGACGGGGAGCGGGGCGGGCAGCGCCGCGCTGGGCGGGCGGCGGTGCGGCGTTGCCTATCCCGGGGCGGCTCCGGAGGCAGCGCTCGCTGCTCCTCCGGCAAACCTCCTGCGGCCTCGCTCTGTGCAGGGGCTCCTTCGGCCTCCTCTGTCGGTGGCGACTGAGGGACCAGTAGCCGCGGGCAGGGCGTGTGGGCTCGGCGAGACGCCCCAGCCCGGCTGGGAGCAGTGGGGCTCGGTATGAGGCTGGAGCGGGCGGGCAGTGCAAAGCATATACTGAAATGTTTCTAAAAGATATGATTTGTGTTTATCATTTCCCTTTACATTTTTAAGCAGTGTCGTACTTAACGGCATGTGTCGTAGTGTACTTAAGCTGGCTTAATTTTTTTTCTAGTCGTTAAACCGAGTAGTTGTTTAATGTGGTTATAGAAGGGTGTTTTGGTGCATTGCCTTAGCGAAAACTCACGGGGTTTGGAAGTGACCTTTTTGCCTGGGTCTGTGATTCTGAGGAAGCTGTTTGTGCTGGGTGTTGTTGGTGACTTGGAGCCCTCTGGGAGCAGGAAGCTCCCAAAGCTAGGCAGGGTGGAGGAGGAAGGGAAAGAAAACATGGGTGTGAACACAAAGTAAAATATCACAAATCCTTCCTTCTCCCTTGGCACGTACAGGGCAGTGTGTTTGCTGTTACCCACGCGTACAGAATCACGGTGTATTTGCAGTGCAGAGGCTGCAGTACCAGATCGTTCTCTCGGACAGGTGTGGCAGTGGATCTGCAGCTGTGGTCCTTAGCCCAGACACCAGGCCTGGTGTTAGTAGATGCCATTAATGTTTTGTTTAGTAACCTGTCGTTTAAGATGTAAAAGCCGCCAGAACCGAGGAGGAGGATGTAGAGAACTCAACCCTTAAGCAATCCCTGGCTGAGCTGCCAGTGTGTCATAAGCACTACAGTCAGCTCTTGTCTTCCTTGTGAGGGCTCTGCAGCCGCGTCTGGTCAAGAATTTCCTGTGTAAAAGTGTTTCCACATAAGCATTTGACCTACTTCTCCTTAACCATTGCGTTGACAAGTAGTTTCTGGACCTGCCTTTTCTATGAGTTTACTACTGGATTGGGCAGTAAATAAATGTCAAATAATGCACTACTGACAGAGGATGGTCTGTGGATGTTGGCATATGTCCACAAGTGTGTAAATGCTGGTGGCTGTCCTCAATTAGGTTTTTCTTCCCCACCATTTTGTTTGCAATAAGAGTATGGTTTGGGTTATGTAAATATTAACTATTTATTAGAAAATTTTGATGTCTTAATTGCATTAGTCAAAGATATTTTCTCAGCAATTGTACTAACACCTTTGTTAAGTGTGGGTTGCCTGAATAAGTTCATATGAATCACATACCTGTATGCCAAATGAGATTATCCATATTTGATTTTTATAGACCATGTTCAGTGATTACCAGTGACTTGATTTCAGATGAAAATTCTTATTTTCTAGTTCTGTGCAACATCCACACTGCTGGCATCAAGAACAGGAACATAGAAGCTGCAATGATTCAGATTCTCCGGTGTTTGAGGAATGTCAATGTGACCATTTAGACCGCTGGCTGGAGAGGTAAGGAATAAGTGTAAATTTATTTTAAATCTCCACTTTGCTGCACTCTTCTTCAGGACTCCAAGAAAAGTTTGTTTAGGTTGATTTTTCCATATAGTAGAGCAGCACAGTTAGGAGATGATACCTGCATCATGCCTAAAGAAGACCATCCAGTTTGTCTCATTGCAATACATACCATAGTATTAGCAAGTATTCAAAATGAAAGGGAGAAATGCTATGTACTTAAGCAGTAGTTTAAGCCGTTTATTGCTGAAGTCTTCAATATTAGTATAAAACTCCCAATTAAGCCATTTGCTGTTATTTTCACACCTTGCTTATCCATCTTTATGTGTAAGTGTGGGCAGACCATCTTTGTCTCTTCACAGTCCACTTGGTATATTTAGCTGTACTGCAGTTTTTAGTGAGCACCTTTGTTTTCCCCCACAGTCCATTACTGAGGACAATTTGAGATGAAATAAAATTTTATACTTAGGTAATTATATGATTATTTTCTTTGGCTTTTGGATAATCTAGACTAAAGATACAAGGTGGAAGAAGTGGTTGAGACTGGTATCTTACAGTCTGATAGCAAGGGTGAAAAGTGATGAGTGCTGAGATATGTGCAGAAAACTGAACGGAACGTTAAGAGGAAATGTTTTACTAAAGGAACATGAAAATATTTTTTATGTAATTCATACATTCCTGAGTATTCCACTGTATGACAGTGATTTTAATTTTTGATTACATGTTTAATACTGCTTCATTAATGAATGAATCTTTTGAAGAGCTTAGGAAAGGCCTTGTATTCAGGAGCATTTTTTGTGTCTTTGATGTGGTCATAAAAAAATAGTAACAGTATAGCATGAGTGTGAGATTTAAGTGGATGTGCCAGCAATGTTTTGTGTTTCTCTTTTGCTGAGTGGATATGTTCCTTTTCAGTGTGAAGTCTTTGTCCTGTGCTAAAATGACATTGTCAGCTTGGATGATAATTTCATCTGTTGATGTGAAACCATTTAGGGAAAGCAAGACTATCAGCTAAATCTGCTTCTGTATTACTTACATGACTTGTTAAATGTTGAGGCATTAAAATTGGCAGAAGAGGGCAGGCTGAAGGTGATTTAGAACTGAAATGGAGAAGGAACATACCCATGGTTTTACAGTTGTGGAGCTGGTTTTGTCCATTGTTGATTAAATGTGTTACAAGCAGCAAACATTCATGTTGAATTCCCATTATTTTCTAGCTCTACAACATCAGAACATTCTAGGCCACTTTCCAGTTGCCCCAGCTGGAAAGGTAGCACTGAAGAAGGTAAAACAATGAGGACATCAAATAAAAAAATGACAAAGTAGGTATTGAACTATTACTGCTTATTGTTGCATTGGTTTTAACAATAACCATCTGATGATCTCTGACTACTTCACATGCATTAATGAAGATTTGAAACTACAGACAGGCTGTTTTGTATCGAACTGGGAGGGAGTGGCACTGAGTAGCACTTTATCTCAAAAGCTACTTGTGTGATTATTTGAGATTCAGATTTAATTAGCACAGCTTTCACTTCTGTGATGTAGTGACATAAGAGTTGGGCTCACTGTCTGTAATTAAGAATACGGGGCAGTCCTAGAATACATGTTTATGTGACTTCTTATAAAGCTATTAAGTTTCTTTTCAACTTAGTTCTTATTTTTATTTTCAAGTTCTGTTTCAAGCGACTCTGCTAATCCAGCTGTATGGGAAACTGATGAAGTGGTCCTGAGGAGAAGACAAAAACAAATCAATTTTGGAAAGAATACCCTGGCATATGACAGATACATTAAAGAAGTCCCGAAGTAAGTTGCACTGTGTTGCAGATTTCCAAATGAACTCTTATTTGTTCCTGTGTGTGTGTGTGTGTGTGTAGAATAGCACACAGTCTTAGTTCTCTTCAAATTCTTCCTGGGTTTTTTTTGCTGAGTGTGACATCATATCATTATATGATGTGTGATATCTGGGTAATTTGAGTCAGCTGTCCCAGCACTTTTCCTTCTCAACTTAGTGTTCACTCTCACCTTAGTGTCTGTGGGTGGGGAAAGGAGAAGGCCTTGAAGCAATGTCCAAAAATCAGTGTGTTTATAAGCACTGTTTCAGCAATCAGTGCAAAACACAGCACTGCAGGAACTGCTGTGAAGGAAGGTAACTCCATCCTTGACAGACTCAGTACAATACTAAATAAAAGAAGCTGCACTTGACTCTGGAAAAGTAAAGTAGAAGGAGCTGAATTTTTTAGGATAATATTGAAGCAGTATGCGTTATGCTTCTGTTTCATCTTTGTTCATGGGCAGTAGGGATCTGCTTTTGACAGCTGTCAGAGTGCTGGACTGGATGAGCCTCCAGTCTGACTCAGCACATTATGGTTAGCTGGTGCTTTTGTGATCTATTTTTGGTAGTATCTTATAATATACACATTTCAGTTAAGTGTTTAAAAATGCAAACATTTTATTTATTACATGGCTGATGCTCATGAGACCTGATGGACTAAGGATTCTTTTTAAGGAAAAAACTCCTTATGTTCTGTAGTAATAAATGTTACTGTGTATTTACAGGAAAGAGCGAATCCCAGGAGTTCACCCTAGAACTCCCAACAAGTTCAAGAAGTACAGCCGTAGGTCCTGGGACAAGCAGATCAGGCTGTGGAAGATAGCACTGCATGCCTGGGATCCTCCTGCTGAAGAAACCTGGGATCTGAGGCCCGTGTATGTTGTATGGGTGAACTAAGTCAGGGCTTAAGGAATTAAAGGAGGGCTCTGTAGTTCCTTTAGAACATTCCTGACTGGGGGGAAAAAAGATCAGACTCAAAACTGGGAGTCTTTTTGAATGCATTGTTTGCCATTTGAATTCTGTTAGTCTTCAAGCTATTCCAGTTACTTAGTTCAAGTTAATCTGCAATCAGATGTTATGGGGAGAATGGCATTTGGTCTGCCTGCATTAGTACATTCCCTTCCCCTTTGTATTTACACTGGTGGGCACAAGGTAACAAGGTAACATTACTTTTCTGGAAAGTGAGAGACATAAGCAGAAATTTGGCGATTACGGTTCCTTGAGTTTGATAACTTTCCATCTTCCTTTTTCCTGATGTCAGTGGAACCACGTCTCCTACAGTGACAATATGTTAGAGGATTTGAGATGTTTAAGTAGATGGGAGAGAGATTTCTGTGCTCTCTGCAGGATGGTGGCAATTGTATTCAAGAAGGAAATATTTTTATCTTTTCACAGCTTTTAATTTCTGTAACAAGGCTAGCTCTACTACTTAATGCCACCTCATACTCTCCAAGATTTGGAGTGGTAAATAGGGAGGAGAAGAGTGAATGGAATTCTCTTAGCTGTGTTATTGCACTGTGTAAATAGTTTTACCTTTGATGTAATTGACCTGTGGTAAAATTGCAGTTTTTACACCATTTGGGTGTCATATGAGATGAACTGTTGGTTAACAGTTTTCTGTTTGGAGCAGTAAGCCAGATGGGTAGTTTTTTAAAACTTTTTTTTTTTCCCTCCTGTTTTTAGTAGTACAGAACCTTCAGGTAGTTCCCAGGAATGGTTCTGCAAAGATGAGGATGTTTCTAGCTCCTTTGTGTTTGACGAAAAGCAGAAGAGAAATGAGTGTGAAGATGAATGCACACAGACTGCCTACACACCTGAGAGGTATGAGAGAAAACTTCTGTGCTTAACTTAGGGAAATAATTCAGTACATGTCAGAGCTGTCAGGTTTTTGTAGGAAATATTTAGTGTGGAAGGTCAGTTAATACTCAGCTTTGGAGTTTGACACTTTTGCTGTTTGAATGTAATCCATCAGTGGTAAAGAGCATTGAATATGGAAAAATTACCAGCATTGTGGAATTACCTGATTTAACAGAAGGAAATGCAATGTTTCAGCTTCTCAGTTTATACAGTGGAGTACTGAGGTTTCCTTCACCACTGCTGGAATGTTCTGAAAGTAGGGGAGCTTTTTCAGAAGCAGGATTCTCCATCCTTAATAGTATTGTGCCTGTCTGCAGAACAGCAGGGAGACTGACTGTGACATGCACTTCCCTGTTCACTGAAATATCTTGTCCTGGGGTGATGTCTGTGGAGCTCAAAATGGTTTTGCTTCCAAAATGTGAGCGATTTGCTCAGTGTTCCTCTGTGTTACTGAAGAATCATACCTCAAAAGAAAGCTTCCTCTGTAGCATATGCTGTTATTTAGCAGAACACTGATAAATGTTTAAACACAGATAAAAAATGTTACGTGTGTAAAATCTGTTTTTGTAGTTCTCGTTCTCCTGATTCTTCTCCAGTATGGAAACGGAGAAAAAGAAACAATTCTGACTCCTCTGTGGCTTCAGAGAGCAAAAACCATTATCTGCAGATGTACCACACACTGGAAAGGTATGAAATGATTATCCATGTGGGAATTCATTGATGATGTGACCTTAACTTTTAGAATATGACTGGTATTTTCCCCTCCCTTTGTTAACAGCTTTAATTTTATCTAAATGTGTGCAGTTTAATGAAGAAGAGAAATCATGCCAGAATAATTGTACTGTATGATAGCAAATATTTACAGGGTTCCATTGCAAAGTGTCAGAAGACACAGCACAGGTTGTATTTCATGTGTAGATTTAGGCAACACTAAGGGTTTTGGCAGCTCAGTACGTTTCACACTAACTTTAGGAAAAATGTTCATACAGGTATGGTTTCTTCTCTCTATTTAGCCCCCTTCTGAAAAATTGAGAGGAACTGTGTTGCCACAGTGCATGGATTCAGACATTTTCATTTTCTTCCCAGCCTTGCTGACTCAGGACATCAGGAAGCTTTTTCAAAGTGCTCAGAGTGGGAAGCCTTTGGTGAAAGAGATGAAGTAATGACAGTACAACAAAGTATAGGAATAACAAGGTAAATACTCTAGTGATTATGTTATTTCTGTTTATTGCTTATGCTGTAAAGGAGTCTTTTTAATATTTCCTTTCACTGGTTACTACTGGGGGGTTTTTGTGTGTTTGTTTTTTTGCCTTCTTATATTTCTTCCATCACAAGGTATATTCAATTGTTATTTCTGTTCTTTGAGTGTCTTCGTTTGAAACAAGTGTCTGCTGAGGAAGGCAGGAACCTCTCTTGAAATGGAAAATGTAATCCCCCTCCCTCCAAATTATTATAATTTTGAAATTAAGGAGCTCTCAGGCAAAGATATGGGAATAGGGATAACAGTTCTTTACTAGGAAAATTAAAATTTAAAAAAATTAAACTAAAAAAAAACCAAAACACTGACAAAGTCAGAATAAAATCTGACACCCTGTTGGTCAGGGTGTTGGTAGCAGTCATATTAAATGGTGGCTGCAGTCCTGCAGTGGCAGATGTGGTTCAGTTGAAGCAGTGCTCCTGTAGAAGGTGCAGTTTTCCTCCAAAGGTCCAGTGATGATGTGGAAGGGTCTGGTTTTCCTCTGGAATCCGGTGGAAAAAGGCTGCTCTGATGTTCCAAATCTCAGTTTTTATCTAAGTAGGAAATGTTTGTCTCCTCCCCCTGGGTGGGGCATCTCCCCATAGGATGATGTAATTTTATCAGTCATACAGTGGCACTCAATGGCCCATTAACAGAAGATACCCCCTAGAGAGGAAGGATGGATTGTGGAAAAGTTAAAGAACACTGTCCCACCTGGTTTTAACAGATAGTGATAGAATACATACTTTTGGTTGCATCCTGCATTACAACCCAAAACATTGAGTTTACTTGGCTTTTTCCAGTCCAACTCTCCATCTGTGGCTTTCTGCTAACTCTGCCATCCCAGGTATGCTGGAAAATGAAGAGCCCCTTTCACACTGCCTTATGCAAAAAATTGGAAGTTTGCCTCTCACTTCCTCAGCCTGAGAGCTGAAAGCTTCCTCTCTGTCTCCCTAGAGATTAAGTTGTTTTGTAATGACAACAATGATAGTTGTTTGTTTTTATGCAGTGACCCGATTCCAGCCAGCTGTTCTTCAGGATGGAACACTCCGAAACAGAAAAAATCCAGCTTCTTTCTGCCTGACAGCAAGACTTGCAGAGATGCAGACTGCAGGCTGGAGAGGTATCAAATGCAGCTCATCAGCTGGGGTTTGAGGGGTATTTTGCATATTATTTTAGAAACTTAGTTGCTTTCTTGCTGTAATTCAATCCAAGCATTTATTATAAACATTTGATTTTAATTTTTATTTAGCTGTTTTTTACTATTTGTCTTAGGGATGTGTTGATCAACATTTATTTGTTGTGTGGTAAAATTCTGTTCTTATGTTTTCATGTTATAGTCTGTGTTAATGTAAATGGATTGTAGCTGTATTTAGTATTTAAAAGTTACCATAATGAAGTCACTCAGTCTTTGGGTTTTTTTTTCCTTTTAAAAATTTTTTTAAAAATTTTTATTTGTAGGCTTAAACTTTGTAGCAATTTATTGGAAGGACATCAGTCAGAATACCCTGACAGAGGATGGGAAAGTGCAAATGCTGAAGATACAATATTGAGGAAAAAATTTTAAATACCAAGGTGAGTTTGTGCTGACTACTTATTGATCTCTTGTTTCAGTAACCCATCCACAGTATCATTCTACAGAATCCAACTGTTCAGTTCAGGCAGATCAGTTTCTCTTTTATTTCATTAGTGTTTTATCCCATCCTCTTGCACTTAATACAGCACCTTAATTAAAAGATCTAATGCTTCAGACTTAGTAAACTGAAATTGTTACCTGTCAGCCAGAAAATGTGTTTTCATCTCTCAAATGAAAAGTGGCAGTTTTTTTAAGTACTTCCATAGCACCTTTTCTGCCTCTTAATATTTTTGTGATGAAGCCACAACTTGGCATTTGCAGCAGTAGATTTTAGTGAAAATTTTCTCTTGCACTGTAGATTCCTGTGGTGCACTAATAGGATGGGTGGTAATCTGGGTCGAACAGATTTTATTAGCAGTTAGTCTTTTGTGTAGTTTGATTTTCTTTGATCTACTACATTTGATGCAGGCTCTGAAACATGGACTAGGACATAAATGTTAAACAGTGATCTTTGAATATTTTGCCTTATAAAACTCTTCAAGAATATGGCCAAAATTAGTTTTACACTTGGATTTTGGACTTTAGCAAAGTGAGGAAAAGGCAGCTAGAGCTTTTAAAAATTATGCTGATGACATTTTTCTTTTGACTTTATTGATTTTCAATTTAAATTCTTTGAGCATGAATAAGATTTAACATGCATTCACTTTTCTAAAGTGCTAATTCAATATTTGAAAATATCTAGTCTCTCTTTGTATATAGAAGTATTGAAGAAGGAATTTCTCCTGTGACAGAAAAAGACTTGAAGAATAGGTATGTAGTCTGAGATCAGCAGATCAACTCTTGGAGAACTGGTGCTGTCATGTAGGATCTGCACTGAAGAGGAAGAGATTTACAGTCAGCATATGTGCAATCAACATAAGGTGAAATTATTCAGGTAAAAGAAGCATCTCTGTGTTACAGTTAAGAGCCTTTCTGGTTTCCACATAGTTGATATTTAGCTTTTTTTTGCAGTGGTCTTTGTTGTAAATAAGGCTGTATTAAGGAGTGTGTATATCCAGGGGGTTTATAATCACTTGTTCTAGATGAAGAAAAAGCTCTGTTAGATGCAGAATGTATAAAGTGAATTAAATACCTTCTCTGGGGAGTAACACATTGATTTTCTGGGATGGAAAGATCAGTATTTAGAGCAACATTGCCTTTAACCTTGGCTTTTAGATGTGATGAGCTCTAACTCAAGGGTCAGGAGCTTTATCTGTGGAAGTTCAGTCTTGCTTGGTAGAATTCCACACTACCTTCTCTTTTGCTAAAAGAAAATTTCTCTCTTAAACAGGAATAAGTGTGAATGTATCTGGTTGCTTTCTAGGGAAAAAAACGTAGTCAATAGGATTCTTAAGATATGGTGGAAATTTGTTAACTAGAATTGAGATAAAAGCCTGTTTTATGAATTAATGACATTTAGATGGAAACTGTGCAAGGGGTTGGGAAAAATAGGCTCAGCTGCTTCCTCTTCTCTCTCACAAATACTTCAGAAATATAGGGTATCTAGTACTGTGTTTTCTCAGTAATTTATGTTCTCAAAATGTTCATACTAGCTGTAACACTTCCTTTCATGTGGATATTATAGGTTTCTCATTTATACTGTGGTGTAAGGTCACCATATGCAGTGCTCTCTTCCATTTACTGCTACTGTAACATTAGAGCTTAAAAGAGGAAATGTTTTGTTGTTAATGCCTGGATGTAGCATTTATAAAATGCTGTTACCTGTTTTTTTGTTTAGATTTCTCCAGATCTTTATAGATTGTTTCCTGCAAGCTGTGCCTCAAGTGTAAAACTTCAGATTTTATGAAGCCTGTGCTGCAATGACAACGGATGTTCCTTAAAGCTTTTATGAGGACATTTCTGCTGTGCCTGTGCTGGCAGGTGACGTGCTTTATATTCCAAAGGCTGCTTCAGGTGATGGATCCTGCCATTCCCTCTGGAGAACTTGTTCCTCAGAGTATGCTGATGTTTCACTAGTGAATTGGTCCAGTGTCGAGTCAGACTGAAAAATGCAACCTCTCCAACCAAGGAACCCTCTCTGCTCCACTGGGCCAGAATTGGATATCCAGCCTGAAGGACTGCTTCAAAAGAATGTAGATGATTTCAGCTTTCCTCCAGTCATTAAAGACAGGCTGTTCATAACTTTGGGATTGGGTGATAACCCATTTGGCCTATTTACTGTTCTCTGAAATGTATTAAGCTGGCATTTGCCTAAGCCAGGTGAGAGAAGAGAAAGGAAAGGTAGAAGGTTTATCAAAATTAGTTCCTTGTCTTGAAGGGGCTGAGTGACTGTTAGAGTAGCAGCACAGTTTAAATACCTGGATTTTGCTTTTCTGTGTGTTGCAGCCTGACCCAAAGAGCCAGTCTACAGTTAAAGAGTAGGAGAGGATGCATTCAGTGCCTGTTGTTCCTACAACTATTGGGGATGAATAGCAGTATTTGCAGGTGTGGAGCTGCTCTTGTCCAGACTAAGGGTTGTGATGGTGTTGGGATAGGCTCTCCTTTTTTTTTAACTCAGCTAGCACTGTGTGCAGAAGTTTTAAGTGAGAGCTGTGGCTACAGTGGTTTAGACTAAATTCATGTGCCAGTTAGAAGAATTTTACAGTCCTTGTGTAGCATGTACTGGGATACCAGTGTCTTCTAGAGCTGGGAGTTGTCTCTCTGCAGGAATTTGGTTTTGCTTTCCCATGTTGTGGGGCTGGCAATGCCCAGGGCCAAGAGCCCATTGGGCTGCAGATTCAGAAGTAAGCTTCTTCCTCAGAAACTACTCTCACTCCCAAAATGTTATTTCCAGGCATGCTCACACATTTTTTCCTGACACAAGGGTATATCAGTCACACAGCACAGAGCATGTGTGTACAAGGGACACATCTGTACAGCACTTTTCTAAGGGGTATTATTTAGAACCTTGTCCAGTGTGCATGTTTCCTTGTAATTTATGGTGATTGTAAATAAAGGAATGTGTTACATTTTTGGCAATTTGCCTTTATGCAGAAGAATTAAAGTCTTTAACTTTAAAAATCCTTGTTGGTCTGTTTTTGCAGTTTTGTTGTCAGTTTGGTTATAAAGGGAATATGTGGATTCAGTAGTCCTTTTGTGTTTGTTTTAGGGTGTTTTGTTTGCTTTAGGTAGTGGTTTTGGATTTTTAGCCCTTGCTAAAAGGGGAAAAGAGGAGTCTTCAGAGATTAAGATTTGACTCTTGAAGCCAGTTTACAATTCTGGTTTTGTCCAGCCCCTCAGTTTGTTTAGGGCATTGTAACTTAGTGGAAGGGAGCAGCTGAAGTCCCAGCACCCATTCTGCCATGGAAGGGTGTCCTGCTGGAGAAGATGGAACTGCTAGGTGAGAGTAATAGGCTGTCAGGAAATACTTAAAACTCATTTTAAGTATTTTATGTGTATTAAGAGCCCTTAAACTTTTGCCTGTAACAGACAGGGCCTGCAGTGGATTTAGGGACACATCCATAGGATTTGCAGTTCAGCAGTCCTTAAAATAGCTTTTTATTTCTTAGTTGAAGATTAGACTACGCATAGCATAACCAATCTGCCTGTGGTAGTTAAATTTTGGGCAGATTTATTCCCTAATCCAGAATCTGTGTGCTTGAACAAGCTATGGTAGCACAAGAGAAGGAATGAAACAGCAGATGAAGTTTGAGGTTTGCTGAAGTCATTTCATGCAGTGCTGCCACTGGTAGTAGAATCATCCTGTTTTCTAATTAGTAACCTCATTAGTAGAAACAGACTGGAATGGAGCCTGTCCATGCACTTGTTTACCTACCCAAGGCTGTCTGACACAGTTTACAACTGAGGTAAGTGAAGCAGAAGTCTGGCACTCCGCCCCCAGTTTTTCCTTTAATTTTACCCAACTTAATTAAATCTCCTCTGCATAAATCTGTGCTCAGTTTGTAATTAAGGCAAAATATACCCTGAACTTCATCAGACAGGTTTCAATTTCTCCCTAGAAGTGACAAGCATCTTCTATTGGCAAGCTTCCACTGGGAGAATCTCCTTACAGATGATACATTATCTGTGCTTGTGGAAACCATCCTTCGCTGCCAGTTCTGAAATGCCAGGGTTGTGTGTGCTTAGTTTTGTCTGTAAAACACCTTTGAGGTCACAGCTGAGAATATCTCCTCCCCTCAAGTTCCCATCATGGTGTGAAACTACTTTCCTATAGGATTTTTGCTGACAAGGACAGAAAGATGCAGTGCAGATGTAATCCCTGAGCTGTGTCCCAGCAGATAGTTCTGCTGGATTAACTGAATTTAATTTGTAGATAGTGTGCTAAAAGTAGTGCGTGGCTTCCAGGCTGTAGCTGTTCTCTGTCTGCCTTGCTTGGGTGTGTTCAGGTAAACATGCTGTTCTGGCTGAAGTCAGAGCCAGGCTGAAGGGAGGGGAGTTTGTTTGTGCATGTTTTGAAACTCTGCTGTACTTCAAGCATGATCTTGCTTCGAGGAAACAGTTCTGTTTTCCATAGTAGTGTGTGGGAAAGGAGAGGTGCCAGCAGAGCAGACTTTTCTGCAGGAATGTGGATGTTCATGCAGATGCCACACAGGTGATGTGTGATTGTACAAAATGTACTACAATAAGCCAGGCAACAGGAATAGAATTTTCAGAGTAAATCCTTTCATGCATAACAAGGCTGAGGTGTATCTTTATTAAAAAAAAACCAAACAAACCCACCAAAAAAAACCAGAAAAAAACCAAAAACAAAAAACAAAAAAACAAAAAAACAACAACAAAAGAAAAAAACCAAAAAAAACCAAAAAAAACCCCACCAAACCCAAACACTGCCTGTTATTGTATGCTCAGAAAGTTTCTCCAAAACCTTTTTGATAGTTGCTTTTGTGTTTTAAGCTGATTAGAAAAACCCACCAAAGAAATTTATTTTTGTTTGCTACTTCTGCCAGCTGTTTTACCAGATGTGGTACTTGGAGATGTGGTTTAGCAATGGACTTAGCAGACCCTTGTTAATAATGGTTGTACTTGATCATCTTAGAGGGGCTCTTCCAACCTTAATGAACCTGTTATTGTAAGGCTTTTTCAACCTTAGTAACCCTGCAATTGTAAGACCAGAAGAAAACCATCTCTCTGAAGTGTCCAGTGTTCAGGCTGCAAATGTATTATTATTTAAAGCTGGTTTTGTTCTGCTAGAGTACTTCAGGTTATTTCTAAATTACGGTTCTAAAATGTGAGTGTATGCCCAATAGCAGGGCAAATGGGATTAATGTGCACGTAAAAACTCCAGAAAAGTCCACTAACCAAGGCAGAGCCACCTCGTGTTATTACCCAACTTTCTTCACTATTGATACAAAATTTAATGCCATGTCATTGCGAAATTCATGTGGTAACCGTCTGGCGTGGCGTTTGAACTGGCCCTTGAAATACCCTGTGCGCTTCATCGACTGTAGAACCGTGCAGGGGACCGTCATCTTTAATATTTAAATCGCGGGAATTTGCATTTTTCTTTTTGTTTGGGCTGGTTTTTTTTCCTGTTGTTTCACGTGAGTCCCGCCGCCACCGCGCGCCAAAACCGCGCGCCGCCGCGCTCGATTCTCCCGCCAACACGCCCCGGGGGCGGGGCCGGGCGGAGCGGGCTGAGCCACTACCCTGGCGGGGGGGTGCGGGATATGTGTGAGCGTGCAAGGGCGCGGGGCGGCCGCTGCGCTTTCCCGCTCTCCCCCCCTCCGCACCTGTGCCCGTGGAGGCGCCCCGCGGGGAGGCGGAGCGGGCGGTGTCGCTCAGCGCCGGCGGGAGATGCGAAGGGGCTGAGCGGGAAGGCGGCAGCGCTCCCTCGGCTCTCCCTCATCGCCCGGCTCTCCCTCACCGCCCGCCGCAGCTCCCCGCGCCCGGCTCTGCCTCCAGCCCTCCCTCCCGAGCATCCCCCGCGCCATGTCTTTCCGCCAGAGGAGCCCGCACGGCAGCACCCAGAGCAGGTAGGGCCGCCGGGCTGAGGGAGGTGGCGGCGCCGGGCCCCGTTCGCCCCGCGCCGCCCGGGCCCCGTTCGCCCCGCGCCGCCCGGCCGTACTCCCCGGGCCCCGCTCCCGCCGTCCCGCGGGCGGAGTTCTCTGAGGGGGTGGGGGGGGCGCATGGGCCCGCAGAGCCCCTCAGGGCCCGCCGCGAGTGGCGTGGCCTCTCTGCGTCGGTGGGAGTGAAATGGGTGAATTACCGCGGTCTCCGAAGGAGGTTAAAGCGCTCAAGCCCACTTGTGTGCTCGTGTGTCGCTGTTTGTCCCCAGCCCGCAGCACCCCCCGCGCTGGGCCCAGGCACGGAAACGCGGCGCCGATGGGAAGCGGCGGAGGCAGAACGAGCCTGAATCCTCCGTGTTTGAGGAAAACAAGCCCAGGCCTGGGGACGGCCGGCTGGACAGGTGAGCAGTGTGTCAATGGCAGCGACTTCCTGCTCTTTGTTCACCAGGAGCTGTCGAGCTGATCTTCTACTCAGTTTTCCAAGCCCTGCCTGTTTATCAGTCGCTCATCACCCACGAGTAGCTGGTCATAAAGGGGGGAAAAGGATCGAGTGCAGTGCTCTTATCTTGGAGTCAGTTCTTAAGAGTCAACATTTTTCATTCTTACCTCTTGAAATATGTTCTTGATAATTTATATCCTATTTCATACTGGTTTATTGCCATTTATCAAGAACTAATACTGTACAGGCCCATTATGTTTGTAAATACAGGCTGTACAAAGAGTTGTGGTAAAATTAAAAGCAATTACAAAAATTCAATTCTTAGAAATCATCTATTTTATGTTTCTGAAGGGAGTACAGGCCACCCTGAGAAGCTGTGTTATATTTCAGCACATTTGTGGGGGATCCAGGTTTGCAGTCACCTCGTAACACTCCCTTCCATGTTTCCCATCACAACTAAATTAAATATCTTATTTTATATCACATTCATAGTCCCAGCTATTCATGCCACAGTCTCTTTAGTCACTTTGATCTGTGGATGGCAGTTGTGGCCACAGCCCAGTTGATACATCAAGGTTTCTAGTCTAAAATGCGGTAGGTTGTGCTCACCCATTTTCCTTTGCTGATAAGCAGGGAACACGTTGGTCAGTGGCTCAGGTTACACTATCCAGAGCAGCTTAAACTAATTCCAGGAAGCATGCTTGAACAGCAGTACAAGGGTGAAACTTTTTACAGGTAGTTTCAATAAATAAGCATCACTTCTGTGTGTCTTCCAGTATTGAATTGTGCAGGCATACTTCTTGATTTCAGTTTGGATTGAGCTCTGAGTAAAATTGTTTTGTTCCTCTGCTGAAACTACCTTTTGTTTATGCCAATCCAACCATGTCAAAATTCTCAAAAATAAAGAAGATCAGGATGAGGCTGGGTCACCTCGATAATCCCAGCATAGGTGCAGAATCAAACAAGTATAAAAAGCTGCATCACAGTGTTGAGGAAAAAGCTCAGTTGGGACCAACTTGGATTCTGTTTGTTCTCAGGAGAGCAATAACTGAATGTGGCCTGTATTCTCTGCAAATCTACAAATTGGTATAAGCAAAACTTAAAAATCCTTGGAGCTTGAACAGATCTTTGCAGAGGGACCTGTACTGTTTGCTATGGATTTTTTGTTTTGTCAAGTTGGTAACTGGGTCTTGTCTAAAAAGGACTTTCAATTTAACAAAACATTCCAAGTTGTGCAAACCAATTTGGGAGCAGGGAGGGAGTTGGAATTGGTTTTAGTGCAGGTGGATCTAATTCCCCAACTCCAAGGGACATTTTTGCACAGAATCCTGGAAAGTCTCCAGAGCATTTCCAGATCTACTGAAAAAGCTCTGCTCTGTAGGATACAGTTTTGAGTTTTACTTAGGGAAAACTGGTCATCAGGAAGACAGACGGGAAACATTGAATAATCTGAATGCAGGCAGTAATAGATGGCTGGGAAAGGGTATGCGCTTATTCCCCTGTAAAAGCCTGAACCTGCTTGTTATGCTAATGGGCTAGAGTAAAGCTGTTAAACCACTTTGCAAAGTCATAGCAAATCTCAGTTTCCTAGCTAAAATACAAAGTTTTTGTGTCTTTGCCTTCTCTGCTAGGCGTATATTTACATGGAGCAGCTCCTGGTGCTATCATGTGATTTTAATTAATTAGCTTTGCAACTTAATTCTGTGTTCCAGCTTTTATCTCTTCTATAGCTAATGAGTCTGCAGTTCTCAAAGAATAAAAAATTGCTAAGTCATTTAGTGGAGTGAAAACAAGTGAGTAAATTAATAAAGTTAGTATTTCATGTACCATTTTCTGAAGAATGCGAGCTGGAAGTTACTGAAAGCATGGGCTGGGTTATCAAGCTGCAGTGGTGTGTTTCAATAGATACCTACATAAATTTTATGAGAACCCAACACAAAGCACACAACCTCAAGGTGGAACTCACATCCGATGCTTAATTTTACAGTGATTTAAATTTTAATAGAACGCAAGGTTTTCATATCCATTTTGAGTACTGTAAGTAAGGAAAGGGTCAGGCTGTGAGTGGGGGAGGTAAACACAATAACCCAAATTTTTAACACAGAGCCTTAATTTGTTTTTCTTTCTAGTTTTACAACACCAGAAGGTCCTGGACCCCTTTCCCGGTGTTCAGACTGGGGAACTGCAGTGGAAGAAGATGAAATGAGGACTAACATTAACAAAGAAATTGCAAGGTACCCCTGAGTGTTTAAAATGAAGTGGTGAGAGGAAGGGAAATGGAACTTGTCTTAGTAGAATCTGTTTCAACTTGTATTTTTAACACCAGCATCGTAGTAAAATCAGGCCAGCCTTAGCCCCTTGTCTGCTGCTTTTGGATCAGCTTTGAGTTAAGTCCTGCAGGAATGTCACTGGGATGCTCTCTGGAGATTGGATGTGTATCCCTAAATATCTCCCTTTTGGAAGAAGCTTTTCCTGAATCTCTTAGATTGAAATACTTAAAATACCCTCTTACTGATGACTGGTGTTTTGTATCATTGCTATAAGAAGATGATTTAGGGGAAGATAGTCAGGAAAAGAAAGTCTTTGTATTTTTATTGTTTTTAAGGGAAAACTGAAACCTCCATTTCATAGCAAAAAGGCATTTGCAGTGTCTGGGGTGTCACTGCTTTTCTGAGAAGATAATTCAACTGTAAGCTGTGACAGTGCAGCCTTCATGTTCCTCTTTGTGTATATAATTTCTTAAAACTGATTTGAATTCTTACAGACACAGAAGAAAGCTCCTGATAAATGAATTTTCAAGAGAAAGGAAGTCCTCCTCAGGAAGGTAGGTTAAATTTCTAGCTTAGCTGAGGAATATCTTGAAAGTAGAATTTTCATTGTACAATGTTGCTTCTTAAAATAGTTCGTCTAAAGTTATTCCAACATCATGGTTTAGTAACACTCCGAGCATTTGTTTGAAAAGTTTTGACATGTTTATTTATAGCCTTTTACAAGTGGGTTTGTTTGAGTGTCACTGGTTTTCTGGTAGTCCCAAGCCTACAATGTTTTTTTTCTCCAGTTCTGATTCAAAGGAGTCCACGGCGACAGCAGAATTTGAGACAGATGAGGTGGTTTTGATGAGAAGACAAAAACAGATAAACTATGGAAAAAACATGATTGCATATGATAGATACATTAAAGAAGTTCCTAGGTAAGCTGCTTGACTTTCTAGAAAAGTAAATGTTCACCTGCAAGTCATACCTGTTCTTTATAAGCACATTCATGTACTAAACTTGGTATCCAATACGCAGTCAAATAAAAGGCATCTACAGATTGAACTTTTAAGGCATTTTTGAACTGTTAGATCACACTAACAGTCAACTGAGATATGGTTTGGGATTTTATTTTAATGAGTCACTATATAAGAAATACCTCATGCTGCTGAAATGAAAATGAAAGTTCTTTTGGATGTACTTGTCAATGAGAGGAAAAGAATCTGCTTTTTGCAGTCAGTTTTCCCATGAGTTAACTACAAGACAAAATGGGCTACAGTTGCTATTGAGTTTGGAATGAGGTTTTCAGACATTATTATTATTATTATTATTATTATTATTATTATTATTATTATTATTATTATTATTATTATTTCATTTGACTTGAAGTCAG